>NQVE01000067.1:980000-1295000 GCA_003260385.1 Cuscuta australis
TAAATGCCATCACTTCTCTTAGGCATTAGGAACCAAATACATTCTTGGTTTTTTTTAAACGTGTGCTACATAAATCTAAAATGTTTTTATAACTTAATTTTATTTGTTCTAAAATTTAAAAAATTACGTTTATATACGTTATAAAAACGAATAAATTAATTTTGTTTTGTTTTTCAATACTTATATGATAGATTTATTTTAATATGATTAAAATACGTATATATACGTTATAAGAAAATACATGCGCATACACTATAAATAATATTTCTCGCTGTATTGTTTTTTTCGTAAATCACTATAGAAATATTATACGCATTTTTTTTACAAAAAAATAAAAATACATGCGCATACACTATTAATGTGTGTGTGTGTGTGTGTATGCTACATTGGTAACCGTATGGGCAATTTATGCTACATTGGGCCACACACCTAGATTTAGATCATTTATGTTTTTTGCATGCTTCACGTATTTTTTGTTACATTTGCCAAATCTTGCTCTTAATGGAAAGCAATCATGATTGCAATATTCAATGTACCCTGATATTAAATCCTTCACTGTTCACTAAGTAATCCCTACTTAGAGCCCAACGCTATTTATTAGTTTTTATAGCAAATTCACGCTCTTTGATGATAGATTCACTTCCACATGATTTTTATTTATTAACACACCAAGCACTATCACATTAAATGCCATCACTTCTCTTAGGCATTAGGGACCAAAGTCATTCTTGGCTTTTTTTTTCACGTGTGCTATATAAATCTATAATGTTTTTATAACTTTTTAATTTTATTTGTTATTAAATTTAAAAAGTTATGTATTTATACGTTATAAAAACATATAATTTAATTTTTTTGTTTTTCAATACTTATCATCTTAGAGCCCCACACCATTTAATAATTACGGATTATTTAATTCGATTACATCTTCAAGTACACTTTTAAAATTAACTAAATATATTTCCACCATTAGGTCAAAATCTTCAATTAATTATTTCGATTATTTAATTACTTTACTTTTCAAGTACTCTTCAAAATTATGTTATAAATTTTTACTCTACATATACTATATTTACCGCAAATAAATCTAGTAGGCAACATACTATTTTGTAATTCGAAATTTGCATACTCATTTAATCTTTTAGGCAACAAATTAATTCAAATTTAAAATGACACCTTCCCACGCTCATGTTTTAAAATCAGAGTGTCTTGCAAGCTCAGAGAATAACATAATTATTGATAAATTAGAGTTGAAAAGGACGACAAAACACAATTTCAGAGTACTCTAGGACACGGCCTTGGAATTACATACCACCCTTTGAAACCAACAAAAAACAAAAACTAACCAAAAACGCAAAGGTGGTGAATGGTTAAAAATAACAACACTTCATGGAGCTTCACGGGCTGGCGGGATCCTTTTTGGTTTTCTTGGCCTCATTAGTAGATGATTCATCAAACAGCTGTCTCTTCACCGAGTCATTTTTGACCAACGCACTAATTCTTTTCGACTTGTTGTTGACACTCTGGGTGGAGCTTGGATCACTCGAACCAACCTAATAAAAACACAACTTTAATTAGTAACGTATCCATTTTAAATATTTGGGATAACGTAATTGTGATAGTAATATTACCACTTCATGAACTTTCTGACTCAAATCCTCAAGAGATGCCCACAATCCTTCGCTTTCTTCATCAATTCCTTCATCTTTGACAACACTCAAGTCTTCATATTTGCTCAAGATCTTTGAATCTGTGACCAAAGATCTAACTCCAAACGCTCTTGGTCTAGTCCAGTGTTGACTCACCTCTTCAGCTTTCAATTGAATATGGAACAACCCTCGTAGACCAAGCAACTGATTAAGTTCAGCTGGGAGGAAATTCGGGTCCATATCTTTCTATAGAAAATCGAATAAATTTATATTTACCGTGCGATATTACTTTAGACTAACTTTATTTGTATAAAAAAATACTGATGTATTTCAACCTCGAGCATGATTTCCCTGAGTAGAAACGCACTTGCACCCAAAACTTCCGTGCACTCCCGATCCCAGAGTATGAACAAAGCATGACCAGTCGAATCATATACTCGAACATTGACCTTGAACCTATAAATAAGAGTGTTAGGTCGTGTGATCTTTCACCTACTGCTAATTACGGGAATATATTCACTTGAAACACTCTCTAATTTAGTTTACCTGTAGACTCCGTGTGGCATGGTAATGTTACAACCCGAACACTTGAACTTATCCCCATCAGGAATGACTTTTTTGTTGCATTCAGTGCACCCTAAGTAGCACCAATCACCCGAGTCATGAATCGATGCTATGTTCCCAACAACCCAGTAGGGGCCAGCCTGCACATATACCAAAGATACATTTCAATAAGTGCATTGTACATTAAATGTATGATATTGACTTCTTTTATATTAGGAAGAAGTGTTCATACATGTCAACTTTTAAAGGCACGCTGCATTAAAGTTGTAATTATATGCAACAAATGTTTAGCTGGTAGTGCTTTACTCTAATTATTAAATTTTGACCTTTGTGGTGTCCAATAGAACCTTGATTGTGGTAGTCTTCACAACACCTTCTTCCCCATATGCTCCACCGCTTAGAACGATACTACCTTCGTCCACTTGTGGAGGCAACCTGGTTCCATTTAACAACGCATTAGATTAGTAAATAATAAAAGTGAACATTGTTCATTTTTATACATAATGAAATAATATACCTGGCTCTAAATTCCGTGACCTCATCAGAATTACCATCAAACAACATCTTTGTAACGTGAAACGCAGTAGAGACAATGACAGTACCTATAAACATACAATGTAATCGAAATAGTTAGTTTACCCCTATAACACCTTGGGTGGCAAAAACAAAATAATGTAAATAGTTAGTTTACCCCTATAACGCCTAGGATGGCAAAAACTCAACAGCATGACAACTGGCTCATGGGCATTCTGGGTCAAACATTCCAGAAATTGATCAACATATTCCCCCCACAGGGTGCATCCCATACGATTCCCCCTATAGTAGCATAACCGGGACCAAATTAGAAGTTATTATTTCAATTTAATTAACTGCTGATATTATGTATGATATTTTAGCTTACTCTTGATCTTCTAGAGTAACTTCAATAAACTTTTGCTCTCTGCCTCTGATTAAGTTTGTTTGAATTTTGGTTCGGGCAACAATTTTTCCAATCACGTCTGCATAACAATTACTGTGATTACGTGCTGGATCAAATATTGATAAAAAAAATTGATTTGCTAAATGCATGAAGGTAATTAGTTTATTTGTTGAAAAAGAATCAATTGGATCGTTTCAATTAAAATATAGTAAGAAATAATACCTGAAGCAATTGTATATGTCTACATGTTCTAAAGTGAAATTTGTCCATGTGTTGTCTTGTAAAGATCATGTGCTTGTGTCATTATGTATTTGTGTAAACATTTCGGCCACACATTTTTCGGCCACACATTATTTTCATAAAGAAGCTTAAGACTAAATAGAATATTGTAAGAAATATTACCAATCAGAAGTTGATCATTCAAACATGGTTGACTTTGAAGAATTGGAAATGGCTTCAAATCGAACATCATGCGGGGGAAATTATTCCGACTCAAATTTTTCACTTCGGTCTTTTTGAAAAAACCCAAGAGCTTATCATTGCTAGCAGTTTTCAATCTTTGATAATTGTCATGGACAAAAACATTTCGAATGGCGTATATGCCACCCTCAATGATTTGCGTTTCAAATCTATCTTTTTCCTCTCGAGCAAGATGTGCGTGAATTCTAGTTCCCTAAAAAAAAGCATACAAAGTGAGATTATGAACTTTGGGTTGAAAAAAAAACAATTGTAATAACTTGTAGAATATATTACATGCTCTTCGTGAAAGATGATCTCCATGGAATCTCCACCTTTCGCCCATTTAGGAACGAAATAAACCCAAATAGCCCTCAACATGAGAATCCAAGAATTCTTATCGCGGTTGAGTTGCGCAATTGGAGTGAACATTGTCATGGACCTGTTTTCGGAATTTTGAGCCATATTTGGGTTTATATGAAGCTTACTCCGTAGGTTAATATCACTGGTTTGAATGGAAGGAGGTGTAGTTTTGGATGGAAAGAGGTGTATATATATAATTTGGAAAAAGAAAGAGGTGTAAGCACAATAAATGCTTAGATTTTGTAAATCTACCCAATAAATCAATAAGATATAAAGCATTGATATGACACACTTCCACATAAACTATTATTACATTGCTTTATGGATCCCCGCAATGTGCCGTCAAGCGCAACCCAAAAAAGCTGTCAGCATGCCTACCCAATGCAGCTCCAATTTCGGCCCAAGTCCAGCAGGGAGTCCGGCCCAATCAACCATGGTGAAATTGGCGAGAACACTGTTCTTAAGGGCTTCTTACCATTGTATATAGGAGGACTATATAGCACTGCCCCATTCAGTTATTTACGGTCTCTGAATAAAAATAAAGACCCCCGCTACCCTCAATCCCTAAGTCGATTTTGCATCAACCTTTCCTCTTCTCGAATATGCTCTCCATCGCTTCTCCCCCTCTGCAACCTCCGACCTCCTCTCCTCTCATCCTCTCTTCCCTTTCCTTTTCCCTCTCCGCAGCCCTACACCCGTAGCCCCATCCGTCCCCAACCTCCGACCTTCCTGCATCTCTGCACCCGCCTCCCCCTCTTTCCCTCTCCTCTGTCCCTGTGCTTCCTCCCTCCTCTGCCAGGTACTTTTTTTTGTTATTATTAGTTATTTGAACTTGTTATTGGTTTGTTGTATGTTGATTGTTATAGTATTGTTGATTGTTGTATGTTGATTGTTATTGATTGTTTTTGTTGAATGTTGAAATTGTCATTGTCCCCATCCGATTGTTGTATTGGTTTTTGTTATGCGGAAATCGAGAATAGTGATTGGGTAAACCCTAACAGAATTGGGTCCAAAACTACGAAATTGATAGATAATTAAGAGCCCAATACATCAACATTGTGTACCGTCGGGCCAGGGGGCGCGTCGCCCCCTGGACCCCCCAACTCGCTGACCGGGCAGCGAGACCCCGTACTCCCTGCTGTAACGGGTCATATTTGGTATGAAAAGATACATGTATACATGTTTTGGCTTGTTGTATGTTCGTTATTGTATTAGAAATATTGGATTTGGTATCGGTATGAAAAGATACATGTTGTTCATTGAGGTGCTTAAAACCCATAATTTTTAGGAACCAATATCCAAAGAAATGGCACAAAAAAGGATTCGGATTAATTAGAAGCTAGAAGGCGTTGAAAAAACCTTTCTTGAAGCATGTATTCATGAAATAACCATCCATGGACGTGAAGGAAGCAGTCTTAAACAAGCGTCATGGAAAAGTGTAGCTGAAAAATTGAAAACATAACACAATTTCATAGTGGAACAACGTCAAATGAAGAATCATTTTGATTTTCTTAAAGGAAAATTTGCAGCTTGGTTAAAGCTTAAAAACAAAATCGGGAATGTTTATGATCCACTTACAAACACTTTTAATTTGTCAGAAGAAGAGTGGCAAATTGAGATGAAGGTATCTCTTTTAAACTAATAATTACTATTGGTATATTTATTTAATTTTATAGTGTTTTAAAATTTTTCTTCACACAGTGTAACAAGTATGTAGAAGCTTTGAGAAGTGTGCCACTTGCTTACCCTGAGCTTTGTTGTCAATTGTATGAAGGGTCTACTTCAAATGGGTTTGATAGTTGGGGGCCAAGTTCTATGCTTCCTCATCCTTCTGAGGAAGTGTATGAGCACAAGTTGGATGATATGGATGTTGTGGACGTTGAATGCACTCAAATGGATTCCCCAAGTAAAGGTGTTAGTCAGGAGTCAAGTATTATTCGACCCCAAAAAAAAGAAAAAGGAGAGAAACGAAAACATAAGGCTACATTAGAGTCAAAGCTTATAGAAGTTGGTGAAGATATTAGCAAGTTGGCAAAGATGATGATTGAGAAACACACACTTTCTGATGATATGGATGCATGCTTGGAGAAGTTGGAGACACTGGGTTGGGATGAGTGAGATGCGAAATATTGGTGAGAGTGCCGATCTTCGGAAACTGTGGGTACGTCTTAAGCCACAAAATTGTGAGAAATGGGTTAAGAATACGGGAGCAAAGTATGGATTGTTTAACTAAGATTGTGCTTTGATTGTTTTTTTGTTAGGTGTTATGTTATGGATGCTATGTTTTGGATGTTATGTTTTGGATGTTATATTTTGGACAATATGTTATGGATGTTATGTTTTGAATGTTATGTTATGGATGTTGTGTTTTGGATGCTATGTTAATGTGGATGATATAGTTGTTTATTTATGTTTTGATAGGTACATTATGGATTCGGAAGATGAGATTATAGGTTTCATGATCTTTTTTTGGTATTGGGTTTCATTAGCCTCGAGAATAAATTTGGGAAGGATAAGAGACTTGAATTCAGCATTAACCGATCATGAATACACGCAAGAATTATTTCATGGTACTTCTACACAATGTCATGAGATGATGCGTCTTTCACGTGATGCATTTATACTATTGTGCAATCATTTTAATCAAAAAAATTGGTTGCAAAGTAGTAGGTCAATAAGCTTGGAAGAAAAGTTGGCTATGTTCTGTATGGTCATTGGACATAATCAACGTTTTCGAGTGGTTAAACGAAGGTTTCAACACTCAACAGAAACAATTCATAGATATTTTCATGAGGTCCTAAAGGCAATGATGAATTTCGCAAGAGAAGTTATAGTTCAAACATCTTCTAATGTCAGCGCAAATAACTCCTATCGACATAGAAGGCTAAAAGAAATATTTCCTGGAGCAATAGGTGCCCTAGATGGAACTCTTATACATGCGATTGTGCCTGTTGATCAACAGACTCGTTACAGGGGAAGAGGAAAAAGTGAATGCTTTCAAAATGTATTAGCAATTTGTGACTTTGATATGATATTCACATTCGTATGGGCCGGATGGGAGGGCATTGCGCATGATTCACGAGTTTTAAAAGAAGTTGCATTCAACCCAAATTCTGGTTTTCCTTTCCCGCCACCAGGTTTTTAACCATTCTTCAATGTTCATTTCACACATTATTTGTTTTTTATATGATAGTTTTGATATTGATACAGATAAGTATTACCTTTGTGACGCTGCGTACACCAACACTCGTGGATTTATGACTCCCTACCGTAGTACGAGGTATTGGTTAGCTGATTTTCGACGACAACGTGCGTTAACTAAGGAAGAAAGATTCAATCATGCTCACGCACAACTTAGAAATGTCATTGAACGTGCATATGGTGTTCTAAAGGCGAGATTCCCAATCTTGAAGCAAATGGCTCCCTTTTCTTTTCCAATACATAGAGACATCGTGATTGCTTGTTTCGCCATCCATAATTTTATAAAGAAATGCAATATTTATGATCAGTTATTTATGGAGTATGATGAGAACACGATGTTTCATGAAATGCAAACTGGAGAAAACGATGGCCTGTTAGTTCACGACATAGAGTGGGATTCACAGGGGATTGAGTATATGAATTCTTTACGTGGCCAGATTGCTAATCAGTTGCTTTCAAATGATTCAAATTAAAGTTGTATGCAAAGTTGTGTTATTTGTATTTGAATTTCGTATGTTGTGTTGTTTTGTTTTTGGATTCTCGTATGTTTCCATGGATTTTAAAGGATTTATGTGTAATTTGGATTTTCTATGACATTTTGTATTTTCCTTTTTACAACTATCGATTAATCTGTACACTATTTAGAACTCTGTCCAAACAAATACATTCATTCAGCACATAATAGTTTAGAGGGGTAAAATAGTCATTCTGCACAGTCATTCAAAGATACAGCCAAACAGCTCTTAATGGTTCAGCACTTATTGATTCAGAGCCTCTTACACATTCAGACCTCTTACTGATTCAGCTCTTACTGGTTCAACAATTGCCAAATGCCCCCTTAGTCTGTACTCTCAAGTCATTTGGGCAATAATGCTTTATTGACCTATTCTCGTCCTAAAATTCACATGTAAAATATGAACTTTAATGAATTTCCAACTTGAGGAATAGTTGGTTTTCGAGGCAAGGAAAGTGTTGTCTAACTATATTTCCCATAATAATAATAATAATAATAATAATAATAATAATAATAATAATAATAATAATAATAATAGTAGTAGTAGTAGTAGTAGTAGTAGTAGTAGTAGTAGTAGTAGTAGTAGTAGTAGTAGTAGTAGTACGGAGCATTAGAGAGTTAAATATAGTTTAATTAAATTGTTGTACCTTTTGACCATGAGTTCAATATAGTTTAAAATAATTAAATATTACGGAGTATTAAAATTTCATATTTCAAAGCTATATTTCTCAATAAACTTAATTTTACTAAATTTACATTATAACAAAATATACATTTTCCATAATTTACGGTCAAATGGAGAACCTCTTATAATTAAGATTCGTTTTTATTTAGTTGCCTTTTATGATTTGTATTCTTTAGGTGTGCAAGCTATATATGTAACCATCACACATGGAATTATCAATGAATGAATAAGCCGATGGGCGTTGGGCAATTGACAACAACAATGACTACCAGGGGTAGATCCGAATTCGATTTGTGTCAACTGTGCTGCGAAATATATAGCTTTGCAAATATCAGGTGGAGGCTTCACTTCTTCTACTGATCTATGATCAAAATCCAATTTACCTCTTTTTAGTGACCTGGCCGGTTCTGCAGGAGTCTCAGGGATGAGGCTCATCCTTTATCAATGAAAGAATAAAGAATACTTTTTTACTAAACCCTAATCTCTCTCTCTCTCTGAATAATTTATCATTTCAATTATTCTAGATATTCTTTAATTCTTTTGTTCTCTTTTTCTTTTATTCTGTTTGTTTTTTATTTTATTTTTGAAACAAACAAAAAAAGACAGAATAAGGAAAATTAATATGAAGAAATTATTTTATTAAAAAAATTATGAACAAGGAAGCGAAGTGAAGAAAAAAGAGAAACGAAAAAGGAAAAATAAAGAAACCAAAAAATGTATTTATTAACATCTATGAATATACTGATAAAAACAAGAAAATATTTAAGGACTGCTGTTTGGGGTATTTTCTTAAAAATAAATGAGATGTTTCAATAAAACTTGCTACTATTGCATCTTTCATAATTTGTCTAGTTTTAGCTTTTTACAATCAATAATTTTCAATCTTTAATCTTAGATTAATTAAAAATTACAGGATATATTAATTAGCAAAATTAATATTTTTAAAATATTTCAAAAAATAAATTTAAAATATTGATACAAAAATAATATGGTCTCATAGCCAAAATATTTAAAATATTATTGTGAACAATATTATTTTAAATAATATTGATACAAAAATATTATTCTTGTATCAATATTAATTAGAAAAAAGAGTATTTTTAAAATATTTTAAAAATATTTTTGTGCGTTAAATTTAGTTTTAAAAACATTGGATGACAAACAGCTTTAACACAAATATTTTTAAAATATTATTTTTGTCAATTTTAACTGCATAGTTAAGGAGGTCGGGGTAAAACACTCCCCTTCTTTTTTGATAGTAAAATTTGCACTAAATAGGACTAAAACATAATGATTTTCCCAATGTAGGACTTAAACTTTTTTATTCCCTAAATAGAACTTAATAATGACCTCGTGGAGGAATAATGTCCAGTAATGATGGACATTTACTTGAATAATGACTACTTGATAATGACCAAAAGTCCTACATTGGGAAATAAAAACATATAGTCTTATATTGGGAAAGTCATTATGTTTTAGTCTTATTTAAGTAAATTTCTCTTTTTGATAGTCCAATTTTTTTTCTCGTTTCCTCTTTTAACAAAAAATTAGACGGTTAGTGAATATTCCATCATACCCCTACTTTTAATATATACTCCCTTCGTCCCACAAAAAAGTTCTCATTTTGAATAGTATTTAGTCAAATATTTACACGCTTTGACTACAAATTGTGAGAAATGTATATTGAATTATAAAATAAATTTAATATAATTGGATTCATCTTAGGATCTAGTTTTGATATCTCAAATTTTATTAGCATTTCCTTATTTAGATTATATTTAATTCATGGTCAAAGCGTGTTACTGTTTGACCAATTTATGGTCAAAATGAGAACTTTTTTGTGGGACGGAGGGAGTACTATTTATTTTATATCATCTCATCAAGAGCATCACATAAAAAATCTTTATACTTTATTTTTTTTAATCTTCTAACAAATAAAATTGAAAAAGCCTTCAAAAAAAAATAAAATAAAATCGAAAAAGAAATTTTTGTAGAGTTGTTTCACTTAAAAAAAAGTGATGGGGAGTTCAATGACTTCAATCCTAGGTAAGATCTGCCACACTAAAGATGCTCTAAAGCCTCAATCTCCAGTTCTGGTTCCCATCATTTCTGGGAAGAAGAAAACAAAAGGATGACGGGATTAGAGAGCGTGGGCGGGCTGGCGGTTCACATCATTCTGACCAAACTCGGACCGGAGAACGTCGCCGCCACGGCCTGCATCAGCCGGAGATTTAGGGACTGGGTCTCCGGCGATGACATCGTCTGGTCTAAATTCTGCATTGAAGAACTCGGACTATCTTCTCCTCAGGACCCACTGGGCAACCCCACCTCTTCTTTCAGAGTAAAACTGCTTATGCGTTTCCTTAATTGTGAATAATTGTGCTTGAATTGAAATATTTTGCTCCACTACTTTAAGCTGTTTTTGGATTGAAAGTAATAGTTCATATAATCTGGACTTCCTGTATTTTTCAATTTTTTTCCCGCCTTGAATTGAATCTATTGGGAGAAAAGTACCCATTTTTCCTATTGTCAATTTTCCCAATAACTAATGTCCTAGAGAAGGTATGTACATTATGTAACACACCCAGACATGGAGTTAAAGAATTGCAGCAAAACTTTTATGTGTGTTTAGGTCTCTTATCAAACATGGAGAGAAGCTTTCAATATGTACCCATGGTCTTTGGTTATAAGAACCAAAAGATGTTGGAGCAGAATAAGAGCCTGGATGGAAATTAATTTCCCTGAGGTTTTACCTACGTTACGTAAAGGTGCATCTGAGGATAAAATAAAGCACTTGGAGGAGTGTTTAAAAGTCAAATTACCTCTTCCCACAAGGGCTCTATACCGTTTTTGTGATGGCCAAGAACCAAGTAAAGACGTCACTAGAAGCACACCAGTAAACTTGTTGGGCTTGATTGGAGGGTACACCTTCTACGACCATATAGTGAATGTTTCTTTGTTTCCTTTAAGTCAAGTCATAATTGAAACGAAGCATGCTAGGTGCCATTTGGGAAATGACAATGGCTCCAAGTTTGCTGTTGTAGCAGCTTCTACTACAGGTTATGAAAAGGTTTTTTACTTGAACTGTTCAACTGGCCAACTCCACGTGGGCGGCTGGAATATGTCTAGTGACTGCGAAATGCTTCCTTGTGTACCACACTCTTTGTTGTGTTCTATAAACCTCACAGATTGCAGCCAACAGCAAGATGGCATGTTATTGTGGCTAGAAGAACATGGCCGGCATTTAGAAAATGGGATTGTGAAGGTTCGAACAGAAAGGAGCATTAGAAGCATCAGTCTTTATCCAGAACAACCTCCACTTTGTTCCACTGCTGTGACAAATGGTGTGAAGGTGCCTATTATGCCATTACATTATATATTCTAAGCAAGACATCGGTGCTTGTTTCAATTTTGTAGGTTCTAATTGCTTGAATCAGAAACCTGAGGTATATATTTCAGGTACGTGCATCTGCTGTGTTTGTTCCGGAGTGCTGCAACCTTCGACCAGATTCTCTGGAATATATCTTCGCTTATTCTATCCGCATGTCTCTTTCACCTAAAGGATGTATCATAAACGGAATGAAGTTTAGTTCTTGCCAATTGTATAGGAGACATTGGATCATTCGTGTGAATGATTCTATTGTAGATGATGTTAGTGGAGAAGGAGTAATTGGAAAGGTATAATTATTTTCTCATCATTTTTTTGAAACAAAAGAGTTGCATTAAGGTTCTCTTCTTGAGTTTACATGTCAAGGTGAGGTCCCCTGCCCTGGCAAGTGGTCAGTGTTTTCCACTGTGTGGGAGCCTAAGCATCTCCCAGATTAGACAATGAGAAGATTAAGAATCATGGAATTGCATATTATTTCCATAAGTTCGATCCTCTGAAGTGGGATCACCGAAAATTGCAATATAAGCAATAAGGGACTCTGTATCAAATTTTGCTTCCATTAGTGTTATCTATAAGAAATCTATTTGTTTTGTATTTAAAAATACTAGTAATTTCTAAAGTGCAGCAATTAAGCAAACACACGTCTCATTCCCTCCAGTTCCTGCTGGGGTTATTGACTCAGGTGTTACAACTCACAAACCATACGACAGATAATTTAAGTCACTTTTTCTATACTGCACCCTCATATTTCTACAACCTCAGTCACCCTAGCTGAGTGACTACAGTAACTGGGTCCGATTTGATTACCTCAACCTCATCTCTTTTTCACCTCTCCTCACCCAACCTAGTTTTCATGTTCTCCATTTGCACTTGAATGTATGTTTCCCTTTCTTTTTTTAACAAATGTTTGAAGTACTTGTTCCATTTTCTATAGTTGGCTAGTTTGAGCTTATTTAATGACGTATTTGCCACTTTTCAGTTTTTTTTAAAGATCTTGCCCTTATCCCGCCCTCCCTCCATCCTTCCCATAAGATTGATTATTGATAGCTAAATTATAATTGCTCTAACTTTCTCATTCTTTTTTTCACCTGTGTTACTTTTGATCCCCAAGTTACTTGAAATAAGGCTTTCTTTTGACACTGTAGTTCCATTAACTTTATTGCTCTCATGTGCACCTTGTAAATAAAGCCTAACTATCCTTGGATATTTGCAGTACCCAATTCTACTACCTGGTGAAGAAGAATTTGTATATGAGAGTTGCACACAGCTATCATCTCCGTCAGGCTCAATAGAAGGTCTCTTCACTTTTGTTCCTGGATGGTAAGCCTTCAAGGCATTTTACTAGTGTCATGTTTCTGGCATCTCCAGAATTTGTTTTCTGATATATATTTACAAATTACTATCGTCAATAGGTTGTTGTTGATTTACTGAGTACTATTTTCACTAGGTTGTTGTTGATGATTTACTATCACCAGTCTTAGTGTTCATGTTTTCCAGCTAGTTTTTTTGTTATAGAATCATGTCCTACTACTCCCTCCGTCCCATAACTAAATTCACACTTTTCATTTTTGGCGTCCCAAAAGAAAATTCACACTTCCATATTTGGTATAACTAACACACCAAATATACTATAATACCCCTACTTTTTTGAATCATTTTTATACTCGCCCGTATTTATTTCCCATCACATTGCTCCCTCCCTCCCTCTCCCTCTCTCTCTCTCTCTCTCATTTCAACCAATATCACATCAATGTCATTTCTGGGGTAAAATTGAAAAATCAAACTTACTCTAAAATTTGCATTAATTTGTGTGAAATCAAACTGGGAATTTAGATATGGGACGGAGGGAGTATTTTAAATGCTGGTAAATATTATTCCTCACATTATTTCTGGTGGAACCTATAGAATGAGGTTGAGTTTGTTCCTTTTCAACTGAAGTGTCTAAACTTAACCAGATTGAGCTAAAATTCAGTTGTAATTTTATGTGAAAAGTGTTGAATAGTGGTTATCTATTTGAAACACAACGCTTTAAAAGTTGTGCGGAGTAAGTAATAAGTTGTCAAAAAAAACTTGAGCATGTAATTCGGTTTCTGTCTCGCCATGACATTCTCTCACAAAGGTTTTGGTAGAATGCACACAAAATAATGAGGCTGATTTTTCTCCTGTTCTTCTCAGCTTAGCAGACCCAAAAGGCAGTCCATTTGAAGTCAAAGTGGCAAGATTTCCTCTTCAACTGCCAGACTACATATTCTGAGAGTTAGAGGGGGCATGGGGCTGTTTTCGGAAACAGCTTTTGAGATTTCGCTTCGCCAAAATACAATTCTAAATGTATTTTGGGCTCGGGGGGTGCTTTCCAAAGTGACGCTAGGACAAGTGTTCTCGCCTTGTGGTTTCTACTTCTCCAAGAATTCACTGCCCCCAAAACACACTTAGAGCTTGTTCTCTTCACGTGATCTGATTGGTTCTCATCTGATTAGAATAAGTTCTGATTTGGTCTGATTCAATCTGTTTGTAGATTCGTAGTTATAATTAAAACTGTTTTTGATCCGATATAATTTGATTCCAATAAGAATATATAAGTAATAAGTAATAAAATAAGTTGAAGAGAACCCGCTCTTACTCCTATGCTAAAACGGCCTTTTAAGGTTAGTGTGTAAAAAAATATCTCCCGTCCTGTGTGGCTGCGTTATTTATTTTACTCTTCTGAAGAGTTTACGCCGTCTAAAAACATGATATGGTCTGTATTATGTATTACTCCGTAGTTATTAATACTCCTATTCCTGAATAAGTTTTGTTTTTGTGACCATACAATTAAACTATATCTTCTTTCTTTAGTTAGTGCCATTTTGATGAACTTGAGTTTTTACTTTTAATGTTTTGAAAATGCTAATTAACAACAATGTTTGGGTTTAGCATTTTTCAATGTTAATTTGTACTATTAAAAACAAGTCTGAAGCACTAAATATAAACATTTCCAAATGAAGCCTTATCTTTTGTAGTAATAATACCTTAACTAATTACTCCTATGATTAGGAGCTTTTCGAGCCATGGATAGTCCTTCATAAAAGGTGGAATGCCTGCACTGGCTGCCTTCACACCCCGGGCCCAATAAGCTAGTGAGGAGATAAATCATGGTATAATCTTTGTCTAATCTTGAAAGTGGTTGTCCTGTATCCGATGTAAACAAGAAGCTATTACTAAGAATATGACTTTTTCACTGCCACTGCCGGATTCGATCCTAGGACTTTGGGCTTGACATCCTACTCTTGGATGAACTATGGTCTCGTTCTCTTTAACTTATTTCTGCTACTTATTCCTTATTCTTATCATAATCATATCGGATCAGATTCATTCAGATCAATTTAGATCACATCATATCCATTCAGAGCATATCAAATACATTCAAATCAAATCAGATCAAATCCATTCAGATCAAGAAAATTATTTTAAAAAACAAATAATTTGAAAATAATAATAACAAAAATTACAATAATAACAATAGTAATAAATATTAGCAGTAATAATAATAATAATGAATAATAACAACAACACTAATAATAATAAATAATTTATTATCATTGTCCTACAAAATAATAGTAATAATTAATAATAATAAATAAATAAATAAATAAATAAAACAATAATAATCATTATAATTATTAACAAATAATAATAATATTTTATTATCATCGTACTTAATATTAACAACAATAGTAAATAATATTAATAATAATAATTAAACTGATAATAATCATTATTATTAACTAATAATAATAATAATTAATAATGAAACTAATATCTAATAATAATATTTATTTAAAAATATAATAAAAACAATAACTTTTGTTAATAATAATAATGGACTTCAATAATTATTACTATTTTAATTATAATTATATTTAATAATGATAATAATCATAATTAATGATAACACATAATAATAATATTTATAATTATAATTATTAAAATAACAATGATGATAATAAAAAGAATATTAATTAATAATTACAGTTACAATAATTAATAATAGAATTATTATTTTAAATAATAATTATAATTATAATTATAAATTTTATTATTATTGTTATTTTAATTATTTTAATTTGAATTAAATTTCATTTAGATCAGATGAGATCCATTCATATTAGATCAGATCCATTCAAATTAGACCTAATTAATTCAGATCATATTAGATCAACTGAAGAGAACGCAACCTAAGCTACCCATGTGGGCATGGATGGTCCTTCATGAATTTACTTATAAAGACAATTTTGAGACAAAAAATGGCTCGACGTCTTCAAGAAAACTAAGGGACTTTTTCAACATAGCTGACAATCATTTGAACGCACTTGTCATCAAGGAGAAATTCCCTTAGTCAAAACTTTTTGAAAAGCAAATTCCCCCGTCTAAATTTTACACGTATAATATGTGATTCTCTTTTTTTTCTTACTTCAATATTTTTGCTTTTTTTTCTTACTTCAATATTTTTGCATTTGCTATATGCAAAAACATCACCATCATTCCTCCCACACACCTACCACCATTTGATTTGTTTTAAATAAAACACTTTTGCATGTACTACATGCAAAGACATCACCATCATTTTTTAATTAAATTATTTCTACTCACATGCATGCATACCTACACTTATAAATTACAAATAATATTATTTATTTTTTATATTTAAATTTTTATTTCACATTGATGATGTAAATTAACCACTTAGGTAAACTATTCTAGACCGAGTCTAGGGCGGTTTACAGACTTTAGAGACTGGAAAGACTTAGGGGTTGTTTGTTTCAGCCTCTTAATGGTTCAGATGTCTGAATGGTTCAGCACTTAATGGTTCAGACTGTTTGTTTCAGCCTCTTAATGGTTCAGATGTCTGAATGGTTAAGTATTATACAGAGTCTGAATGGTTAAGACCTCTTATCTGAATTAATCAGACATTTTCCTCTGAATAGTTAAGCAATATACTAGTTCTTAATGGTTCAGACCTCTTACTGGTTCAACACTTAATGGTTCAGACTTCTTACTGGTTCAGCACTTACCTATTCAGAAGTTGTCAAACAGCCGCTTAGTAAACAAGGGTTGACTGAGAGGATTGTAGGTAGGAACACCTGTAGTCCAATTGTAATTACGTATGAGAAGGGTACAAAGAGATATTACACAATATGCGTTTAGAGAAATGAAATTCAAATCCTTTCTACTAAGGGTTACAGGTTTATTTATAGTGTAACTAGGTTACTGGCTGTCAAGCATCCAAGCCTGTTCACGTGCCAGTCACGTGACGAGGTGATGGCCGTTTGGCATGTAGTGTTTGGCTGGGATGCTTGAATATATCCATTGTTGCAGGGGAATTTGGTTTGAAAAAGTTGCTTCCAAATCACTATTCTCCCAGTATGTTAGGTTGTTAGTATGCACGCAAATCCCAATGATGCACCCGGGTGGTTTCTTGACGGAATGCCTTGGTGACATGTGAATCCCTCCCGTAGAGCCATGCTCCTTGACCGGTATTGTGGCGGGTAGAGAATCATTCGAGTAGTTGATTGCCTCGCCGGTCAAGTTTTGGGTTCAGCCCAACTACCCTGGTACATACTGCTCATGGACCACCCGGTCACTTCCTGTCGTATCTGACCCAGGTCGGGTATTTGGGTGGGAGTACACCCATCAAAAAGTCCTCCACTTACTGGCTGTGTAGGAAAATCAAGGGCAGAAAGTAATTTTCTGAATTTGTGCATACCTCTGCAAATTTTTTGAACCGAGGGATTTTTGTCGCCTAAGATTCAAATCTTGAATTTTTAAACTTTTAAATGTTTACCGCCCATCTGCAATCGTCATGTCGTTTAGTTTTCCCCAGGCGTCAGTAATGGTTCATGTTAGGTAATCATTATCCCTATGCCATTTGTCTCCATGCGGTTTGCTAGAATGGGTGGTCCAGCGCGGGGATCGACACTATACCGTACCCCTCTAATACAGGGGCTCCTCCCCTCTAATACTTTTCACTTTCTGCATTTCACTTTCAGAGATTAGCCTGGTAGATCCTTGCGCTTCGAGTCCTCCGAGTTCCTTACACCAAGTTAGTCCTCTGAGTCCTCATCTTTCCCTTCCCGATCATGCCTTCATCCGATTGTCAAAACCCGTCGGTCCGCTCCTATGGATCTGATAAGTCTGTTTCCTCTTCTTCTTCCCACCCTTCTTCTTCATCTCCACAATCACCTAAAGCCCCGGGTGATAAGGCCATTACTGACCCCGAGCCTCTGAATCAAGCACTGGCCCCTTCAACTTGGAGAACGAAAGCTGGGAGGGATGGGAGCACCGTTTGTGGGAGGCTGATTATTTCCCGCTTCCCACTGACTACGTCAGGGAGATCCACCCCTCTACGCCGAGGATTGCCTTAAACTAGGCGCGTCAAATGCTACATAACAGGTATATTCTCCATTATGACCCGAGGAGGCCCAACATTATAGTCCCCCATGAAGACACCCGGTAGGTTTTCACATCAAGTCCTTGGAGGGGGAATTGTCTTCCCCCTCCGTCCCCAACTCGTCAGGGTCTTTCACGTTTTCTCGATACTCCCCGGTCAAATAATAACAAGCGCTCACTGGCTACTCAATTGTTTCGTCAATATATGTCAATCACTTGGTCTAGACTCTAGACCCCTCCCTTTTTCTTTTCATATACTTGTTTAAGGTTTTTCTTGGGAAGACTAGGTGTGAGGGATTCGTGTACTTTAAGTCTCTCCAAAACATGACCTTCATAACTGATCTTCCCCCGGCAATAGGGGGTGGAAGTCTGCTTACGCCTTCATCGAGTTCCTGGGGGACGACTTTCCCCTAGCCGACCTGCGATGGAGCGATCACCTGTTGAACTACGAGTACACCTTACCGGCTGACACCCTCGATATGGAAGAGGCCTTAAAGAAACTTCTCGAGGGTGACCCATATACTGGAAGGAAATTCCATTTTGGCAGCTGGGTCCGTCGCGTCAACTGAGGTGTGGGGGTACCTCCAGGGCCCGTGAAGCAAAGGGGTGCAGGGTACCTTCCCCGGGCAACCATGTCGAGGCCACGTGCTCGCCTCGCCCAGGTTCGTCCTTAACCTATCCTCTTTAATTTATAATCTTCTTTGATCTTCTGTAATCTAACTAGTTGCTCCTCCCTTTGAAGATATGGAGTTTGACACTTTCGCAATGCCGTCGAAGAAGGCCACCGGGAATGTAGGGGCCTCTTCCCGAGAGGCCCCCCACCAACAGGAGGCGACCGAAGTTCTCTTAGAGGAGATGCAACCCTCCCTAGAGAAGCAGAATAAGTCCTTGAGCAATGAGAAGTCAAAACAGAAGAAGGAGAAGGGAGAGAGGGAACAACTGATGCTGCTCATGGGTCCTCCCAGAAGTTCAAGACGAACCGCAGGTTGATGTCCCTCCCCTAAAGGAGCTTTGGTTCGAGATGGGGCTCCGTCTTTGCGAGGTAAAAATTTCCAACATGTGCAAATGTGCTACCCCTCCCAGCTTTTCCTTCATGTGACTAATGTTCTTCCTTTTATTTTTTATGCAGGCCGTTGAGATTGGCCAGTTGATGGGGGACCACCTCCTTGAAGGCTGGTCTTTTGTTGTTGCCCGGCTGGAGGGTATGCTGCAGGTAGCCAAGGATGAGATCCGGCAGCAGATGATCAAGAACAAGGAGATGTTCCTTGTTCTTACCAATCAGACGCAGGAGATGGCAAAGTTGACCAACTTGGCCTGGGAGGCGGAAAAGGAGAAGGAGTTGCAAGCGGAGAACAACTGACTGATGAAGGAGAATAACCGGGTTATGGAAGACAGCTTCAAGCTCAGGAGGTATTTGGAGAAGAAGGAAACCAACCTCCCGGTTGAGGCCATTGCATGGGCGAGGGAGCAGCAAGCTGAACTTTCCCGGGAGCTTCTCTCCTCCCCAAAGGTGATGATGACATTTTTTAAGACCCTCTACCACGAGCCATAGGGAAATAAGATGATCACGGTTGTGGGCTCCAACGGTTTCAAGGTCCGCCAGTTTACGAAGAGGGCTGCCACTCATGACGTTCTCTCCACCCGGGACCCCAACTTTTACTCAGAAGCCTATGATCTCCCTTCTGTGTCCGAAGATGAGGTGGCTCCTCCTCTTCCTTTGTCTTGAATTTTATCTTTCTTTGTTTTGAACTCTTGGTTTTCGCCCGGGTATGCCCGGTGATAATGTATCTGAAAGGTAATCATGCAAGGATATGCAGCGGAATACAAAAATTTTAACATCCTAACATGATTATCTTGCCCAGAATCACGTACTAAAACTTATAGTAAATAAGAAATTTATACCTTTCTTCGGAAACGGTAAAAACGAAGAAGTCGTAGGAAGAGCATTGAAAGTGCAAACGTAACCGTTCAAGCGTCCGGTCTCCAACTTTGACACACGAACAATGCCGGAGTGTACCACAATCTTTATGCTAGTAAAGATTATATTCATATAAAATATAAAGATTAAAATTGGGATAATAATAATCTTGTATATTTCTATATAAAATATTTCTAATAATATTTAAAAAATATTATAGATATTTTCTATACACAAAATGATATTAATGGAGCACAAAAGATAAATTTTTTCTCTCTTTAAAGTGTAATGGCCAAATGTTTCTACACCTCTTTCAATTGAATGTGTTTCATTATTATATGGAGCATTAAAGAGGGTTTTAAAAAACAATTATACACTTAATGACAAATTAGGAAATTTCATACATCTTTAAAATGCAAAGTCAAACGAGTTTTGTCTTCATTAACATCACATGGCCGTAAATGAAGATTTGAGAAATTGAGAAGGATTTTCAAAATTCTTCTCCACTTAAATGTTCAAAGTGTATTTTATTTGACACCAAAAATTAATATAAAATTAATTTTAAATCAAATAAAAATACCAATATCATTTTAAACAAGTATACAAATATACTTTAAATAATTATGTCAAAATAATTATTTTCATAATTAAAATGACAAACCAAAATTTTATATATATATATATATATATATTAATCGGTAAAAATATATATATATAACCGAATTTTATATATATATAATATTATATTCCAAAATATTTTATTTTTCTATTTTACAAATATACAAATTACTTATTATCCCATTGTTTAATCCTACTCCTTAAATTGTCCAAAGTGTGTGACCCATATAGGCAATTATAAAGCTGCACATAATAAAAGTTCAAGCAACATCTTTAGGATGGGTCACACCATCATTGACTATGAGACTAAGTCAAACATTCAATACACACTAGTCTCACATGCATTAACGATATCCCACCAATCAATCCTACGTACCACTGTAACAACTTAAATATCTCTGAATAGATTATTTTTTAAGAACAAGAACATCTGTAAGTTATTGAAAAAATGATACACACAAGGGATTGCATCAGCAACCCATTGTCCACACATGAAAATCCTATTACCAAATCCAGATCATCCATTTCCGCATTACAAAAATAAAACAAGAAAAAATTTAAAAAATTTTATTCTTAATTTTTTATTAATACAAGGGGTTTGTATATTAATTTTTTTAAACATATTCATAAATTCGAAATAAAAAATAAATGCAAAATAAAAATAACAAAAAAATTCCATATTTTAAAAAGAAAAAAATTCAAAAAAAAATCATTTACTATAAATTTTAAATACACACATGCCTTATTTTAAAAAAAATAAACAACAAAAAAATGTTGTTAACTATGAAGTATTTAATAAGTTCCAAATTCAAACATAATATTGTTCATTAAATTATGGAGCACATGGTAGAGAATATATTATACACAATTCTAAGACTACCAAATAAAGAATGGAAACTAGCAATAACATAATATTTACCATCAATATTATTAATGTCTAAACTTTAAGTGCAATATAGATAATAAAAAATACCTGAGCAATTTTGACTCTTATGGAGTGGTTTGAAAGTTATACTCCCTATGTCCCCAATTTGATTACAAATTGGGGTTTACGAGGAGAATTATCTCATTTTTTGAAATTATTTTATTTACAAATTGATATATCGATAATAAATAAAAATTACATATTAAAAAACTACGTCAAAAATCTACAAAACAAGAGGTGAGAAGAATATTTTATTTTATCAAATACTAAATGAAATTGCGTAAACAAACGAAAGTTATCGAGATGAGAAAAAAAATTGTAATCAAAGTTGGGACAAAGGGAGTATAAATAAATTCGGAGAGAAAATGAATATATATATATATATATATATATATATATATATATATATATATATATATATATATATATATATATATATATATATATATTGGTGAGAATGCGATCTTATGAAAGAAATAAGAATGAATCTGGTGCTTTAGATTGTGAAATCTAAGGGTCGGGATTGCATCAAAATTAGGTGCACCAAAATGGTTTGAAAATGCGTCATGTCGAAAAGCATCAAAATCCTTTGAAAATGCGCTATCTCAAAATCTGACCGCAGGATGCAATCTGAGCCGCACAATGCATCAGATCCAAAGGCTAGATTTTATTCTTATTTCTTTCACAAAAGTACATTCTCATGTGAACCAACCCATATATATATATATATATATATATATATATATATATATATATATATATATATATATATATATATATATATATATATATATATATATATATATATATATATATATATATATTAAATAGAAAGTTTTATTAAAAAGGAAGGCAAACAAGTACAAAAGGAGGGGTCCAAGCCAATGTTCCTCAAAACCAAATACATCGCATAAAACAACCCAAGAAATAGACAAAATAGTGTCTCCAAAAACTAAAGTACAAACAATTGAAATACAAAAGCAAATACAACCCCTTAGGTGGGTCTTCAATGACTCCAATTGAAAGAATTTAAACAAAAGGGGACAGACCCGAACGAGGCCCCCAACCAGCTGCCGGACAATGCATGTTGTTCAAGTCTTAATGAAACAGCAGCATAGCCCATTCCTAAAAAGTTACTGAAGTAGACCCATTTTGAGTTTGTTCAAGTCTTAATGAAAAGAGCAACATAGCTTGGAAGTATCATATTTCCCCGAGTGTATGCACAACAGATGAATGCTCACATCGGTTACCCATCGTCCCTTTAATAGGAGAGACCCACTAGCCCATCCAAAGAGACTTAAGCAGTTGTAGTTTGGGACTCTGCAGCTTGTTCCCCTGTTAAAAATTCAACCATAAGACCTTCATCAGCCTTGGAGCAGGAAATAAAAGCTGGGTATTTTGAATCTTCGAATTGAACCAGGGTTACTTTTTTCATGCTTTTCACTGTTTCCCTTGTTGCTCTTAACGTCTTCCCCGACATATTTTGAAAGAGACCCATTTTGAGTTTGTCCAGAAGTTCTGTCCTTGCCAAAGCCTCTTTAATTTGTCTTTCTACTGCCTTGAAGATCGATTCAAAGTAGGCCTCAAAAGCTGGTTGGAATAATTTTTGAACTTTGTTTATTTCCTCTTCGAGTTCCTCTTTTGGATCAGAAAAAAGCCCCTTTTCTGTGATTTTTTCAATCCTTGAAACCTGCACAATATCTTGTTCAAAAATATTAGATGAAATGGAAGGAAACCCCCTTTGCTTCTCCTCTACTCATTCCCCAGGAAGCATCAGCAAGTCTAGAGGTGCAGGAGCTTTGATAAAGTTTAAATCCTTAACCCCAGATTCCTGGCCTTCTTGGAAGCTTAGTGCTACATTCAGAGCTTTAACAAAAAGCTTAATTCCTTATGAATGCCTTCCAACCGGAATGCAAATATTCGACATCTCCCTTTCTGTCCCTGCGCTAATTCTAACAAAATTTCCAGAAAAATTTGAATCCCAGTGGCATTTCACCTTCAAATTTCCCTCATATTTGGAAATCACCCAACCCTCTCTAGCCAATGGTGGGTGACTTAGTGATTCAGAAAGCCACGAGGCAGTAGAACGCGATAAAGAAACAATTCGAGATTTACCATTCTTGGATTCAGAAATTACAATCAGGCCTGGAGTCTGGAAATTAAATACCTTGCTCTCGATCGAGATTGAAACGCTAGAATTGCATATAAAAGGACCTTTGTAACGAGGAGAGTTTGCTCGGACATCACCAAACCAGGTTTTGGATCTCCATCCTTTTCTGATGTTTCTCGAATTGCTTCGCCACCGAGGTGTAGGGGTTCTGATGATGCGGGAATTGGCCATCGAAATTCCAGTTCTGATGATGCGGGAATTGGCCATCGAAATTGAAAGGATCGGCGAAGTGGTGCCTCCGTTGAAAACTCCCCCTTCTCTCTAGAAATCCTAACCCCATATATGTGTGTGTGTGTGTGTGTGTGTGAGAGAGAGAGAGAGATTTTTGTGCTGAATTAGAATAAGGAGTGTGTGGAGTTGGATGGTTGGCAAAGGAGTAGTTGGAACGTATGGGATAAGGGCCTTGTTTGGATGTTAGCGGTTAGTTATTGGCAGTTGACTGTTTTGAATGACTGATTGAGTTAGCTGTTTTGACCTGCGGATTGTATGGGCTGTTAAGAAAAATTGTTTGGTAAATTTAGTTGTTCATAAACAACTTTTTGCAATGAAAATTACATATTTAGACATGTCTCCAAATATGTTGCTTAATTTTTTTGAAAGGATGTGTTAATTAATTTATTGTTTTTAATAGTTTAAATTTTTAAATTTTGATAACAACAATAACAACCTAATAGGATCCCACGAATGTAGGATCTTGGAAGGGTGTTGTACGCAGTTCTTACCCCTACTCAGAAATAGAGAGGATGTTTCTTAAATTTTGATAAAAACACACAAATTATTTTTTTAAAGTTATTTTTGAACACTTAGAATTTAAACATTATTTATTTTCTATAATTATTTATAATCATTTCATTTTAAAATAAAAATTTAAAAAGATGATGCTAAAAGCAGAGTGGTGTTCCATAAAAATTATTGAAATGAAGAAACATGTCTATGATAAGAAAAAGAAAGAAAAAGAATGCTTTGATAAAAAAATGACGATTATGGGGGCATCTTTTTGGGAATGGCTCACTAAGGGCAAAAAATAAAATAGATGCAATTAGCCAATTAAAAACGCCACTCATGTTGGCTGTTCAAATTTCGGCTGTTCGTGGCAAACATCTAAATCCAAAGGCCGGCATCCAAACATTTCTTTTGGCATATTGAAAAGTCAAAAAAGTCATTCATGTTCAAAACATCCAAATGCTACCTCAACAGCTATTTACCAAACATGGCCAAGAAGTAATTAGGAACTAGAAAAGTAGAATTGTGAAGCATGTGAGTGGGGCCCTCTGCCCCATTTGTATGGCAGGTAACACATGCAATTTCGTGGGGCCTCTACCTCACTACTTTCCTTTTGACCGTTCAAGGTGATGTGCACAATAAAAAAACAATATTTCTACATGTACTACACGCAATTTTGCTGTTTTTTTCCATAATCGTACTGACGATCGGACATTTCTGCAAAAAAAAAAGATTTCGTATGTACTATATGTGATATTCCTAATGAGGAATTTGAGGTTTCAATTCAGGAATAAAAAAATTCATTTCTTCCAAATGAGGGAATCAACCCTGTCATCAATCACTTCTCTGATATGAGTAAATGATGACAAGAATTCATGAACATCTACTTGAAAAACACCCAAAGCCATCTTTATTGAATAATGAGTGCAAGATTCTTCGTTTTTGGTGTTCTTATTTTGTTCTCTTTTCTTTCTTTTTTTTTCAAAATCATTTTACCATGAATTAGTTATCTTGTAATGATGTACTACGTAGCTTCTTAGGTTCTTTTTATTTGAGCTGAAAAAATCACTCAAAGTCGGAAGAAAGTCTAGTCCATATTTCTAAAAAAAAGTGACAAATTCTTATTTTCAAACAAGGATTATTAGATTGTGACAATGTGATACTGTATATTAGCATTCAACAATATTTTTTGGTATTGTATGTTGGTATTAGTGGCATCATACATTCTATAATGGGGATAAAAACATGAAAGACTTTTTTTTTAAAAAAAATGCACACTTATATCATTCACCAACAAACCAGTCAAAAAGTTTTACACATCAGGAAACCATGCTCTACCAACTACCAACTTTTTTACAAGTGAAATTTCTAAGATAAAATAAAACATTCTTAAGGTAACCTAAGGTCACCTTCTTTATCTTTGCGCTTATTGTGAATAACATCATTTCTCTTTTTCCAGATGGTATAGCATACTGTCGCCCACCCTGCATTAGTTCTTTTCCTATGTTTAGGGGCTGTTTGGCAACTTCTGAATCAGTAAGTGCTGAACCAGTAAGAGGTCTGAACTATTAAGTGCTGAACCAGTAAGAGGTCTGAACCATTAAGAGCTAGTATATTGCTTAACTATTCAGAGGCAAATGTCTGATCAATTCAGATAAGAGGTCTTAACCATTCAGACTCTGTATAATACTTAACCATTCAGAGGCAAATCTCTTAACCATTCAGACATCTGAACCATTAAGAGGCTGAAACAAACAGAACCATTAAGTGCTAAACCATTCAGACATATGAACCATTAAGAGGCTGAAACAAACATGCCCTTACTTATATTTTAGTATCTACCTTGAAAAAACTAGAATTGTTGAAAGAAAATTAGAATTAAAAAAAAAAACAATTAGGAAAGAGTTGAAAAAACTAAGAGTGAAGAAACTATATATGTGGAGTAGGAAGCAATGTGAAAAGATGGAAAAAAATCATATTAAAATAAAACCACAATTGTTTTTTCAAAAACCCAAGGCTTGAAACTCAATTGCAAGGGTTTGAAAGTAAAAGGCAGGAGTATAAAACCAAAAACTATTTGAATGTCCCAAACATCAATTTGTGCATTTTCAACCAATTCTAGGTTAGTTGGGGATACATGTGTAAATGAAAAAATTCCCACCTTCCTATCCGGGGGGGGGGGGGGGGGTAAGGCACTCTCTACTAGTCTAAGTATTCGCACAACATCCAAAAATATATATTTTAGAATAATATTTTTAGATTGAACTGTCTTATATGGTTCTTCCTTTATGGGTAGTGTGTAGAAATTGGTCGCTTCTCATTCATGTACACATTATCATAAAAGTGATGAAAAATTGAGTTGAGTGGTAGGCACTTTATGGCCCAAACAGAAGAATCATATTTTTAAACTTACCTTCATTATTGGGCAGTGGTCTCATTGTATTTGAGTGCCTGTTAATTTGCTTGTTCTGCAACTATATGTGGATAATTGACTTTGATGTCCCCATTTCATATCCTAAGGTCATTAAGTCTTCTTCTTTTGAAATGGAATGTATGTCATCTTTGACATGTAAAATATTTTATTTTTATGTCCATTGTTGTGTGCTTTGGTGCAACGTTCATTTATGGTTGATACCGGTGTAATTATTCAACATCATGTCTACGATTCTTCTTTTGGTGATCTCTTTGAGTTTTGGTGCTCTCTTATCTTGCTTTTGTTATGTGTCGTTCTATGTAAGTTGAGTTTCTTCAGTTCATTGAGGTAGGAGCTCATCTTCACTGATGGCCTCCTCATTGAGGTCCTCTTCATTGAGGTCGATCTTTAGGAACATGGTTGAGATCAAATGGGATGAAGATGATGAAGAAGTAGAAGAAGGGGAAGTTGATTGAAAAAGAAGCAATAGAAGAAAAGAATGCAGGTGAAAAAGAAAAAGAAAAAGAAGAAAAGGAAGTAAATGAAGAAAATAAAGGGAAGAAGAAGATGAAGCACAGTGTTTAAAAGCAATAGAAGAGAAGAAATATGAAAAGTGTTGATTTTTGTATGAATCACTTAGAGGCTGTTTGACAACTTCTGAATCGGTAAGTGCTGAACCAGTAAGAGGTCTGAACCATTAAGTGCTGAACCAGTAAGAGGTCTGAACCATTAAGAGCTAGTATATTGCTTAACTATTCAGAGGCAAATGTCTGATCAATTCAGATAAGAGGTCTTAACCATTCAGACTCTGTATAATACTTAACCATTCAGAGGCAAATCTCTTAACCATTCAGACATCTGAACCATTAAGAGGTTGAAACAAACAGTCTGAACCATTAAGTGCTGAACCATTTAGACATCTGAATCATTAAGAGGCTGAAACAAACAGCCCCTTAGTATGATTAGCCGATGAATCTATTTGTACTTTTAACTTTTAAAGAATTATTACTCTCGTAGTTTTCAAATTTATAAAATTATATTTATAGTTTTTAGTATTATATTATGATCCTATAATATTTAAAATATTTTTCCATAATTAATATATTTTTATTTTGAAAATAGACCAATTTGAGAAAACACCAAAATATCGTTTTAGGAAAGTAAAATAAGGTCTAACTTCATTTTAACGGCTGTTAGTCAAGGAAGTGAACTAAGAGGCTGTTTGGCAACTTCTGAATCGGTAAGTGCTGAACCAGACATCTGAACCATTAAGAGGCTGAAACAAACAGCCCTTAAGTATTATTTTCAATTACTGAATATTTTTTTTGAAAATTAGTTAGTTTGAGGATTAATTTAAAAAAAAACACATAATTATTGCGGGAATTTTTACTCTAAATTAAAGAATATGTGAATATAAACAATTGTTGAATGTTGTTTTGAAATAAACAATACCTCCGGGCCTCTCCAACCCCTCACGGTGATCGGCGCATTCTTATCTGCAGGAAAAAAACTTGACTCCAATCCCGTC
Source organism: Cuscuta australis (assembly GCA_003260385.1). Lineage (NCBI taxonomy): Eukaryota > Viridiplantae > Streptophyta > Magnoliopsida > Solanales > Convolvulaceae > Cuscuta > Cuscuta australis. The sequence continues at coordinate 1,008,458 of NQVE01000067.1, forward strand.
CCCTTCTAATCCTAACTGATTCGGATCTGTTCAACTTCAGGCATTTGTCCTTGGCGTTTTCTAGCATTGCCCGAGCGTGCATGTGTTCCGCACGCGATTCCTCACAGGTTTGCCCTGTTCGTTCTTCAGAGAGAATCTCTGTTTTGTACATCCAATGTATCGTTTTCACTGAATCATTCGCCTCCTGCGTTTTATTGTTTTTCATGTTTGCTTTGAATTATATTTGTCGTATCATGTATTTGATAATGGATCATAATGGCCACTGAAGCACTGCAACCAATAAGGGTTTTTAAATTATGAACTACTCGTAATACATTTTATTATAAAACCCTTAAATCAAATAAATTTGGAACCAACAGTTCAATACTGACTATCAATTTGATAGATTTAAGAATATTCGGAATCCGCTCCCTGCATCCACGTCCTTGTTCGGCCTCACAGCCGGCATCGTCGTTGCTGTCATCAGACGATGAGGGTGGCGTGTCAGCGATCCGCGAGGCAGAGGTAGAGAAAGGAGCCTCGGACTCGTCTGGTGTTGGGGGCAGGGACACGGCAGATTCCGGCAAAGAGGCTTCAGCATCGGGATTGCTCTGCTCGTTTCGTGCCTGATGCATCAATACTTCGGGCTCATCAACTGGAAATGGTCCATTCTCCAAGGCAGGCACAAAATCTGAGACACTTCTTGTTTCAGAAAGAAACGGGAAAATATTTTCCCAAAAATATACATCACGAGATACTGCAACAACTCCAGTTTTGGGAAAGTAGATACACCACCCCTTCTTTCCTTGAGGATAACCCAAGAAGATTCCTGGGTTGCTTCGCGATGCAAACTTATCCCCGCCTCGTTTTTTATTATGAGAATAACTTCTGCAACCAAAAACACGAATATGAGTAAATGAAGGAGCCTTTCCATGAAGTTTTTCGTAGGGGGACACCCCGTAAGGAGACGGGAGGGTGTTCGATTGATAATATAAGACATGCCGCAGTCTGAATACCGTCACCCCAAAAATCAATTGGTAGTCCTGCCTGAAACCTCAAAGCCCTTGCTACATTCAAAATATGGCGGTGTTGTCATTCAACACGACCATTTTGTTGTGGAGTACCAACACATGGAGTTTCATAAATAATGCCTTGTTGTCTAAAATAATCCTTCAAACATTCAAATTTTGTCCCATTGTCACTACGGACACACTTAATTTTCTTCCCAAATTGTCAGCCAACCATGGCAGCAAAATCACCAAAAAATGATCCCAGTTTTCATTTATAACCAAGTAAATACACCCTAACTCCACACGAATAATCATCAACAATAGTTAAAAACATAGTAGAGCCATCCAAACTGAGTGTCCAATATGGGCCCCACAAATCACAGTGTATCATACTATCATATCAAAAATTGCACTAGATTGATAAAAAGTGATGGGAAAACTGGTACGCGATTGTTTGGCGTGAAGGCCAATGTCACAACAACCATTATTTAAACTACTATGTTTTTTAGATCCAGCAAACGGAACTAATGACAAAACATGAGAAGAGGGGTGTCCAAGACGTTTATGCCATAAATCAAAAGAGTTCTCCTTTGCTTCATTACACACCTTCCTCTCTTCTTTTTCTTCCAAATGGTAAAGTCCTTCAGCCTGTGTCCCCACACCAATCGTCACCTGCAAACTTAGGTCCTGTATTACACAAAATCCTCCGGTAAAACACGCCTCACAATTTGATTTCTTGGTTAACTGAGAAACCGAGATCAAGTGACAACTAAGTGTGGGAACAAATAAAACATTCTTCAAAAGCAAGGTTTTGGTTAAACAATCTTTCCCTGCTTGAACAGAAAGTGGGAATCCAATCTCACAAGGAGCAATAGGAGTAATATCAAATAACAAAGATATATCACCCGTCATATGATTCAAGGCTCTTGTATCAATAATCAAATGTGGGGTTATAGGAATACTTGACAACTTTTCATTCATACCGATGGGTGACAAAGAAAGTGCATGTCGCACCGTGTCTCATTGCTTGGGAGTTAAGTTCTCAAAATTTGGCAGAGTGGTGGTTTAACGTTCAACATCAATGCCTCCTCCATGCATTGCATGTGCGGCAGCATGCCCAACCTCCTCGGCCGGCCTGCCTCACCTCGGAAGACCCATCCTTCGGTATACTTATTAAACCCGCAACACGTGTCAACATCGTGACCTGGTTTTTTACAGTTTCCACAAGTGACCTCTTTCTTGGGTCCAAATCGAGTGAGGAAAGCTGCCGCTTCTTTGTCCGTGTCAATGGTGCACATAGCATCCCACGTTGTTTCCTGTGTATATTATATATCCTAGTTACTGTGGGCAAGGGTTCTTGAGACAGAAGGTTCATACGAATAGATCCATATAGTGTTTTGCCGAGTCCCATCAATAACTTGATGAACACGCTCCTCTTCACGAATTTTGGCAAGGGCTGCCGCAAAATCGCACGTGCAATTTTTACACGTGCAAGTTGGAACTTTTTCCACGTCCAAAAGATCATCCCATATCTTCTTTTTCATACCATAATAGATCATTATGGAGAGTCCCTTCTGTTTGCATTCAGTCAGTTCCCGCTTCAATGGTTGAACCCTAGGTCTATTTACCACCAAGAAATGACCCTTCAGGTCGGCCCAAAGCTCGAAAGCAATCTCTGTGAATGAGATCGATGATCTCAGCACGGGTTCAATAGTGTTTTGTATCCATGCAACAATCAAGGAATGGTTTGTCCGCCAATCTTCAAAATCATCAGAATCAGGTATAGATCCATCAACAAATCCAAATTTCTTACGCGCTCGAAGAGCAAGGCATAGAGATTTGGACCATTCATCGTAGTTGGGTCCCTTCAATACAACTTGTGTGAGTAACATACCAAGATTATCACTGGGTGACAAATCCTATGGCGAGATACAGCATCAACGCGTCGTCATTACGTCGTCATCATCCTCGACGTTCTTCTTCACCTTGGTCGGTGTCTTGGAAGCTTCGGACATTGTGATCGTAGCTTGCAGATTATCGGGCTAGTCGACAAAGCTATCGTATCACCTAGGGTTTAGAAATATTTTGGCTCCGATACCATGATAGATTTAAGAATATTTTGGTGAAATTTAATTATATATTTTGAATGAATCAAAATAGAAGACAATGCAGTATTTATAGGAACCCACAGGTTGGGAACTCTAAGCCTAAAAGGAAAGAAAACTATACAAGGAAACAAATCAAACTAAGAAACGTAGAGCCTATATAATTGCTACCATATGTGCTATAATATAATAATGGTAATCATAGGATTCCTTTCCTTAACTCAATTTCTGTATGTTGAAGCTCTTCTTCGTTTATTTATTGGATTATTACACTTTGACTCCCTTAAGGTGAAGATTACTAGCCCAACTTAGTAATTTTTTCCATTTGTTTATTTTTTGAATTATTCTTATAACCTTATTTTTCTTTGCATCTTAAATGAAAATGTAATTGGATTGTGATTTATGAAGTACTTTCGTTTAAAAAAATGAAAATGTAATAGTTTGTATTTCTTGAAGGTCCAACTACCTGATGGAGTACCACCATTTATACATATCAATCAAAATGATTTCTTAGGGCGGAAGTAAGTTAATCCTGCCTGTACTTGTTTCTTTCACACTATATCTAATGACGATCCCATTTCATTTGCTTGGTTATGCTCTGATTTTTTGTAATATTCTTTTAAGTCTGTTCTGATTTATTCACTTGAATCTTGTATTCTTTATACTTCGTATATTTGTGTTGTCACTTTAATCTGAAATTGTAGTAAAATATTCAACTTAAAATGTCAATACATTTTGAAACGTAGTCCATAGAAGCTTGTTATTGCACAATTCATCTTTCTGATACAATACATATGCATGGTAATGGTGGGATGGATAAATAGGAGTACGTGAAAAAGTAGGAACCTTTTATCTAAGAGTGATATCATCAAAGCTATAGGTGATACCATCATACCACTAAGATGACAGCATATATAAGAAGTCACCAATTACATTTGTAACAAATTTAGTATACAGCACTCTCCTCGAGCTAAAGCTTACTTGAGCTTGTAAAATAGAACACACCTTATTGGTTCTCTTTGAGCAACACTTACTGGTAAGTGGTTATTGAAACACTTGGTCCCACTGAGTACTCCTGAGACTACACTGCTGTTAACCAAGTACTCTAAAAACTTCAAACACTACACTCGTGGTCACTGAGCATACCAAACTGTTTGAGACATATTGTTTCATGCTGCTGGACTTCTATATGAGTCAATCGTCCGAGCAAGTTCAGATTGTGATTTGTGACTAGTGAGGTTGTGGTAACGTGAACTAAACATTGGATGGAGTTGTAGTTGTGGCGGTGGAACCTTTAAGGCTTTAACACATGAACTCTTCATATACTGATTTTGAAATGAGTTGGGAATTTGAATCGTTCCCTCACTTTGAAGCATATGTGTTGTGGTGATTTGATTAGCATATAACGTAAATTCCAACAATGTCAGATGTATGTTCAATTCCATGACAGACATCTCTGCTTAGGGTGGGTGTTTTTCTATTAAAGTTTCAAGAACTTTCTTGTGCATGCCTTGGTTTCTAATTTCTTACATTGTTCACCAAGAGCAACGCCATCCCTTACCCCAGCCTCCCCATCTATGCGAACTACTACAAAATTGAGAAATAATGGTGGATGGCTCTATGATGTTCTCTGGTGAGTTTGAGGTTATTTGATGGAGCCATTTTAACATTTTTTGTTGGGAACATTTTTCGCCTGCCATCTTGGTGCTCGGTTGCATATACGGTCTTACCCACGACTGGCAGTGTAGGATGACATAGGTAGGTATTCAGGCGGCTTAGCCAGTAAACCTGCCTAGTGCCTGGGTGCCACCTAGGTGGCTGTCTTGTAGATCACCATTGAGAGTAATAGGGAAAAAAATGCATGTTTAGAACTATTTGTTACACATTGATTTACATACTTATAGTCTTATACGAAAACAACAAAGCCTTATCCCTAGTACGTTGAACAAGGAAGAAAATCACATTTGGTCGCTCACAAAAATGGCCTCTCGCCATTTCCTTCTGTCCATTACCACATTCTTGTCCAAATTCATATATGACATGTATGTTGCTACATAAAATTAAGTCCTCCCATGATAACTTTTTCGTTCAACAAGAACTATTGTGCATTAAAAGTTTGTTCTTTAGGACATGAAAAAAAGAGCGGGATGTTGGAAGAAAGTGGAAGAACCTGGAAGAAACTGGGAGGAACTGAAAAAACTGGAAGAAATTGGAAGAAACTGGAAAAAATTAAATGAAATTGAAAAAACTAGAAAAATTTGGAAAATCTAAAAAAGCTTTAATTTTTTTTGTGTATTTTTATATTATTCTCATTCTAATTCTTGTTGTTATAAATTATTAATATTATTAATATTATTAATATTATTATTTTTGTTGTCATCACGTTATCTTAATGGGTGCCTTTATGATAATAAAAAATATTGTTATTTTTCATACACAAAAAAACTACTTTTGAAAAAAAAATTTAATTAGAATATAAAATTAGCATAAATATCAAAATGTTAAATATTTAAAAGTTATTGTGGCTACGCTGCACATCACTTTATTTATGCAGTATTTATCATAAAATAATATATTTGTAATTATACTTTATGTATTACAAGATTTTGTTTTAAATATCAAACATGTCACATAATGTAATCAGTGTGAATCATAAAAATAGTGAGATGAAAAAATGAAATAATTTATAAACTATAATTATGAACATAATAGGTGTAGTAGTAGTAGTAGTAGTAATAATAATAATAATAATAATAATAACCATAATAATAATATATTGTTTTTAGAATAATTGGTCGTGAAGTAGAAAGAGTTTGAAGAAAATAAAAAGAGTTGGAAGAAACTGGAAGTAAGTGGAAAAAACTGGAAGAAACTGGAAAAAACTGGAAGGAACTGGAAAAAACTGGAAAGAATTGGAAATAACTGGAAGGAACCGGAAGAAACTGGAAGTTAAGAGTCCAAGCTCTAAAGAACATGCTCTAAATCTCCCCACAAGCATCCAAACGTAAATTATATTTGAATTCCCCCTTGGAAATATACTCTTGTTAGAATTCCTTGCATTAAAATAGCCCTAAGTTGATTGGGATTCTACATCATTGATTCACCAATCATTGCTCTTGTTTTGCCTTATATAGCTTTACTTGATATTCTGATGAGAATGACTAAATTCCTTATTTTGTTTCGTTCACTTATGGCGAGTGTGCTGATTTCTGATGTTCAATAGTATGATGCTATTTTAATTTTAAAACGAAGGGGTTCTGCGGCAACGGTGCCACTGGCTTTCCGGAGGACCTCCGGTGCTCCGTTCATAAAATTGATGGTTCTTATTCCCACTAACCCCTTGGGGAACCCCCCCACCTTGCCCGAACCGACCCAAACCCACCCCCGTCAATTAGACTCCTCAAGTTTAGTTGACTTTGTGGTCAAAAATTTGTCTCCAAAGTTGGGATAGGGGGGTGGGTTTGGGTCGGGGTAGGAACCATCAATTTTTTCGAACAGAGCACCCAATGGGGCAACGAAACCAATCCGATTTTAAAATGCTACCTTACTAGATGCATGCTAGGTTTAGCATAGAGTTGAAGAGCAATCTGCAATCCCCTATTTACATCCATTCATTTTTTGCATGACGTTGAACATGTCACAATCAGTGTTCTTGGGATGTTTAATTTCTCCCCTCTAGAGCATGGTTTTAATTCAGGCTCTTCTGATATCTTACAGAACTAAAAAACTTAAAGAAGAGGATCTTGCTATTTGCTTATGCAAGTATGAACACGGTGATCCTGAAAGTGCATGTGGAGAAGGGTGCTTGAATGTATTAACCAGCACTGAATGCACACCTGGATACTGCCCTTGTGGCAATTATTGCAAGAATCAGGTGGAGTATCTTAGTGTTTTATGCAAGCATCTCTAATTGCATGTGCCTGTAAAGCTAGACGCTTATAGCTGTATTCACCAAGATGCAAAAAAAAGTGATTTTTGTTCACAGCATGACATTTTATTTTATTTTGTCTATATTTATGGAAAACTATAGGCTGTGTGGATCAAAGTTCTTCATATTATAGGCTTAATGTTCCATTTAATTGAGCTTCATCAAGGTTATGGTAAATGTGAAAAGGTAACTTAGTTTAGAAGAAAATAGATTCACATATCTTATAATGTTCTTTGCATAATGTTAGCTCTATCTAAGTTTTGTTTTAACATTGTTTGTACTTAAGTAAAATTGGATAAAGTTGTGTGAATCATTTATGGCCTGTTTGGAAACTTTTAGTGTAGTTGAATTGAATCAAATTCCAAATCAAATTATTAGAATAATTCCAGATCTATCATCTATATCATTGCCATCAATGTTATTAAGTTGTCGGCTATGTGTCGAGTTGTTGGGAAGGGACGAGTGGTGGCGGCGACTAGCTACGGGAGTAAATTATGACAAGATCTTGATTTGAAAACTCGAACCTATGGCCAAAGTAGATCCGCCGTCGCCGCCAGAGGGGAGGAGATCTGCCTCTGCCTGATCATTCATTGCCAACATCATCATTGCTTGTCACTGCCGTAGTCATCCGTTTTGGAGGATTGGTCTTTCATTTTTCTCTTTTGAATTCCCGTATTTTGTTTCTTTTAAATTTATTTATTTCATTTTTTTGGGAGGGGAGGGGAGATCAGTGGATGTGGGTCTGTTTGGAACTCTGTAGTAGGTGTAATTAGTAGTCCGTAAAATTGAAAAACTCTTTTCAAATACCCTTTCTTCTCTTTTAATTTTATGTTTATGGTTTTTAGCTTCCTTTTTTGGCCGTCTCTAAATAGTTTTTCTACTCTGTATTTACTTCTAGATTTTTGTTTTTTTATTCTATTATTTTTGTAGTGAAATTTTGTTTTAACACCTATTAATATTTTCATTCTATCATTTCTGGTTTGCAAATTTCAGTTTGTTTTTAATAATAAGTTCTATGTACATTTTGAAATACATTTAGCTTTTCGTTTCTATTTATGTTTGTTTATGTGCTATCTTGAAACTTAGTTTTGTTAAGATATTGATATTTTATCTTCTAAAAATGTGGTTATCTTTAGTTATAACTTATAAGTTTACATTTATTTTTGACAGGATGTATTACTTGTTATGACTTGTCGACTAATCATCCACTAGTTGGCTGACGTGTCGACTAGTCTCTTCTTCAACGACTCGACTAGACTTATCGACGTGATAACCATGATTGCTATGGCATAGCTCTTTTTTTGTCACCTACACAACCAAGATCCAAAATCATTGCGTTTAAGAAAGGTAGTTATAGGCCTTAGAGTCTAAGAGCTTGTTCTCTTCAACTTATTCTTATTACTTATTCTTATTAGAATCAGCCGGATCGTAAACAATTTTAAAATATAACTACAATCAGATCAGACCTTAATAAAATTAGATCATACTAGATCAGACCTTAATAAAATCAGATCAAATATAATTAGACAAGACGAAGAGAACAAGCTCTAAGACTAATGGTCTACTTAACTTGAATTTGGCTATTAGCAGATACGTATTTTAGGTGCAGAGTAGGAGTGGATACTGGATTTAACTACATGGAAGATGTCTAATACTGCCCAAAGCTATATGGGTGTTGTCAATTGCATGCTATAGCAATGTAACCGAGTGAAGCATGATGTGTCCGCTACTGGACTCTCTGTAGCAGAGAGGATTAGGGTTGCGAGAACTGTGGGAAGTTATAGTGGGTTAAGTAATGCTGCAACACTGAAGTTGCTTTCTGCTTTTAGTAAAGTAACGTTATTGTTTCCTTGGGATATTTTTGTGATTTCATAATTTAAAAAGAACTCCCATTTGTAGTGACGTAACTCCAGGATATAATTCTTCTTTGCACCTGATTCTTCTTCACTTTGTTTCATCTCTTCATCTCTAGTGAGTCAGGACCAGTACTTCTAGCCACAATCTCTATCTCCGGTAAATGACCTTTGGCCACTCACCTGCGACAACTTGCAACCAGTTAGTTTTGTTCTAACTGCATGTCTGCATCTGCTCATTAGTAATGACAGCAATGACTTCTGGTGGTTATGGCTTATGATTCACACGGTTTCTTATTGCCCTAATGACTTCTTTGTATCAATTCTGCATCTCACCTAGTTTGAGTAATTTTTTACTCCCTACGCCACAAAATGATTTTGCCTCGCTTCTTTCTTGGACATCTTAAAGTCATCTTTGCATTCTATTTCTCTCTCCTTCAATCACACAATTTAATTTCTCTTGAATTCCGTGTCATTTTCACATGAGAAAATGAATTTGGGATGGAGGGAGTACTATTTTTGGGATTCTATATGTGTAGAGTATATGCTATATATTAACTTCTAAAAAAATATCAGAATAGTTCTAATCTCACTGTCCTCCATACTGCTTTTGCGTTTTGGGATTGGACAACACTGGCTATTTTATGTTGTATTGTACGATACTGTGATGGAACAATATTTAACAGCACTGTCTTATTCTTGTCATTATGTGCTTTCTTTATTTGGTGCTTTCTGCATGTGCTTTCTCCTTCGCACACCTAAGTCTGCTCTTTGATCTTTGCTACTCCTTTTTCGTGCTATGTGCTTGTGTGTGCAACTTGCTACCAGTGTTACTTGAGCTAGGGGTCTCTTGGAAACAGCCTCCCTACTTTCGAGTAGGGGTAAGGTCTCCGTATACACACCCTCCCCATACCCTATCCAGTGGGATTCATCTGGGTTGTTGTTGTGTCTTATTCTTATGATATATTATATATTCTTCTGACTTGATAGTTGATACTAGTGTTTGCAGTTAGCAAACTTCCCTGTATATGAATGTAATAGCAGTTTTGTGTATGTTGCTACTGGAGCCAAGAGTGTCATTATTATCAACTTTTTAGTTTCATGTTAATAATGGACTTAATCAAAATGACACATTTAACTTCCTTTGCTTCTTACTTTTTATAAAGTTCTTGGTGGTAAATGCAGCAATGCATCAAGGGTCTAACAAAAGCAGCCTCTTTGTTTGTCGGGGTAAGGCTGTGTTCATCTGATCCCAATGATGTTGGGATCATACTAGGTTATTATTTCTGTTTGAAGGTATACATAGATCATACAATTCATTGATGGTGTCTCACTACTAGTTTATCCTGATACGGTTGGGTAAATTGACTAATATTGGGATTCAAAATTCCTGTTCAAAATGCCTTGGAATTCGCAAAAAAACATTGATTGGAGGCATTGTTTTTTCTCTTCCAGAGATTTCAGAAATGTGAATATGCCAAAACGAAGTTGTTCAGAACTGATGGTCGCGGTTGGGGTCTTCATGCTGATGAGAATATAAAGGTAATGTGTTTGAAGCTTCATCTTCTTATTTTAATTTTTTTCCTGAAACTTGCTTCAGATAGTTTCGCGGAGCCTGGTCTTGGAAGACATTGCAATTTGTACCTTTGGGAGTTTGGGCTATTAACTACCACTTTTCTAAATGCACTCAAGATGTGTACTTGAACAAGTTATAGTTATTAATCTAAATGTGATAGCTTTCATCTTAAATGTAGAACTTCTCACTAATCGAAATCTGTGACTGTCTCACTCAACTCACTTTAGTTCAACAAACCCAATATAATCCCAGCTTGTTGGAGTTTAGGGGTCAAGACGTGCCTTACCCTCGTAGACAAATAGAGAAGTTGTTTCTGTTAGACTCTTGATGCATTGTTGCATTTATTGCCCGAAAATTCATTGAAAGTTAAAAGCAAGGGAAGTTTAATTGTCATTTTGATTTAGTCCATTTGACCCAAAGCAAAAACTTTGTCAAAAATGTCTCTTTTAGATCTATTGCCAATGGATGCAATTCAATTTAATTTAACACAAGCAATAATTTCATTGTTAGAGGCTAAAAGCGAAGAGAGTTTTGGGATCTCAAGCAAACCCAAACTTAGGGAGTTTGGGATCTCAACCATATTCCACCTCGAATTCTAGTTCACAATCATTCATTTTGTTCCTTTGCAATTAAGCATATTACTCTTTTTTGGGTCATATCATAGGGTTTCAAACTTCCAATATGGTATTCTTTCTCTATTTGTCTAATATGGTAATATTCATGAGAAATTAAATACCTCTAGTTCATGCATTTATACATTAATTTGTGTTCTTATTATGGTTATCAGGTAGCATCCCTATCATATTTATCAACGCCAATCTCTTACCACTATAGGTGAAGTATAGAATATATTAATGCTTAGCTTCTCACAATATACAGTCACAGTCAGTCTATGACCAGAAAGAGGCTTAGCCAAACTTTTTTAGTTAAGAACCTGTTTTTGCATTAGAGAAGAGAACTGGTCATTTTCCAATATATTCTGCAAAAAGTTGATTATCAACTTTCCTGATTTGAGGTATTGGCTACTTGAGTATCATACATTTCATAAGTTTGATGGCATTAACTCCCTAGTCTTCCTGGGTCAGCTAAATCCCCATTAAATCACTCATGACTCATCAATCATCATGAACTCTCTTAAAATTTCTTTTTCTCCATATTATTAGGATGGACAATTTATAATTGAATACTGTGGAGAAGTAATATCGTCAGAAAAAGCGAGGAAAAGGTCTCAAACTTATGAAAATCAGGGTAGGTGTTTGATATTGTTGATACCAGAATCAAGAAATTAACTATGAAGAATTCTAATATGAATTGAATGATGCAGGCCTTAAGGATGCATATATAATCTCTCTAAATGCAAATTATTTCATCGATGCTACAAGGAAGGGAAGCCTGGCAAGGTTTATTAATCATTCGTGGTAAGAACTCAGAATTTTTTAAACATAAACTTACATCCCTAACTTGCATATTGCATTTCAATTGACATCTTTTGAATCATAATGGCATGGAAATGTCATATGGTATTTAATTTTTCCAGCCTACCAAATTGTGAAACAAGGAAGTGGACAGTTTTAGGAGAAACAAGGGTTGGTATTTTTGCCAAGCAAGATATTTCCATAGGAATTGAGCTCACATATAACTACAACTTTGAATGGTATGGCGGTGCTACCGTCCGCTGTCTATGTGGAGCGCCAAAGTGCTCTATATTTCTTGGCGGAAAGTCTCATGGTTTCCTGGTGAAGACCTGCATTTTAAAAATTGTAGTTTCTTTTTTTTAAAATTTGAATATTTTATAGCAATTTCCTTGTCCTTACAATCCCTACTATCGTGATGCAGGAATATAACCATGTGTGGGAAGAGGGAGATGACAGGTAGTTCTCGTTGTGCCTTACTTTTTTTGCTTGCTCCAGATTTTCATCACAGTATATCAGTATCGGTAGCCTTTAACCTATGCAGATATCAGGAATTCAGGATATGTAATGGTTTCATATATGAGATGCCAATGGAAAGTAATCCATGATAATCATATAATTCCATAATTTGGAATCGAGTACTCAAGTACATTTGCTCATGAATGATGTTTAATGTAGAAAGAGCATATGCCAGAACTGTAAAACCATAATTCGTCCCATTCTTATTGCAATTATTGTAATTATCATTTATGAACTTTAAAAAGCACTTTATTGCTTTTACTCCTGTGAGAAATGTGTAGCACGGCCTTCTCTTGTGTCAATTCTAAAGCAGATTAGACCGTTTGAGGAAATCTTGAGATCATAGAGGCACCTGAAATCAGTGATGATACATTGTCAGAGCTACTAACGTAGAGCCTTGAGGCTTACACAGACACAAAGATGCAAAACGCCTCAAGGCTTAAAAGCACCTTCTTGAACATTAGATTGGGCAGACTTGTCCTTGAGCCTACCTAAGTACTTGTCCTTTGGCAGAAAATCTGAAAGCTGGATACATTTATATTGGATTTACTTAATAATTAGTGAACCGATGAAGGCTCACTTATACTGCTACCAAGATCGTGCATGAAGTAAAATTCAAACTCATAGTACAACTATTGCCAGTTGGAATCTAATAAATTAGAATCAACTAGTACTATAGCGAATTGATACAACTGTTGTCATTAGAAACTATATACAGTCGCTTCCCATACTAATCTCAATACTTTCATTATAAACTTTGAATTATTAACCCTTGTTAATTGTTTTTGCTCGGTTGCAATCCAATTGTTAGTAGGAAACCATTGCAAATATTACTAATTGGAAACTATTACTTATATTATGAAGACTTCGCTTGCACCCCTTTTTGCTGCCCATAGACTCAGACACATTCACATCAGGTTGAATATTAGGTCCATTTTGCCTAATCTTTTGAACAAAACTAACTCTCATGTCAATCTGCATGATTTAGATAATGATAGTTTAGTAGTATATGTCCGGGACTCCAAGCCTATTTGAGTTTGTAGAAAAGTATTGTTCTGTAATGTGTTATTGTGTTGTGATGTCATTGTCTTTGTGCAGATACCCAGTTGATGAAATTCCCCTGTATGACTCTGGAGAGGATGAAAATCTTATCAAGAAAGCCAGAATTCAAACTGATTGTGTTTCTAAACCAATGGACAGTGATAGTAAAGTCTACCCTGAAAGTGGAATGGTTAGTTTTAAAGAGGAAGAACATAGCTCAGAGCCAAGAGTTTTCTTAGATCCCGTGGATGATGTTGCACCAGGGAAAGAACTGTATCCTACTGATTTGCAAGACGGATGTATACCTCGTCGGAATAATACTGCTGGAGTTGGTCCAATAAAGAACAAAGTGAAACATTCCCTCAAACAAAAGGCCATGTCTTCTGGACGAAAACAAGTAACGTCCGAAAATATTGCTAAACTGTTTCCATCCAAGGAATCAATGGAAGAAATTATGAAGTATGAGGTATGTGTGAATTATGTTTTGATGGTTATTCTTCTATGAGATTATTTATTTCATTGAGAGGGCGATGCGAAGTCATGGATAAAAACTTTACACACTAGCAACAAATATACCCAAATATATAGCTTGCCAATGGAGTTGATTCTTGATTGGGTTCATACTGGCTGTTTATATTGCTCAAAATGGTTCAATTCTTGCTGTCAGCAAGTGTCTTTGGTAGGGCATCCGAGGCAGGCAATTGTGTATTTCACGATATCTATCATAGGCATAACTGCTTAGGGTATGCTTTGGCATGACTGAAATTATCCTCATGTCATTCTGTTTTTTAATAGCCCCATTAAAGGACTTACTTCTGAACATATTTTTTGTCCTCAAAAAATCTAGTTTGGACAAACTAAGCTAGTTCCCATCATATTAAATGTTCATATTTTAAAAAAATACTGTGTATCTCACACAAGTTGAATCTATTAAATTTAGTTTTACCAACAAAAACAATTAAAAGTAAAGCTATATTTGATTATTTCTGATGCATATTGCTAAAATAAAAAGGTTGTACGTTTATGGCTAAGTACTCGTTTTATAGGATGGCAGTACTAATTTGGCCAGGTTTAGTAATTCTGGATTATCTGTGGGTAGTCATTTGGAGGGACAATCATCCCATATTGTAATTAATGGCGTGTTGGTGTAATAATATCTATCTTATGTGGTCTGGTCCTTCAAGCTCGAAAGCTTATTAGAATTTGGAACCAAAAAGGAATTCATTTTTTATGGTGGGTTTACTCGAAAAGCTTCTTTAACTGATCCTGTGAAGTTACAATAAATTTCATGCAGGAAATGAGAAATCAGGCGAGTTCAACACTCAATTCCTTGTATGATGAAATTCGCCCCGCCATTGAAGAATATGAACGGGATAGCCTGGACAATGTGCCTACCAGCGTTGCAGAGAAGTGGATTGGAGCATCCTGCTTTAAAATGAAATCCGATTTTGATTTTTTCTTTTCCGTGGTTAAGAACATCATGTGCCCTCAACAAATGACCAACACTGAGGTGAAGGAGGAAGGTGACGATAAGTCATATGAAGTGAAGATGTTGACAAGTTAAGAATGTCATGTCTCATGTGCCCTCATATCACCGCTCTTCGTTTTATCGATTGAGCTCAAAATACAGAGTACATATGTTTGTTATGCCAATCGCATTTATCTCGGATTACAATTCCTTTGTATTACCAATGATTGTGTTTGGTTTTATGGGGTTCATTTGCAACTCAAGGTTTTGTTCATCTTGAACCTTAGTTGAGCTTGTTTGGTTTGCACTTTTTTCAGTTTTTTGAAGTTCATGCTCATATTTTCTTCTCATTTTTCCACTTAAATTCATGCGCGTCAAATATTTTCTGAACGCATGTATGTTTGCCCCCTTTGTCAACATCATTCTAACTAAAAAGTACTTTGTCCCCGTTTTCGTCATCAAATTGTTCTTCATTGTGGAATTATACGGCAGTGACTAACAAACAAAAACGGAGGAGGGAGTCTCTCTTTTTGTCCGGTTTTTAATTATTGATACTCCAAAATATTCTCAATCTTATCCAAAATGATTTTTGTAACGTTACATTCGAATGTTAGAGAATGTTAGAGTGTAAATATTCCAGCATTTTTAGTTTTTCAACTCTATCTGTTTTAGAAGTAACCGCATTGCATTTGAATGTACCAATTGAAACATTCAAATATAAGCAGTGTCCGTTACAAAATAGCTGCTGAAAACCATCGTACATTTGAATGTTGTATATTAAACATTCAAATCTTTTATGAGAATTTGGAAAATGGACAAGATTTTTCTCAACCAACTCATGCCTATAAATACCCTCACTCTCACTCTTAAACTTTTTTGAGTTGTTGGTTCCCATGAAATTTATATATATATTTCATTGATTTTGATCAAGAGTTTAATGTTTGTTGTAAAAATCCTTTGTTTAATCCAAGCAAAAATCATACCACAAATCTATATATCCTTGCTTGAGTTTTAGAGAAAGGAATTAGCATATTCCATTAAGCTGCGTAATCGGGAAAACAATTTACTTATCAAGGGGCCTATTTTCGATGTGCAATCTATGTCGGTATATCCTTCGTATAGGGATATAAGAAATCTTAGCGTTGGGACTATTCTAAGTGGTTGTGGTCATGGTGTTGGGGCTACATCAAGTGCTCTGTAAAATCTCGATGTTAGGATTACGTCGAGTGGTAAGGCCAAAGACTTGTGTTACTTAAGTTCTCGAGTTGTAAGACTTACTAAACACTGTTAAATTTGATAGGGTAGTGGAATCTTGAACATAATTGTGTTGCGAAGATTTGATGTAGGCAGTAGGTCAAACCCGTATATATACATCGTGTGTTCTTGCCTTGCTTTCAATTCCACATTTATTTTTCGCTATTTGTTTGTATATATCACACTTGCACGAAACAATTGTCAAAATTGGTGAACACCTCTATTCAGTATTCACCCCCTCTAGAGGTAAGCACTGATTTCAAGAAATTATATATTTCTAACCGAATCAAATTGTTTTCAAAATGGTACGTGATGAATTTTCCAAAAATAAAAACTGGAAATACCAAACCATACCGTTACCCCCAAAATGATAAATTTAATAAATTACTTATACATTTTCATTTGTCATTTTTAGTAAGTTTAACTCATATTTAATTGGTGTGACTTTAACATAGTGAAACATACCACCTCCGTCACATAAAACATTTTAACTTTTACTTCTTACCCATCCTATAAAACATTTCAATTTATCAAAAAGGACAAAAATACCCTTATGAAACCTCCTCTCTTCCTCATCCACCCAGACATCACTTCTACATATCTCTCTCTCTTTGTCATTTCGTAACCCTACCTTCATCCCTTATCTTCTTCCTTCACTTCTTCGTTTCCATCATCTTCTTCCTTCAATTCTCCACCTCCCTTTCTTCTTCCTTCAATTTTCCGCCTTCAATTCTATTTAAATGGGACTTTCAGATCCTTTGATGCCCACCTTCCATCTACTTACAGGTAGCGAGTAAGCGAGGTCTCCTCCTCCAAATCCTTTTCAATCACGAGACCGTGATGATTGTTGGTGGTACGACATGCAAGTTTCTATATCTGAATCCTCATACCCAAATCTGACTTGGCACTTCGAGAAAAAGTATTTTGGAGGAGGATATCCTCCAAATTCTGTAGATGAGTAGGAAGGCTTAGAAGCAAATGAGGAGTCGGTTACCTCGAAGGAGATTGAAGAGATGTTAAATCTTAAAATCTTCTTTGAAGAACCAACGTGGGATTCAGAAAAATTGGCCCGATTCAAACAGAGTATCCTTCCATTTACATTTTAATATGCCTAGTTTATTAAAGTGTTACATGATTTTTTTGATGTGGCAAACTGATGATGTAATCTCGTTTTACTTCATCCTCATGCGTGTCCTGTAGTGTCACCCATTTCTATGTTGGAGGCTTACATTATGTCACGTAACACCCAAACCCGCGTAACTCGAACCAACGAGTTAGCGAATCAGGTTGCAACTAATTTGGAATTCAAATGCATAATATTTTAAAAACATTTAGAATGAAACATATATTTATATTAATTTGGAAACAAACCATAGTTTAATGGGAGTAACAAAACCCAAACATTGTGGAAGCCTTTTAAAATATCATCCAAATATCCTTGTACTTTAAATAAACAAATTCAACATAATATTTAATTTAACCAAACAATATCGGGCATCCACCAGCGTCACGCTTCACTGTCCTCTAGGCTGCTCATCTAATCCTTGATCTGTACCTGCACGTAGTATTGAGCATGGAAGTATCTAATGTAAGAATAAATTCAAAGACAAGCATTCATCAACATATAATCACACAATATTTGAAGAATCATCAAATATCATTATTAATCATCATGATCAATTGTTCATCTATTTCAGTTCAAATCTTACTATTCATACTACACTTAACCTACTAGGCTAAGATTCAATCACATGAGACTAGAGTCATGGACATTCCAGACACTGTTTGGAGCAACTCTCGAAATCCTAGAGAACTTCTGTACAAAACTTTAATCCAAGACTTGTGAGTTATGTGAAGCTCGCCCCACCAGGCCTAGGTTAATAAATCTTAACATAATGGTGATTTTAATATTCTTATCAATTCCATTTAGATCCACCTAGTACTACTAGGCGACCTAATTCTCAATCACAATTCATTATTATCAATTTATCATCAATATATAAACACAAACATATTCAATTAAATCATTTAATCTAACAATTTAACAATCATGGTCACAAAATCAATGTCAATTGAACAAAAACATATTAATGAATACTAATCTATAAATCAACCCTAACGATAGATAAACCACGACTCACCTCGATTAGTTCAATGAAGAGATCCTAAATTGAAGCCTTGTAGATATTCTTGCAAACTCCCCCTACGCTCGGTGTTCTTGGTTGATGGAAGAAGATGATGAATTGGTGGTGGCGTGTGGCGATTTTCCCCCAGAGCAAAGCTCCGGTGTAATTTGGGTTAATTTCCCTCTTTTCCTTCTGGTCTGATTGTGTGCTCAAAGAGAAGACAGAAGAGGTCTGGTGTGGTAATATGAGAAAGAGATATACGTGTCGAAATATATACATGTATATGCGGTGGGTGGGAATTTCCAAAGTGAAGTAGGTTGATTTTGGGTTACGATTTCATAGTATGAGTAGGAATCAAAATTTGTTAATTTATTTATTATTAAATTATTAAAACACACACACACACACACATATATATAGTTTCTACGGCATACTTGTATTTTATTCTCTTACTTTATTATCTTTTTAAATTTTGGGCTGGCCAAAGCTTTGAGATTCGTAACTTGGATTCACGCGCGGAATATACCGTTGAACTCCTCTCATCAAGACCTTCAACTCGAATATAAATTTATTTATAGAAAAGAACTTTAAAAATAACTTATTCTAGTAATGACATTTCCATTTTAATTTTATTAAATCAAAATTAGATTTATGATTTATTAAATTTTTTATATTAATATTTAGGGTATATTTCGAGGTGTTACATGTGACTTTGCATTGTCTTAATGAATGACCACATCTCTAGTAGGCCCGACCACTTTTCCTTTATGGCTGGAAGAAGTTTGGTCAACATCATTGTCAACATCACGTCTCTTATGATTTTGGGTATGGGCTCTGTCTTCAATGTTCCAATTGTTCTATTTTTGCTTGATCTTTGGGAATCTTCCTCAAAAGTGAATGAGAAAACACAAATTTTCCCATCCTAGAAACATGAACCATCATCACTAAACCATGGCCTACCAACATCAACTAGGAACATAATCTTTGGAACATTACTTCTGGACTGTAATGTTCTATAAGGATCGATTTCATCTGGTAGCGTGTAGAAAGTGGTTAAGGTTTTTTTATGTTGAACCACTTTTCATCAATATAAATGGTATCATAACAATGATGAAAGGTTGTGTTTTGTGTAATGGTATATGGACTTATGTTATCCAGACAAAACCTAAGTCTTTTAAGCTTACCCTGCTCACATAACATTGACTTAATTGCACTTGAGTGTGTCTTAGATACTTCCATGGCATAGCTAAGAGCTCTAATATTTTTGCGCTTGTTAAATGGTACTACAACCATCTTTTTTGTGTCTTTAGGCATAACCTTTTTACCTGAATTACCCTTCTACTTACATGTAACATCATTAGGTTGACCTAATTACATTTGTACCTTCACTACATTCCATATGTTATACACTGTGCGTGATGAAATGTTGAATTCCTCTGCTAGAGTGATGTAACTGCCACGCTGTGGTTTGTCATCTTTTGTAATTTCTAAGAGCACATTTACAATACGTTTTCTACGTTCTTCATTTATTTTTGTCTTGTTAATGTTTGCAGTATTTGGTACTTGTGTTTCAGGAGTAGTGAAACTTAAAAATGGAACACTTACAACACAGGGTAGTGTGCCATCACTGTGTGCAGCTGTACCACTTACAGAAATAGGAGAAGTGTTAAATATATTCTTTCGTAGCTTCCTCCTCCGGCACGGCACTTCCAGATCCTTCTCTTTACAGGTCCATCGTAGGTGCTCTACAGTATCTCACATTCACCAGACCTAATATCACTTATGCCGTTTAGCAGCTCTGCCTCCACCTTCATGCGCCCCGCGACTCTCACCTCATGGCCATGAAGAGAGTTCTCCGTTATCTTAGCGGCATCGCCACTCACGGTATCTACCTGACTCGCTCCTCGACAGACTATCTCCAGGATTATTCTGATGCTGATTGGGCTGGCTGTCCCGACACCAGACGTTCCACTTCCGGGTACTGTATTTTTCTAGGTGACAACCTGATTTCCTGGTCTTCAAAACGCCAGGCCACCACTTCCCGCTCTAGTGCAGAGGCAGAATATCGGGTTGTGGCAAATGCAGTTGCTGAGACTTCTTGGGTCCGAAATGTTCTTCTTGAGCTCCAGCAACCACTACGACGCGCCACCCTCGTCTTCTGCGACAACGTCAGCGCCGTCTATCTCTCATCAAACCCAGTTCAGCACTAGCGCACCAAGCACGTTGAAGTCGACATACACTTTGTGCGAGACAAAGTCGCACTTGGCCATATCCGAGTCCTTCACGTGCCCTCTTCTTCACAGTATGCTGACATCTTCACCAAAGGACTACCTTCTCTACTCTTCCTCGAGTTTAAGTCCAGTCTGGGTATCAGACCCCCTCCTCATCCGACGTAGCCGGGAGCATGTTAAATATATTCTATATTTAATGTAAATATATTGTTTCCTATTATTGTCTCCTACCTTGTATAGGATTAGGAATATATTGTTTCCTATTATTGTCTCCTACCTTGTATAGGATTAGGAATCCTTGTGTATATATAGACATGTACTCCCACATATTCAATCAATGAAATTAACCTTTCTACAAGAAGTTAACGGAACATATGTTGATTCTTTATTTTCATTATTTATGATATTCTATGATAACTTCATATGATAAAAAGATATACACATCACACATATACACATATTTTTATATGTTGCACTTATTTTTATGTGTCTACACATTTATTTTGTGTACAAAAATATTTTATACTTTGAAATATCAATAGAGAAACAAAATGTAAAGATAAAAAAATTAGGAAAAACTATATATAACGAATCGGATATTCGAATAAACGATTATTTAAACGGATGCATATTCGGATCGGATTTTAAATGGATTGGATATACAATTACCAAATCTGTATCCGTTTAGTAATCGGATACGGATAATATCCGTTTAAAACGGATGCGGATATTTCCTCTTTAAACATATACGGATACGGACGGTAATCGGATTTTCGATTATCCGTTTACAACCCTAAATGTATTGAATGCTTCACTTATACTATTTATAAGAAGGTTAGTTAATTTGTGTTTTTTTGTGGGAAGTTTAAAAATTTAAGTTGAAGTTTTATAATTTCAATTTGGCTCCCAAATATGCTATGAAGGCTTCAATCCCATCCTTTTTGCTATGATGTAATGAATACATTAACTATTCATGATGGATTTGGTGTACTTCTCTCTTACTCCCTCCGTCCTAAAACTATCTTCCCTGTTACTATTCACACGGTCAAACTCAAATTACTTTCTTTACCTATTTTAGTTAGTTATTTGATAAATTAATATAATCTTGCCACCTCTTATTTTGTAGAACATTTGATATAGTTTTTAAATATATAAATTTTATTTTTAATTTACACCTATAATCACATAAATTGAATTGGACATAATGTCAGTCAAACCTCGAAAATGCAAACGAGAAGATAATTTTAGGGGGGAAATACAAAAATGGTACTAAAACAATGCAAGTTTCCCAATATAGGACTAGTACTACCATAAACCTTTTTTAATTACGTCAGCAACACCAATTGACTAATATAACCTCAACTCTTATGTGATTGAATTTCAAGAATTGATCTAGGCATTTAACACTCTTCCGCGGCTGAATTTTGAGATTCCAGCGGGCACTGAACACTTTTGGAAAACAAGTGGACATTGAATTTCAAAAATCCAATAGACATTGAATTTCGAAAATCCAGCGGCCTATCCAGGTCTATAGCCAGAGAGAGATCCGCGCTAAAGATTATCGCCGCTCACTATCGATGTTACAATGTTCATTGCCGATGCTACAATGTCTAGTTTGCCGTCGCCCACCGGCGATGTCAAAATGTCCACCGTCAATGTTATCATAGCTGCCGCCCACCGCTGATGTCAAAATGTCCACTTTGTCGCTGACCACCGTCGATTTCACAATGTCCACCGTCGATGTTACAATGTCTATCTTGCGACCATCTACCACTGATGTCACAATGCCTACCATCGATGTTAAAATGTCCACCTTGTCGTCGCCCATCACCAATGTCACAATGACCTCTATCTAGTTGAATAATGTCCTAGTATAATACGTATGTTAATGTCCTTGGATTCATCACAGAGACATTGTGTCAATTTTCAATGTCGATTTGTTTATCCATCAATGTCTTTGGTTCTTCTCCAGATCTATACATCGAGTTGTCAGATTTGAATCATGAAGAAAAATTGTGGATGATCCTGTTCGATCGAAGAAGACGGTGAAAGGCAAGAATTGAGTTGTGCAAGAAAATGGAAAGAAATCTAGAGTTTGAGAGAGACGAGCCTGATTTGATTTAGGCATGGGGAATGGAAGGCTAAAAAGGGGAAGTCAAGTTGAAAAAGGTACTATTCAAGGAATAAATGATAATTAGTACCATAATGGGAAAAGTAATGACTTTTAGTACTATCCGTAGCAAATCTGACAATTTTAGGACAAAGGGAGTATTAAATAATCTTTCCACTTATTATTCACTATTCATTGATTTGAAACGTCTCTTTATTTATTCTAACCCTAAGGGAAATATTGGAAAGTAAAAGACCAAAAATCACTTCCCTTAAAACATCAAAAAGTCAAATCCGGAAAAAGTTTTCCGGGATAGAGAGAGTATGTTTTTATAGAACTCTGGTACTTTATTACTTCGTAATACAACTCAAACTATAATTTCATTTGTTAACAAGTCAAATTATAATTATATTTTGTCAAAAAGTGTAACTAAACAATTACATTTGTTGAGTATAAAGTTATGTCAGTTGTTTTTTACAACAAAAAAACATTTTCAAAACGTCAAAATATTATGGTATGATTTGACATTAGTATGTCATTGTAAATCAGATCAGATCCAATTAGATCATATCAGACCAGATCAAATCTAATCAGATCAGACCAAATCTTCAAAAAATCAGGTAAGATTTAATCAAATCAGGCATACAGGACACAACCTTAGGCATTCTATTGTTTTCATTCAGGGCAAGCCCGGTTCGTAATAGTTCAATATATTTAAAGAACATCTACTATGTCATTACTATTCAAATCGTTCGGCACGATTTCAATTTTAAACCTTATCTATTTGGTACCATATTGTTTACTTATTTATAAAATGATTTCCTATCTGGTCAGATTAGATCTGATGTGTATGATCTGATCTGATTTTAATACAGAGTGCGTGACTCCCTCCTTAATAATATAAGAGCATGGGTAGTGCGGCACTCTAAGCCCTTGCCACCGCATGCAACGTCAGGCAGAGAATTCCTTTTTGTCGCGTAGAAGTATTGTTCTTCCACGGTATGCAATCCTTGCGCGAGGCGCATCCGGGCTGTTTTTTTTAATTTTTTTAGAAAGAAAATATTTTTTTGTTAGGTAGTAGAACTATTTTTTACTCTCTCCTTCCCGCAATTTATTTTAATTTTTTCCCTCATCTTTTAACTTTTACTTATTTGTGTGTTTCTATTCATTATTTAATAAAATAAATTATTCTTGTCACTTTTTTTATAGAACTTTTGACTTAGATTGTTAATATATAAGTTTATTTTTATTCGTATATCAATTTTTAAATAAAATAATTATAAAAAACAAAGGGTTTTGTCTCGTAATTCTAAAATTACAATTTAATTTGAGACGAATGGGTAAAATAAAATACAGAGTACATGACAAAAACAACTTTTAATAATTAAAATGTATAAAAAGATCTGTTTTTTAGTAAGTATAAATATTTTTATGATAAAATAAAGACGTAAAATAAATATTTAGAAAAAATTAGCCCAATTTTTTCAAGGACGAGAAGCATATTTAATTCTACTTAAATTAAAAAGTTAGAAAAAAGTAAAAATAAAATACACCAAATTGAGCATGATTGTAAAAAAGAGACAAAAACTTACTTGCCATTGCAGGGCAAGCTACTCTAACCTACCTGGAGCTTCAAACTAGAGCATCAAAATTTCTCTCTCTGCTAACCTACCTCACAGATTCAGTGGAAATGGGTTTGAAGCCCCGGGGCTTCAAACATGGGCTTCAAATCTTCATTTTTTCACATTTTTAAATGTACATCTTCTAAAACTAAATTTATAAAATTTAATTATTTTATTATTTAATTATATTGAAACAAGAATAATTAAAAAATAATTTAAGCGACAATAATTACATTCATTAAATTAAAAAAATTGAAGCGACAGTAATTTTAAAAAATAACATTCATTGAATTAAAAAAAGAAAGCGACAATAATAAGAAAAATAACTTAATAAAAAAAATCAAGGTAAATTATATTTGGCCTTGATCTCTTTTTGTCTTCTCTCGAAGATCATACAATTGAAACCCGATAACGTAGAAAGGTCGGTTTCTATTATTTCGATCTCTTCCCTCTCTTCTTGAATATTGAACACCCAAAGTTGTTCAACCATTGCCCGACCAATATCGTCGTGAAAAGAAATGGAAATAGAGCCAGACCCTCTAGAACCCGAGGCAATGGATTTTGCCTTCTTTCTTCCGATCGGCCGTGGAATGGGGTCCTCGTCATCAGAATCTGCAACGTTGAAGGGAGGCTTTTGTTCGGACAAACCGATAGTGTCATCGACCTCAACCTCGGCGTCTAGGGCTGTAACGCCACGAAACATGGCCTAAATTTTATAAAACAAAATTAGTTTTGAATATTTTTGTCCAATAAGAAACATTGATACGTTTGACTAAAAATAAATGGATTTTCAAAATAATGACTTTTTATTAAAAACTTACTTTTCTGGATATGTCTCGAAGAGACGAATCCAACGGTACATTTTATGAACCAATCTGATTTATAGATTTGAAGATATGACGATTTTAAATATTAAAATTTGTAACTTTGACCCATAAAATAAACTCAATTCAAAAGAGATTTCATAAGATTAGAAATCTTAATTTTTGACACTTGACAACATCATATTAATCATTTGGATTTAATTCATATATTTTTATATCATTTATATTATTATATTAATTTATGATTGAAACAGACCCGAACACTGAGAAAAAAATAAAAGTTCTCAGAAAAATATTTTGATTACGTCGAAATTCTAATTTTGACAGTCTGATTCCAAAACCACAATCCATTTTCAATTCGGAGCAGTATGGGCGAAAAAGCGCGTACCTTTTTAGCTAGTTTATCAATTACGGAGTAGGAGAATATATTAAAATCTCCAAAACCTCCTCTCAATCACGTAAGCCACCTTGTGAAATCCCTTAAAGTCTACAAGCCACCCACTACACCACAATAATCCAAATTTTTCTTTATAATACTTCACCACCACTATTATCATCATTATCATCATGTTCCACCACCATCATGAACATTCATCTTCTCCTCTCCATCTCTCCCTCTCTCTGTCGGCAGCAACAAGAAGAAGAAAAGAAAACTCCAACTCCATGGTAGTATGTTAAGGAAGAAGAAGAAGGAGCAAGAAAACCAATCAAGTGTCCAAAATCCTGAGCATAAGACAATCAGTCCACTTGTGACTCAATTCTGAAATTTTCCTTTTCTCAAAATGTTTATTATACCAAAGTTGTAGCCCCGGACGTTACGAATCCAACCCAACAAACGGCTCGCGATTTCGTTAAGTAACGAACAAGATATGACCAAAATACCGGGACTGCGCCAGTGGTGGCGAGCTCCTCAGGTTGGCATGTTTTCCTTCACCAAAATTCATATTATTTCATCCCAAATACTTACCATAAACTCTCTAACAATTATTAGGAACATCCGGAAGGTATTGCAAAGAAAGTTTGGCGTTGGAATGTTGAAGTTAGTGAGTTAATCGTCGGAATCATGTTCATCGACATACCCGAAATTCTGGACAGCAACTTTCTATTGACTTCAGGTCCGATTTACGCTATCTTACATATGTTAAAACGAAATACTTTTTATACGAACATTGTAGCCTTACATCTTAGGAATCCAGAGAATCAAACGGTTTGCAATTTCGTGAAGAAACGATGGAGATATGCCCAAATTACCACAGGTTGTCCAATTGTGGCGGAAATGACAAAGTTGGCAAATTTCGATGTTGTTTCCACTCCCGCTCATCCGTAAGGTTTCGGATGATGATTTCCAGGTCTGTACCTTTGCGTTAGACTTGTCGAATCATTCATCACATACATACATGAACATATATGTTATTCCATATGTTAAAACCATTCAAAAATATATATGTGATACATATATAAGTTATCTATATGTTGAGATCAAAATACACCAAATCCATAAAGTTAATATACACATAAGTAAATATAAACTTTGGAAATCAACCCAACAATATGTATATGTTAATAAAAGGTTCTTAAAAGACTTAAAGAAGTATTTTGGACACTCAAAATATCAAGAGAAAGATTCGCAAACCCAAACGGTCGACGCAAACGGTCGACCGTCGCGTTAAACATCGAAATGGACCCTGACTGTCAGACAAACGGTCGACCACCGGTGGCCAACGGTCGACCGTCTCCTGCCTAGCCGAGAATCGCCGTCGCCAGCCAGTCAACAACGGTCGACCGCCGGTCAACCACGGTCGACCGTCACGGTGTTCCGCCAGCCCGACGTAATGAAGGTCGAGGTCGACCGTCGCGCCAAACGGTCGACCGTTCCGAGCCTCGTAGCTTAATTAAATGATACTTTTATCAGATTTCACCCAAATAAAATAAAGTATATTCATCCATTCATATTGTTTACAAATTGTTCATATCATATGACTCATATCATCACACATATTGTAGCATATCATATCATATGCATGCGTAAGAGATCATACGTAATTGCGTCTCTTATAGCGTGATGTGCGGGACTTAGCAGTCCGACATCACCCGTTCTGGGCTTAGTGTATGTACATGGTATTCAGGCTTTCGAGTACCACCCCCATTTTTCTAGTCTCACCTCATTCGTGAGACTAAGGTGGCGTGAGTTCGTCATACAACCTGGGCGAATCTCATAGCGCAAGGGTCGTCCTTGCACGTTTAGGTTTATGCATCATGTTATCATCATCAAGTACATTGATTACATAGGTGTCATGCAATCATCATCAAGAACAATCAAATTGATTAAATGTGAAATCATGTTATCATCATCAAGTACATTGATTACATAGGTGTCATGTAATCATCATCAAGAACAATTATATTGATTACATAGGTGTCATGTAATCATCATCAAGAAAAATTATATTGATTAAACATGCCATCAGGTAATCATCATTAAATATCCACCATCATAAATCATCAAATTGAACATATGATATAATGTGCCATATCATGAATATTATTATACATTTTGTGGACGTATATATATGTATATGTATATGTCTGAATTGTTCTACAATTCTAGCGTGGTACCACTCAGCGGTTTCGCTGAGCGTGTAGTTTGTATTTTTAGTTGACTACACGTAGGTAACAAGAGGACAATGACGGAACCACTCCCGGAGGGCATTGAGTCAGAGGAGATGCAAGGATGGCAGGCAAATGTTGATCATCAGATTTTTAAATGTGTCATAATTTGATTATTATTGTACTTCCGCATTACTCTGAAAATATTTTTAAATGGGTCGCGATCCAGAGTCTGTAAATTTGATATTTATAAGTAATTGTCATTTTCAAATGTCAGGCGAAATTTTTAATTAACTCTCGTTTCACCTTAATTCGTGTAATTCCGGGTTATACGGATTTGGGTGTTACAAGGGCTGTAAACGGATAGCCGAAAATCCGATTACCGTCCGCATCCGTATCCGTTTAAAGCGGAAATATCTGCATCTGTTTTAAACGGATATTATCCGTATCCGATTACTAAACGGATACGGATTTGGTAATTGTATATCCGATCCGTTTAAAATCCAATCTGAATATGCATCCTTTTAAATAACCATTTATCTGAATATTCGATCCATTATATATAGTTTTTCCTAATTTTTTTTATGTTTATATTTTGTTTCTCTATTGATATTTCAAAGTATAAGACATTTTTATATACAAAATAAATATGTAGACACATAAAAAATGTGTATATGTGTGTTGTGTATATCTTTTTATCATATGAAGTTATCATAAAATATCATAAATCATGAAAACAAAGAAAATAATTATCCCATAACAAATTATAGTTGATTTAATAATAGTTTGACTTTAATTTAATTTAAAATTAAAGTATTGTTTAATTTGATTTTAAAATTTGGAAACGGATACGGATATATCCGATATCCGGCCGATATCCGACGGATGCGGATACGGTTTTGATTTTCAGTATCCGTCAAGATCCGTATCCGAATTCGATATCCGACAAAAATAAACGGATACGGATTTGGTAATGGCACATCCGATCCGATTAATATCCGTTTACACCCCTATCGGCGTCGACGGAGGATCTTTCCTTTAATGCTCTGTTGTTGGAATTGTTGAGTTGTTTCCACTTCGGTGAACGACTCAAAATCCTCCAAAGATCGATGGGCACCTTGCCTTGGTGCCCGTCATCTTGATAACGGTCCGTGGCAAGCCGGAGAACATCGGCGTCGTTCGTCCCGCTCATCTAGGACCGGGCGCATTCCTCGTAAACTCTGATAAACTTTTGGACTTTACCGGGTACGGTAAGATCCGTCCTTGTTCATCGCCGTAAAGAAGTTCTCCTCGATATAATCTCACATTGCATCCTTCATTTGCTCCGAACCTTTAAAAAAGTATAACACGAAATTTTTTTAACTCAAATATATAACACGATTATATAAATAAAAACATAAATATATTAGAAAACATATGGGGTAATTTTTACCAATGATAGAATGTTCGGAGATGTCAACCCAAGACGATGCCAACAAGCACTTTTCCTCCGGTGTCCACTTTTGGACTGACCGTGCCGCCTCGATCATTGCTAGAGTGCCTTTCGCTTTGTGGCTCTTCCGGCGTGCACTTTTTTTGGTGCCGGATGGTTCTAGTTGAGTCTCCAGAACCGACTCTCGCTCATAGACGTACACCGATGGTTGCGTCTCGAACATCATATCGACGGATTACTCCTGAATTGTTGGAAGATCCACATGGCGTGCTCGTTAGGCTCGAGATCGTCGGGGAAGAAGCCAGAGCAGGAAGGATTCATGTTGACAAGAGAGTTGGAGAATTGGAGAATTGAAGTAGATGTGAAGAAGATTGATGAGAATTGGAGATTGAAACGTGTGAGAATTGGAGGCGATGGAGTTTGAAATTTATAAAAAAAATTAATTAATTTTTTTGCTTCCAACGGCTAATTTAGCCGTTATATGGGGGGAGGTTGCGTCAAACGTATGACTTCGAAGCAATGATGCCACGGTGAAGCCACAGGGGAGCGGTGTTTAATGCCCCCTGGGCGTTAAAATGGCAGTGACGCTGTGGGGCGTCACCGGTATTACCATTGCCCTAATATCATGCCACTATGTGACTAGATTCTATTGATTGATACAACAGTGTCATATTAGTGTGTGTCATTCTAGTTAAAAAATTACTCTAACGTCCCCTGGTTTTTTTGTTGATGACTTCCAGGTCCTACATTATCTAACATATACTTCATGACATCTTAAATTTTCTGATAAAAAGTCTTGAGTCTCATATTATCTGAAATATACTCCATGATCCTTAAAATTTGTGATATTATACTTTGAAGGTACATTCCATCCATTATGCGTTAGGATTTAAAAGTTCTTTTACTTTGAGAAATCAAAAAATTTTATTTAAATTAAATAAAATAATGATTATGAAGGTAAAATTTAGCATTTATCAAGGTACCAAAACTTTTGATCTTAATAGTCAAATAAAAGGAATGTACCCAATGAGTACATTATCACAAACGTGAAAATCACCGTAGTATATTTTAAATAATATGGGACTTGAGAGTTATTACCATAAGATCGAGAATACGGCGGGATATATTTCTTTTAGTAATTTTTTGCATTCGAGCATATGACTCTCCATTAGTTATCTCACTCCCTACGTCCCAAATTATTTGCCACATTTGTTTTTTCAACATTCGTGGGAATTTTTGTTTATTTCTACGTTTTCATTGGTTATTTGATAAAATAAAATATTCTTGACACCTCCTATTTGGAAGAACTTTTCATATAGTTTTTTGATATGTAATTTTTATTTTTTATTTCTTTACCAATATAAATAAAATGAATTGAAAAAACTTAATATTTTGCCTCGGTAATAAAAATGTGACAAATAATTTGGGAGGGAGTGAGTATAATGTTTCCTACTCCCTCCGTCTTATAATAATCTTCCCGGTTCGCAAAACGAAGAAAAATCCCAAGTTTTTTCAATCTATTTTATTTAAATATTGGTATAGAAATAAAAAATAAAACATACATATTTAAAAACTACACCAAAAGTTCAACAAAACAAGTGGTGACAAGAATATTTTATTTTATCATATAGGCCATGAAGAAACACAAATAAATATAAATTCTCGTGAAGTTGGAATAATGCTCTGAGAAGATCATTATAGGACGAACTAGTATTGAGCATTCACGATTAAATAACTCCACAGGATCTGGAAATGTAAACTGCCTCTGCCACGCAGTATTTCTATATTTAGCGATGAAACTCCACGTATGGTCCGCGGCCCCTTTCGCCCACTTTCCAAAGCCATAAAATCTCTCAATTTTCTGTTCACAGTGAGCTCAGCTCCTCTTGTTCTCTTCGATAAGTAGAAAGCAGCACGAACTACTTCTCTTGATCAATAATAACGATGACTAGGGTTTGGGGTCTTCTATAGCTTCCTTCTTCCTATTCATCCCTAAAAAGTTCAACTTTCGAATCTGGGCACTTTCCCTGCTCCGTGGTTCCATTTGCAAAGTGGGTCATGTCTTGGTCTTTTCTTTAGACTAGTAATTCTGGGATGTTTGGGTTTTTCTTTGCAGTTCTGAATCCGGCTGGAATTTCCATGAACTTTTTTTTTTTGAAAAATTGCCTTACTGATGATTTCTGTCTCTTGTTTCTGAATTCTGTATGAATGCTACTCAGCGTCAATTGGGTTTGTGGGATTGCAGGCAATCTAGGATTGGATAATTTGTTCAATTTTGTGGAATTTTGTGTAGATGAACTTGATGTTACGATACTGGGTTCTTGAGCTGCTACTGTTGAAAGATTTGAGGGACAGATTTATCCTTGTGAGACAGCTGAGAGCTTTCTAGCATTTCGCTGATTGGTTTCCACTGAATCTTACTGTGAGTTGTGAGCCGAAAGCAGAAAGAGGTGTAAACATTACTGTCAGATGGATGGAGATGAAGGGTCCTTAAATGACACAAAGTGCTCAACTGCAGCAGAAGATTCGTTTAACGTCACTGCTATGGACATTTTGAATTTGGATGCATATGCGGGATGGTGCAATAGTCCTGCTTCCATGGATCAAATGCTTGCCTCATATGCATTTTCGCCACATACCCCATTGGGATTTGCACCATTTGATGGGTTAAATTATACTGAACCAAACAGTGGGGCTTTCCCAATGGATGCTGCTGATTTTACGGGGAGTTTAGATGACCGGGGAGAAGAAATAACTTTTCAACAGAATGATCAATTACGATCTTCTTCCCGTAGTTCTATTGGCGTGACTGGTTCAGTGGCTGACACAAAGAATCAATGCCATCAGGATGCCGTTGAGGGTTTTGGAAATTCTGTGATCCTAAAATCACCTTCTGAACAACTTCCAGCGAAATTGCTTGCAGCTCTGAGGTTATTTAAAGAGACATCAGGTGGAGACATCTTGGCACAAGTTTGGCTTCCAATGAGAAAGGATGATAGGTACTTATTAAGCACTTATGAACAGCCATATCTACTTGACCACATGCTGGCTGGATATCGTGAAGTGTCAAGAAATTTCACTTTTGATGCAGTCACCAAACCAGGCTCTTCCCCGGGACTCCCTGGCCGTGTATTCTCCTCAAGGATTCCAGAGTGGACATCAAATATTGGATACTATAGAGAGGGTGAGTATTTACGCATACATCATGCTCATAAGCATGCAGTGCGTGGCTGTATTGCGTTACCTGTTTTTGAGGGCGATCCAGTTGAAACATCATGCTGTGCCGTACTTGAAGTTGTCACAGTGAAGGAGAAACCCGATTTCGATTCCGAAATAGAAAATATTTGCCATGCACTTCAGGTTGGCTATTTTCCTAGTGTTTTGTATCATCATCTTCATTATAAGCACTTGGATGCCAACTAGTTGAGGTCAGTGGCACTATGACATGATGTAAAACATCATAGTAGCAATGTTCTATGCCAGATGCCCTACCTCTTACAATCTTCTTAAGTAAGAATAATGAGATGAAATTTTTGAAACAGTACTCATCACAAGTTATTTCCACATACATGGATAATAGCATGACATGGCAATGAGTCCAGATTTTTGCTACTATCTTCATGATTCATAATTGTTATAAACCAACCTGCAAATCATGTAACATGACCCTCGAATACTAAATTCTCATATTTTAGTTATTTGATGTCTCAAAGAAATATTTTAAACATTGTGAAATGTCAAGTACTAATGCTAGTGATTGTGTAGTCTTGAAGTGATTGTGTAGTCTTGAATGAGTGGTAATTGCCATAGCTTGCAAAAAAGAGAAATTGTAACGCATCATAAATCATGGTGCATATAGCTAAAAGTGAAAAGAAAGAATTTGTGGCTAGGTTCTAAGAGTGGTAGTGCTTCCAAAGGGGTTTGTTTCTGTAAATTGATGGTATGCTTACACTATTTGAGGATCATTCTCCACATTTCCAAATTAAAATTTCTAATTTCTCTTTTTGACCATTTACAGGTGGTGAACTTGAGGAGTATCGCACCTCCACGACTCTATCCTCAGGTTTTTCCTGGATTTTTTTATTTTCCGTGCATTTATGAAACAAAAAAACAATAAAACAGGCTTCATTTGATTTGCACTGAAATGTTCTTGTTTAGACTTTTTATTTTGTTCGTTCTTGATTGCAGTGTCTCTCAACAAATCAAAAAACTGCTTTAGTTGAGATATCTGATGTTTTGCGAGCTGTATGTCATGCACATACACTACCTCTCGCTCTCACATGGATTCCTTGTAGTTATACAGGAGGAGGAGACACTGATGAAGTTAGCAGAGTGCGTTGTAGAGGGAGCAATGCACACTCAACTGAAAAAAACATTCTTTGTGTTGAGAGCAGTGCTAGTTATGTCAGTGATAAGGAGATGCAAGGATTTGTACATGCATGCATGGAACATTACCTTGAGGAAGGACAAGGAGTTGCCGGGAAAGCTCTTCAATCCAATCACCCCTTTTTTTTCCCTGATGTGAAGGAATGCCACATAAGTGAGTACCCACTTGTTCATCATGCACGAAAGTTTGGCCTAAATGCTGCTGTTTCCATTAGGTTACGTAGCAGTTTCACCGGCAGTGATGATTATATTTTGGAGTTTTTTCTTCCTTTGAATATGGATGGAAGTACTGAACAACAGCTCCTTTTGAATAATCTGTCCCGTACCATGCAACGGGTTTGTAAGACATTGAGGACAGTCTCTGATGCAGAATTAAATGGGTGTGAGGGTTCTATGTTTGGGCTACTGAATGCACCTACTCCAAACTTACCACCATTTACACTGTCACAACACTCACTGCAAGGTAACACCTTGGATCCTTCAGATGAGGTGCATTTGAATGTACTTGGTTCAGAGAGATCTAGAGTGGGTTCTAACAGTACTCATCCAGAGGTACACTATTCAATCTTTTTTTTTCCTTACATTTCTTTGTATCACTTTGGTGGATATTTAGAGTACGTGCCTTTTGTGGACATAATGTTCACCGAATATGAGCACCCCTCCCCTGCCATATTCCCACACTTTTCCTTCCAAAATATACCATAATATTGCATGCATATAATTTCAATTCATTGTGTTGCCTCTCATAGTAACCCCAACTTTGTTGCATTGCTCCACAGAAGATTGAATTAAGAAGGCAGATGGAGAAAAAAAGAAGTCCGGTAGAGAAGCATGTTAGCTTAAGTGTTCTTCAGCAGTACTTCTCTGGAAGTCTCAAGGATGCTGCTAAAGCCATTGGTGGTAAGTGCCTTGTATCATCAAATTGTTTGGACTCTTACCTTTCTTATGGTAAAATATTAATGTTGTATAATTAGTGTCTTACCCTGACCTTAGTGGGGTTAGCCCTACCCTAATCAGGATAGAATCCATAAACCCTAGATTATGTGTATAAGCAGCAGGTTCTGCCCTTTTTTCATAAATTTTCTATTAATCACTATTTTGTATTTTCATATGATATTAGAGCCTCTTTCCTAAGCTATATTTGTTCCTTAAATTCCAGCCATTGTTGAGTGCCTAATAAAAATCCGGCAATCTTATAAGGTATCCCCACCATCATAATTGAATCCTTCTGCCAGTCCTAGAGCTCGAATATCGCCGCCAACCACTGGCACACGCCGGTCAAACTAGTCTTTTTTGATTGTCAGTCTAAATTTTTCCCTTGTGGTCAGTTGACGACACTACCCACATCAACACCTTCATTTCTCTAGGGCGACCTTGTATAGAACTCCCCTTCACTGGCTAGCAACTCATGTGGTATGCGCCACTGCATGTTCTTCAAAATCCAGAGTCCGAGCTGTGGTCTATTATTGTTGCACAATTGTGTGCATGTCTCCTTGCAATTGTCAGCCAGCTTGTCCAAAATCATATCCATGGCCAGAAGTCCAGAATACGACAGCTGCTGGCTGGAATCGTCTGCAACTTCGGAATAGCTCTATCTAGTACACATCTCTTCCAGCTCACAGACGAATTACACAATAATATAAAAGGTGTTCATTCTATGCAAAAATATCTCCACTTCGTTGTTGATAACATGATATTGTCACTGATTTAGATCGCGCTCAGGCTTGTATATGCGTGAACAAGATGTTATTTTGTGTGTTCTTCATGGCCTGCCATTAGAAATGCCTCCATTAACAGTCACTTATGCCCAAGTGTCTTCACGGCTTCTCTCTGAAAAAATGAACGCTCAAATGGAAGTATGGAACAAAACTTTACCACCATGATTTAGGGTACTCGAGTGATCACAGCCTTATATGCATCGTTTGGTCGAAACAGATGTTTTTGGGGCCGTGATAGTTCTTCCTGCAGGCGTGGCAATGGTGCACAAAGTGTCTTCTGGGTGAGGACACAGGCCACATCGTGATTCCGTTATCTGTTAGACATGTTGAAGTTTTAACCATGCAGCTAAGGTCTACAAGCATCAATTTGATTCTGAATACGTACGATCTTCCTCCTCTTCTCCACAAGCGTTTTATGGTTCTTAATCTACTGTAAACAATGAGAACTGGTTTCTGGATACATAAGCATTAAATCTAATCTATTTTCTGTTCATCGTTTCACCCATGCAGTAACTGCACTCTCATATATAGTTCTAAGGAATTCTAAATCCTAGACAACAAAACACATCAGGTGAAAAACAGAGGCCCTGTGAGCAAGGACTTGAACTTAACAGTTAACACACTTCCATCCAACTTCAAGTGTCTTCCTTGTTTGTGCCTATGTCCTCTCTCTTAGTTTGGTCCACATGAGTCAGCTCTCAACAATGGCATCATCATCTTGGCCATCCATCTTCAAGTTATGAAACTATAATTCTCCAAATTAGGCTCTCTACCACTAGCTTGATGTTTCTAATGCCTTCTTACATGGGTAATTATTGGAAGATATGTATATGACACAACCTCCTAGCTACATAGATTTGCGCCATCCTCGATACATGTGCAAATAGAAGAAGTCTCTTTATGGTCTCAAACAGGCACTATGAGTGGTAAGTATCATAGGTTGTCTTTGTTTTTTACCGCCCAAGGGTTTACCACCACAACTCATGATACTCGTCTCTTAATCAGTCACTCTTCCAGTGGAACAATTATTATGCTTGTCTTTGTCGATGATATTGTGGTTACAGGCAGCTCACCTTACCTTAATTAGGATTTTCTTAAAAACATACATCATGAATTTCAGATGAAAAATCTTGGGGACCTCAAATACTTTCTAAACGGCATAGACAATCTTCTTTTCTTTCCTATCATGCCAGTGGATTAATTCATCGCCACTTTGTCCACCAATGGTGCCAATGATCCTTTTGACAATCCCCATCTTTTTAGGAGCTTGGTAAAAGGCCTTAGGTACCTTACGGCATAGGCCTTTGGGTGTGTTTGCTATGTAAACAACATGGCCCATGCCTAAGATGGGTTAAATTATATTGATGTGCTCACTACATCAAGGTAGGGCGCACAAAACATGAGATGAGCTGGTGAGGCTGGAGACGCCTTATAAGGGTTATATAGTTTTTGCAGGGGCGTCGTGCGAGTGCTGTAGGTGTTTTTTGCACTCACAGTATTTCTCAGAATTTGCCTCTCTACTCCTCTTGGTAAAGGTAAGACCTCGGTATATCCTGCCTGCATAGTGCACACCTTACTATTTGGTTGGATCTAATGGGTGCGGTCCGGTTTCTCTACTCTCTTATTTCTCTTTTTTGGGCTACTCTTGGTTATAGAAGGGGCACCGATGCTATCCAGAGTTTAGACACAGTTTGTTTTTTGCTTATAATGTGACGCTTATCATGTTCTCTTTGTATTTTTGCGCTGTCACATATGACAAGTCCCCTACTGTATGCTCCAGATCTAGTCTCTCCAAATCCTGCTCTATCTCCCAACCAGGTTCTCGCCTCGGCAGTGGCAACCAAGATTTGCAATATGTTCACGTACTCTGCAGTCCCATCTTGTACCTTAACGTGTCCATTCCTAAAAACATATATCAAGATCTTTGAGATCCAAGTTGTTATCATGGCATGATGGCTGAGATGAATGTCTGCATTTCAGTGATACATGGGATTTGGTCCCCTTTCCTCTTGGTAAAAAAGGTTTTTGGTTAATGGTTATAGCCTGTAGGTGATTGGTACCAAGCTTATTGCAAAAGGGTTTACTCAAATCTTACTTACGATTGATTATCTCAAAAGCCATAGGCCATTGAACTTCCTTTATGAAGATCTTGAAGAGGAAGTATACATATCCATGTATACTTCCTCTTGCATGGAGCAACCTATTGCTTTTGTTGCTTAGAAAAGTTTGCATTGGTACAGAAACTTTGTTGCTCTCTTTATGGACACAACTCTCGATGAGCTTGGTTCGTACGATTCAGCTCTGTAATAAGTGAATTTGGCATGAAAAGAAGTGAGATTGCCATTTTTGTGTTTTATCGACACGCCAAAAGGGAGATGCATTTATCGTGTCGTGTATGTCGATGACATTGTAATCACATGCAAATATGCAATGATGAAGGTCTCACAAAATTAAAAAAAACACACATCTTTGTCGATTTCAAACCAAGGATTTGGGGAAGCTAAATTATTTTCTTGGAATTGAAGTCATCATAAAAAGAGAATATGCCTTGGATATTCTAGAGGAAACATGGATGTTTGACACAAACCTATAGAAAGTTCTATGGATCCTTACATCAAATATCTGCCAAAACAGGGGGAGCCAGTTCGTGATCTAGAAAGATACTCCCTCCGTTTCAATAAACCCTTCCTCTTTTGACTTTTAGCCAAAATAAGGAAAGTATATTTATGGTTGACTTTCCAATTTTGCCCCTGATATTAGGGGTAAAAGTAAGATGTGATAGTTAGATTATTAGTAAAAAAGTATGATGTGATATGTAGGGTATGAAAAAAGTAGGGGTAAAAGTGGTTTTTTATTAGAAAGTGGAAGTGTTTTGGGGCAATGCAAAAAAACGAAAGAGGAAGGGTTTATTGAAACGGAGGGAGTAGATTATTAATTTGGAGGTTACATTATATCACAATTACTAGACCAGACATTTCATAGAAGGGCCATTCTCAAATTTCAAACCCCATGTTTTGTGAAGTAATAAAAACATATTGAAGTCAATTCTCATTTCATGAAAGAGATGCATTTTTTTATACTAAATCTGTGAGGTCCTTGTATTGGGTACATACGTAAACAGGCTTGTAACATATAATGCATATGCTTCTGCCTGAGGGGAGTATAATATTAATGCTGTGTAATTAGGGTCTTACCCTGACCTTAATGGACTTAGCTCGTCTCTAATAAGATTAGCAACCCTACCCTCTAGATTATGTGTATAATTAGCATATTTCTGTATTCATTTCTTTACCATCAAATAGTTATCTCCTTTCCTGATCTCTTAGAAGCACTCTTTTCACACTTACACATGTTACAGTTATAGTCTAACCTTAAACTTGTAGTGCAGAGGTAAAATTCAGTTCTGAAATTGGAAGTTAAAATCCGCTACACCCCCCCCCCCCCCACACACACACACACAAGGTGATAATTAATTTAAATTATGTTCCTCTATCAGAATGCTTTCTTTACTTTGCTCAATTGTGTCTTTTTTTTTCCTTTTGCAGTCTGTCCAACAACACTGAAGCGGATATGTAGAAACCATGGCATTTCAAGATGGCCATCCCGCAAGATAAACAAAGTAAACCGCTCTTTAAAGAAAATACAAACGGTACTTGAATCCGTCCAAGGTGTGGAAGGAGGATTAAAATTTGATCCAAGCACAGGAGGGCTTTTGGCTGCTGGCGCCGTTATTAAGGACTTCGACCCTCCGAAAGGGGTTCTCTTTCCCTGCAAAGATGTTTCTACCTCCAAAGAAAAGGGTTCCCCCATCCCTGATGCACCACCTCCACCTTCCTTTAGTGGTGACTGTGATGGAAGTCCTGCCATAAAAATGGAAGAAGATTCTGTTGTGGAAGTTAAAAAACTACCTCCATCAAATATTCTTAGCCCAAGATCTTCAAATGGGTGGGGTTTAAGCAATAGTGTCCTCAAGCCCAAGAACACGGACTCTCATTTTGTTGTTTCTAAATCGTCGAGTTCCATGGGTGTTGAGAATGAAGCAGAGATGACAAAGATTACCCAACCGACTTCCTCAAGCATGACTGATTCTTCAAACGGATCCGGATCCGGATCATTTGTGAATGGCAGTTGCCCAAGCCCACAAAGCTTTGGAGAAGAACAGAAGCACTCGAAGGCGAAAGACAGCATTTCCAAAATCACAGTAAAAGCCACATACAAGGAAGACACGGTCCGTTTCAAGTTTGAGAGCTCTGCGGGGTGTTCTTGGATCTACCAAGAGGTTGCCAGGAGGTTTCAGCTGCAGAATGGGACATTCCAGCTCAAGTACCTTGATGATGAAGATGAGTGGGTGATGCTTGTGAACGACGCGGATTTGCAGGAGTGTATTGAGATAATGGATTGCCGAGGCACTCGCTGCGTCAAATTTCTCATCCGCGATAGAAACCGGTAAAACATTAGCAAATACTCAGAAGATTACCTGGATAGAGGTTCATTTCAAAGCATGGAGAATGGACCTTACCCTGCTTTCTTTTAGGACATCATAGAAAAATAGAAATTACAATCTTTTATGAGTTCTCTGTATGTATTTTTTTAAAAAAGGAAACAAATAATAAGTATATACTGTGTAAATATAGACTTCAACTCCAAGTTATTTAGCATTCCATCTTTTTTAGTTAATTTTTTTATTTTTCTTTTTAAAATTTAGTACTCCGTTTATATTTTGTGTTTGGTTTTGACTTTTACACAGTTGAATACAAATAATAAAATTGTGTCTAAAATGTATGGAGATGAAAGAGAAGTTATGTAGTTTTCAATCACTCCCTTTGTCTTGTGGTTAAAACGCCTTTTTTTTCTAACGGATTGGGATATCATTGCTCACATGACAGAGTTTGAGGGTCGCAGTAGAGTGCTTCTAATATGAACCTAAGGTCCATACAAAAATAGATGGACCTTAGCTTCTTAACAAGGGGCAACAAATTAAATGAATGAACTTAAGCCAAGGTCCTTGTAGTCTAATGACACCGCTATGACTCTCCTAAATGAGAGGTCACGTGTTCGATCTCCAGCGAAAGAATAGGTTGAAAATGTATGAACAGATATTACATTGTAATAGGGTTGCTAGTGTTCAAGAAAAACATGAATGAACTTAAAGCCGTTGAGGCAGGAATGTTCTATGAAGGAAAATGCATTGTGATTGGTATCCAAGTTTAACGAGACAACTTATTGAAACATAGTCATAGTGGGGGTGGAGCCGGAACTCGGGTAGTTCTCATTCCTGCCCCAAAACAGTTACTTCTGAAAATGATGAGAACATATGTTATATGCTTTTAATGATTCTTGAACATTAAAAATGATAGTCTAAGTGAGTAATCAAGATACTCTCAAAAGAATTACTTATGTGTGTAAGTGAAGTAGCTAGAGCCACTTCAACTGGAGGACTCAAGCCGAGTTCTTTTGACACTCTCGTTGAACGAGACGCACGTCTCACAACCACTATGGACACAATCGTGAGAATGAAACACGTTCTTTGGGAAATGACTGTACAACTCAAAGACGTAATGAACAATGACCAAAGAATGTATGTCTTACAAGAGATATATTCAATGGTGAAGGTGTATCTTGCAGATTTTAACCATGTAGTACATGGAAGACGAGCTGATTAGTAGACTTACATGGTACAATATCGGTGACGGTCAAAGAGAAATTAAAGAAGTTATTTCTTGATGCTCTACCAAATTCCTGAGATTATATATGGATGAGGTGGAGCCATTTCTTAGACTTCTCGACTTTTTGTTATTTAACAATTGCATGATTTTATATGCGTTTACGGCGCTTGTTAATATGCATTTGTAATTGAAAATACGTCAAACTGGTCGAGCAAACTAGCAATTGCACTTGTAGCGGCAGGAGCATTGGACTCCAAACCAAACGACTGACTGAGAGTATACTGCAAGTAGTGTAATAGTAAAATACCCCTTTTTTTCTCGAAATAAAGTTAACAATAAATAAAGGTGAAAGGTTGAAGATGTGCATTGTATTATTATTGTTATTATTGTAAATGAAATGTGAAGCTAATAAGGAAGGAAGGTAATATAATTAAGGTTTCTTGAAGATTTTTCCGGCAAGAATGGCGGCTTCCATGACATCGGTGATGATGTTGACCACCTCCCCGACATGGCAAGTGTTTCCCTTAAAGGTGGGAGCATTGGATTTACTGAATGCCGTCACACACTTCAAAAAACTCGTGTTGCAATGCTGGCTTAGATAGTCGTCTGCATCCACAATCACATCACATCATTAATTAACCACATCTTATTATTTAATACTATCCAGAAAAGAATTTACTCTAAACTTTAAAAATTGCACCAATTTACCCTGATCTTGTAAAAATATTGCATCAATGGTTCCTGTATACTAGATGTGGGAAGGTGTTAATCACGCTCATAAATATCCGTGTTTTAGCTTGATGAAGATGTCAAGAATTGATGAAAAAGAGATCGATCGATTGATGTCGGGATTTATCGACTAATGTCTGGCCTTCGAATTTGGTTACATATGACTAAGGGGCTGTTTGGCAACTTCTGAATGGGTAAGTGCTGAACCAGTAAGAGGTCTGAATCATTAAGTGCTGAACCAGTAAGAGGTTTGAACCATTAAGAGCTAGTATATTGCTTAACTATTCAGAGACAAATGTCTGATCAATTCAGATAACAGCTCTTAACCATTCAGACTCTGTATAATACTTAATCATTCAGAGGCAAATCTCTTAACCATTCAGACATCTGAACCATTAAGAGGCTGAAACAAACAGTCTGAACCATTAAGTGCTGAATCATTCAGACATCTGAACCATTAAGAGGCTGAAACAAACAGCCCCTAAATCGAGAATAATCATCCAACGTTTAAAGATATTAAAAATATACTCCCTTCGTCCCACAAAATTCTTCTCCTTTCTTTTTTCATCCGTCCCAAAAAACACTTGTCTTTTCCTATTAAAAAGTCACTTTTACCTCCATCACACTTTTTTTCTATTAATCTACACATCACATCCTACCTTATCCATCACATCAAAAGGAATTTTTGGAAAGTCAACACCAAAATACACTCCCCTTAATTCATTAAAAAGTCAAAATGGGAAGTTTTTAAGGGACGGAGGGAGTAGAAGATAATGTTTGGTGGGATGAGCATATTGTAGAATTAACGTGTGATATATGACTTTAGATGAATCCGCAACTTGGACTGGATGAACGTGTGATTAATGCACTCTCAAATCTAGCGCAAAGGGACCATTGGTGCAACATTTTTAAAAGTTTAGGGAGTACTGATGCAATTTTTAAAATTCAGGAGGGATCCGTGCAACTTTTTAAAAGCTCGGGGTTAAATCGCATAAAAAAACTAAAAAAAATGCATAATCGTTGAATGACAAATTCTTATGTGGTCCTAAGGTACATGCTTGTTTTATTGACCTTTAGTACATTCATATCGTAAAAGAATTGGGTCTTTGACACAAAAAAAAGACACACTTGCCAGAGGCCATAAAAAGTACGAGACGTTGCGCATTTTACCTGTAAATTTTAGGATCACAGAAAAACTAACTCTGGTTGAATGATTGAAAAAAAAAACTTACTGTCATTGATACGAATGCAATCATCATGGAGCATACAACAGGCATCAAGGCCGTCACAGGGCTTCTCCCCGGGGCATCCCGTGTACAGTAGCCCACAGTACTTTCCATATCTCAGGAACGGTGGCACTTCAATTCATTCGTTTCATGCGTACAAATACAATTCAATCAAGTTGTAATTAATTAGTTCATTAATTAATTAAAAAGAGCTTAGGTAATTAATAATAATATCGCCCGTATAATACAATTAATTAGGCCCCGTTTGGCATCGCCGTTAGAGATTACTAGCCGTTAGCGTTTTGAAAAGGCTATCTGGCAGTAGTCTTAGCGTTTTCAGAACTAATCTACACCATTAAACTTTTATCCAAAATGCTAATCGAAAATGTTGTTCCCAAACAAGGCCTTAACCAACATACGTGAAACGTACCCAATCATTCAAATATACTTCCTCCGTTCCTATTTATTTAATTGTCCTGTTCGCTTTTCGAACTTAAAGTTTGACCAACAATAATATCTCTTAAAATATATTAGCAAAAAAATACTCCCTCCGTCCCGAAATAGATTACAATGTTCCATCACATTTTTGTTCCAAAAAGGATTACAAAGTCAATAACTTTATAGTGATTTGACTCTTTTACCCTCCCCTTTTCTTTTCTGCCAGCCACTATTCACACTATTTGGGGGGATTTGGAGGGTAATTTGGGGGGAAAAAATTTGATTTGATTCTTTCTTAATTTTAACTAAAAGGGAATATTGTAATCTAAAGTGGGACGGAGGGAGTATTAAAAGTACTAATATATTTAAAATATTTTTCGATACCTATAATTTGGTACAATTTTTATATTTTAATTCATTGTATATTTTGATATATAGTTAGTCAAATATTTGACATGAAAAGCGAAACAGACAGTTAAATAAAAATGGAAAGAGTATACGGAGTATGCTCGTTCTCTACTCCCTCCGGTTAATATCTTTCTCTTAAACTTTGACAACAAATAACAAAAGTAATAAATCGAATTGTGATATAAATTTAATATGAATAGATATACTAAT
This sequence comes from Cuscuta australis, assembly GCA_003260385.1. Taxonomy (NCBI): domain Eukaryota; kingdom Viridiplantae; phylum Streptophyta; class Magnoliopsida; order Solanales; family Convolvulaceae; genus Cuscuta; species Cuscuta australis. Next base: position 1,052,336 of record NQVE01000067.1, read on the forward strand.
AGTCAAAATATTAAATTAGATATACTAATAGTCAAAATATTAAATTCGAGATCGTGAAAAAATCTAATGAAAAAAAAGATATGAGATAAAAGGGAGTATTTAATTTCTTACCTCCACAGAACTTGGACTCACAAGTTCTACTACACTCTTTCGCCTAAAAACCTCATGCATAAAAAGAAAAAACAAATTACATTCAAAAAGAGACATTATCATTACAGGTCTAAAACTAGAAGAAAAAAGAGTCCTCCAAGATATCCACCTTTTACTTTCTTTTTTTAAGCGTCCAAAACCATTTATATTATGTAACTATCATATCAGCGGAATTTTTCTAAATAGTATTAAAATATAGTGATTTTTTCGAATTTAGTATCATATGTTTTTATTTTCTAATAATGTAGTACCACTATTCAATGTCCACTGGTCATTGTTCAATTAATTGTCCATCGCTACGGGACATTGTTCAAACTAAATGTCAACCATCACTGGACATTATTGTTCCCGCTACTAGACATTATTCAAGTATTATTTAAGGAATAAAAAACTTAAAGTGCTAGACAGGAAAAGGACATACGTTTAAGTGCTATTTGTTGCAAATTTCACATCATATTAATAGTAAATCCATATAGTAAATAGATAATGTTGGAATTATAGAATAATAAATTTTCTTAAGAATGGTGTAGGAGACAACAAAGTATTTATACGAAACATTCCTAACACAGGTTTGTTAGAGTACATAACAATCATTCATGGGCCACAACCACAAGTTTGAGCTTTTGGTTGAGTTGGTTCCTTGATATGGTATCAGAACCTTGATATATGACCAAGAGGTCACGAGTTCGAAACTCACCACCACCCAGTTTAAAAAAATTAAGGTTTCATGTGCATGGCTCAAAGAGATCACGCCTGCTTGAGCTTTTGATTGAATTGGTTCCTTGACAAGGATAAGTAAGAACCTAATTAATAGTATTATTGTTGTTATTATTGTTATTATTATTGTTGTTGTTATTGTTGTTATTATTATTATAGTTGTTGTTGTCTCGCATTTCCTCAAGTTGAGGAGTGTACGTGGCAAAGCAAGAGGATGCTTGCACATTAGCTAGGAACTTGAAACACTAAAAAGGGTGAAGATAAAACACCAACTTTAATTGGATCCAGGATATATAAGAGTTGGAACCAAATCCAAAGAGGTGCATCTTTGGTTATAGCACGTTGAATGCATCCAGACTTTAAGAAGGGAGAAGGCTGACGTCTGCTAGTAACTAATGACGTCAAAAAAGAAGAGATATGGTCATTGAAGGTGCATGTTTGATTGAGGGTCCATGACATTTTTTAATTTGTTGCATTACGAAGGAGCTTGATAGTATGTTTGATGAGTTTTTTCTGGAAAGAGTGTTCGTGATTTGGAGCGAGGGCAAAGAGCAGAAGAGTTTCTTTTTTTTCTCCTTGTGAGCCATTTTCTGCTTCTCTATTGCCTTTCGTGCTCTCAAACTCTCCAGAAACTCAAAAAACACAATTTTCTAGTTCTTCGATCCCACACACACAAATTCTTTTTTAGGGATAGAGAGAAAAGAGATTGCAGCTAATAGGCACACTTAATATTTTTGACAGAGAAAGCGATTGAATAAGTGAAGGCGAGGTTATGGTCTGTGGCAATTTGACCATCAATGATAAAGAGCGACGTGGCGCACAATCGTAAAAGCTAGGTTAGTTTTTAATAAGACTTTAGTTCCAATACCATGTTGGAATAATAGAATAATAGATTTCGTTAGAAATAATATGGATCCAATAGAGTATTCATAGGAAACATTCTTAACATATGTCAGAATCAATCCAATAATATAAGCTGACTAATAAACAAACACTACCATAGTTAATACTCGCTTCAATCTCAAAATGTTTTACATTTTATGCAAAACGAACCAAATTATTAAACTTTTAAATTTACTAAATATAAAGATTGGTATATAAATTAAAAATAAACTTACATATTTTAAAATTATGTCAAAAGTTTTACAAAAGAGATAAGAATATTTTGAATAGTAAAGATTTTATTCTTTTTGAGAGAGAGAAAGTAGGCGGAGTACTATTAGTATTATCTAACATATAAAAACAATTGACGAGCTAATTTGTTATATTTCATCTCCATTTTAAAAGTTTACATTCCTCCATGTCTTTCAAAATAAATTAAAATATTTTGTCTCTTATATATCAAAATAATTGAAACTTCTTCACAATATTCCTATTTAATTTCATGTGTTGCTCAAGCCATTACTACTCTTTTTTCTTAGAGAAAAATTGACACTATTACTATCAAAATTGCATGATTTTACATAAGTACTTCCAATAAATATTGTCATTGCTCCCAAAGTTGAGATAATTTATATATTTGGGTGGAGGGTATACACACTCGTCATACTTTTCTTACTGGATCATTTTTCTCCTCCATATTAGCGCCACATTATATTCAATTCTACTAATTTTATACTTTTCTTACTTCAACTTATTACTACAACTTATTACTACAATGATTTTTTAAATAATTGAATCAATAATCTAAATTAATTTTAAAAATTATTTAAATAATTAACTCCAACCAATAATACAAAATAATTTTAAAATGAGTATTAAACACTTCATCTATAATATATTAATAGTTTCGGTTTGACTCTTTGTAGAGTTTAATAAAATAAAATTACATAATTAAAACTAATTTTATGTAAAGAGAGTGATTACCTAACCCAAAAAAATATAGCTAAATAAAATTAAATTTCTTAAATAATTAATTCTAAAATACAAAAAACAATACAAACACAAAATAAAAAACATAAAAATAATGAAATTGGAGGCGTAGTCTAATCGGTATGTGTTGACAAATGCTTAGACCTTCGTACTTATATTTTTGGTACCACCCAATAAGGAGCATGTTGGAATTCCCACGTTGAAAAATAAAGAAGAATAACAATAGTATATATAGAAGGGTGAAGTCTTATCTATTAGTTTAAGCTTTTGAATTAGAAAATGGATCCTGACTTTATATGTAAGTGCTTAATTTTATCCGACACTCTTTTCATTGTTCTTGGCCCACCGAAATTTTAACATGGTATCGAAGCATGCTCGTTTACCACTTTAGGGGGGGTGTTGGAGTCCCCATATCAGAAAATAAAGAAAAATACTACTAGCATGTATAAACGGTGAAGCTCTACCTATTCCGCTCAGCGTTAATTAGAGCATCGATAAAAATGTACAACTAATAAAAGTCTAGAAACAGTGGTTTCATTTATTGAATTTTGGAAATAATTGTGTGAAATCGTGCAATAATTCTAATAATAATAATGAGTAAATTTCATAATTGGTCCTTTATAATATGGGGGTTTCTATATTTAGTCCTCTGTTATCAAATATTACCCTCGTATTCCTTTTTTTAAGGGTGTCTTTCCACAAATAGTCCTTTTTTTACTTTCTGCCATGTTGGTGTTAATTTAAAGGCTAAAAGTATAATTTGACATCAACATTATGTCTAGTGACGTGTTCTGATATTGTTTAAGCGGATAACACAAAAATAATGACTATGATTGTGGGCTAGGATTCCGACAAAAGACCACATTTGTAGATTATGGTCGTAGTATAAAGCAACTGTAATTCACAAACGACGCAAACGGAACAACCTTTGGAATTGTGTATGACAAAAAAGATATATTATCTTTGTGAAATTATACTTTTAGCATTCAAATTAACACCAACATGATAGAAGATCAATAAAAGGATTATCGGTGGAAAGATACCCATAAAAGAAGGAACCACTGTGGTAATATGTGATAATAGAGAACTAAATAGAGAAACCGCTGTTATAAAGGATTAATTATGGAATTTACTCAATAATAATAGTGTGAATATTTAAGTAAATTCCCCTATTTCTTTTTCTAAATGCATGAAAACCACACTTTTCCCTGCTCTCTAATATTTATCTTAAACTCTAGCCGTAAAGCCAAAGAAGATGGTGGTGGTTATTTTACATGAGGGAGAGAGTATATATACTTCAAGCCAACTATACAAACAAGAGAGATGATGGGAAAGATTAAAAAAAAAGGGTTTGATAGATGAATAATTACCAAGGAAAGGCCGGCATTAGCATCCACGCCGATGTTGATGGCCCTAATTGGAATTACGCAAATGCTGAGGGACGATGCTGCAAATATATAAAGTAGAGCCAACTTCAATGATTGGTGGATAGTAGCCATGGATGGGAGAAGAAGAAGAAGAAGATTAATCAATATAGAAGAAGAAGAGGAAAAAAAATTATAGTATGTGATGGATTTATGTATGGAGTAAAAATAATTGGTGGGTAGTGACCAAATAGAATGTTCCTTTCGTTCTTAAGTATTTGTCCACTTTTGATTATTTTTTATCAAAACTGGAAACTTCGACGTCAAATTAAACGAAAATTATATTAGACATTGATACAAAAATAGTTTTATTAGATTTATTATATCAAGTATTTTTTAAATATTACTTTATCTAATAAATATATAACATATTTTATTTAATTATAAGTCAAAAATTAAAAACAGTTGATCGAAAAAAGTCAAAACTGGACGGGATGTTTTTCTTGTGTTGTGTGAATTGTCTCATTTGGTCACCTTCAAAGTGTGGGGTTAGGCGAGAAGAGAGTTTTGTTGTCTTGTAATGTCCCGTGACCTCTTTTTGTTGGAGTGTGGCGTAAGTTGGTCACACTATTATAGTGAAAGCCTCTCTAGGTAATGTTTTGGAAGATAGTGGATGACCATCTTGCATGTATTAGGGATTGATCATATTCTCTATTGATCGATTTAAAATTATATTTTAGAATTAACATAGGGTACACCAACATGGGATACTGCATTTGTACACTAAGCTAACACAGACACAAAATATTTGTTTGTCTATTTGTATCTGTGTTAGCCTGGTGTACAAATGGGGTATCCCATGTTGATGTACCCCTTGCATTGCCCTAAATTTTAATATAACGGGTGAGGTTGATCTTTTTATGCAGGAAAGTATGCCGAGTTAATAGATGGAGGGGAACCATATAAGAGAACGACGATTTTGACGGCACTTGTGACAACAATGTATGTCATAGTTTCACACTGTCTATGTGTACATTGGTGTCGCAAGTGGTGTCAAATCCGGTAATGCCTATAGTTCTCTTTGGGCAATGCTTTGAGAATGAATCTCACTTATGACACCATTTTTTACACCAAAAACAAACGAGAGACTATTTCGCACAAACAATTATTGTCTTTTGTTTGTCAAAAATAGTGTCACAAGCGAAATTCTCCCAACTTTTTCCTAAATAATTACGCACTTAACACTCTTTGATTACCCCATGTATCCATCCAAACCGGACTTTGCTATAGAGCTGGCGAAGCTGTAATGTTTCTAAAGATGCTCACCCTTTCTTATTCATAGATTAGAGACATTTTTTGTTCTCATGGAAATGCATTTGCGAACTTATGTGTTTAACAATAATAAAAAATAATAATAAAAAAAGAGGTTGGAACACCCTTTGAAGCCATTCAGTGTTTTCCAAGGAAATTTGGATCATGGACATCATTTTTGACCTAAAAAAAGACTCATAGATATCTTTTGTATGTAAAATGTCTGTGAATCGTTTACCAAATAAAGAATTGTGTGCCAAGTTTTTTCAACAAATTGTTGCAACAAATTTACATGTGCAGAAGTTGGAGTAAGAGTTTGTTCTCTTTAATCTATTCTTATTAGTTTTTACTAATTTTAATTGAAATCAGATCAGATCAAAAATAATTTTATATATAACAAGCTCTAAAACGGCCACACAGAAGAGAAAAATAACTTTAAAATCATTTTTCTAAAATCATTTTATACTAAAATACATTATAATTTTTGTGTGACTGAGGCTCAAAGTTTATCTTATTTGACTCGAAAAAATTAAACTAGACAAATACATTGGACGGAGTTAGTATATCATCATCAAACAAAAGGTTCGCCCTATAACAAGTCCATCATAACCTTAAAGCTATGGTTCTTTACAAACATGAAGCATAGAAGGCTATAATATCATAGAAAGCAGAATATATAAATGTGCACAAAAAGGTGAAAACTAGGCCCATGATTCTTTAGATGAGCAAAATATAGACAATTGCTTCCTACTCTCCTTTGCACACATATATAGTAATTTAGATTGGCACTGATTCCTGCATTTGGGTAACGAATCTATTGGTCAATATTACTTGCCTTGCCCTTGCACTTCGGTGTTGCAAACGTTGCTGCAGCATCTCCGACATCTCATCGAAAAACTCTGCATCCCATCTGCGTACTAATAAAGGGTCTTCAGCAAAGCAGATATACATGGCGGTGACTGCACTTTCCACCACTACAGTTGCTAAACCAACCTGAAATCCAATGTCATGTGTAAGCGTAGAGTTCGATAGGTTAGTTTTCAAAGAACAGTAATTGAGTCTCACCTTAATACCCTTAAACCAGGCTCCAATTGAATACATTTTCCGTGGGGGGGGGATAGATTTCTATATTATGTTGAATTCTATGCATTTATGTGGGAAATGGCATCCTTTTCTTTCAAATAAAGTCACTCAAGAAACCTTTTTTAATACTAAATGCTGTTGTCGGTTAAGTATTACGCAGTGTATTATTAGTAAGTAAGAACTTTGTTAGAGTGCATCCCACATCGGAAGTCCAAGAGTAAAATAATCCGGTATATAAGCTCTTGAGTTAAACTAACTAATCGATTGGATTCAATCTTTTAATGTGGTTCAACCCAAGTGTCTTATTACCCAATCGAGTTGTCCATACCCATTCCAAATTCTATCATGGTATCGGAGCAGGTTTTGGCCCACCTCGTTTGTCAAGGTGTCCGTCTAGACGTTCATTCCTAGCGGCCCGTTAGTCTTTAGCCCAGTTGTCCGTATGGAGTATGTATCCAACGGCCTGTGGCCCGTTAACACGATTGCTCGTCTGGAAGTCCATACCCAGCGGCTCGTGGTCCTTTAGGTGTTGGCGCTCAAAAAATATATATTAAGGGAATGGGAGTTCATTTGCAAGTGGTCAACCGGTTAGATTCAAAATGGCCTGGTTGTCTACTTGAGGGGGAGTGTTAGAGTGCATCCCACATCGGAAGTCCAAGAGTAAAATAACCCGGTATATAAGCTCTTGAGTTAAACTAACTAATCGATTGGATTCAATCTTTTAATGTGGTTCAACCCAAGTGTCTTATTACCCAATCGAGTTGTCCATACCCATTCCAAATTCTATCAAACTTATTTTCCATGTACAAGTAATACTTCTTTGTTTTGCAACTGAGTTTCTAGCAATCAAACAGAACCTTCATTCTACCCAGCTTTTACCCCTTCATTACATCACAATGTAAGAAAACTTAACCCATCAAAGGAAGAAGGTAATTATATGTTGTAACTTATACGGAGCTAGGAAAACGCGAATTCAAAGTTTGACAGCAAATCCAAGCCTACTATTTGAATGTACCAAACGGACCTTTAAGTTTGACAATAAATGTGCTTCATATATTTGGTAGGAAAAAGTTAAATGGCAAAGGAATGTCTTGCCCATAGCAAAGTATTGTAACATGGTCTGTGTTGGGAAAACAGGAAACTCCTTCCCTAATATTTCTTTTGTAATTTGTTCATAGAATGAGAGGGTTTCAACTTTCAACTCCACTCAATCCTCCAACCCCCCACCCACGGGCCAAGATAAAGAAACAAGAAGTTAGGAATCGTTCAGCTCGTATGCAGTCATTGCAGTGCTCTACTGAATCGACATGTCGCATGTCCTTTGAAAATCAAGTTAGTTGCAAGTTATGCCTGAGAGAATGTGTGTGTGTGTGTGAGCGTATAAACAGTAAGCATATGTGGATACCAAAAGAAGAACATTCTTACCAAAATCATCCCAATCAACATGGAAGTAGAACCCACCATCATAACTCTGTCAGGATGCTTGAACCTGGTCCAAACTCCAGCACAAGTTCCAGAAATCAGCCCACCTAAAAGGGTGCCCATTAGTAGTACAGCACCAGAACAGTCATACGCAATTAAAGCTTCGACTCCAGTTGACTGGAACAGCTCCCATGCATCTTTTGCTGAGTTGTTAAAGTTTTTACCATAAACAGCAATCTGTATTAAGAAAAATCAGAAAGATGGCAACTTTTTCTCCTGATAATTAATACTCCATCCGTCCCTCTATTTTTGTCTCTTTTTACCCTTTTGTCCGTCACACAACTTTTGTCCACCATATTTGGTCTTATTTGTGTGGTTCACATTCATTCTTACTTTATCTTAATTTTTAGCTTTAATATCAACCAAACAATTTTATTATCTTAATTTTCGTGTCACACTCATGTCCCAAATATATAGGGACAGAGGGAGTATCAGAATTCAGAAGCAACAACAACATTACTATAGTTCCTCAAGGCTCCCGCGGTTCCGCCCATCTTAGTGAAAGAGGGGTTGGATGTACGCAACCTGACCCCTATGTTTATAATATAGAGCGGCTGTTTCCAAATGACCGGTGATGAGCATGGAAAGTTGAATTGACTAACTGCTACTTGACTATTAAAAGCAGCGCACACAGTGTAAAGAGTCATTTTGTTTTATCCCATCATACCCCAAAGCCCAAAAATAATGAATCTTTGGCTCCATGGGAGATGAGGAAAACATATCAGAATTCAGAAGCATGGCATAAAATTCATCAACAGAAAATGAGCATCTCATAAGCCACCGAAAAATATCACCACTAAATCAAGTGTAACTGTCATTTCTAAGGTTACAATACATGACACTTGAGCATATATGGTGCTCTTTCAATATCGATAACACACAGGCACACACACACTTTCATATATAATCCTGCTCCCTCAGCATTTGAATAGAATTCATTTCTCTTTTAAAGTGCACCAGATCTCAAGCATCAAATTAAAGTCTTGGTTTTCTTTCATGCACACACGTACACATCTGACAAGTTGATATGGTGCTTGTTGAATTTTAATAAAATTGTTTGATCGTGAGAAGTTTTGTTGCAACACTTATCACCCTTGCAAGCTTGAGGGCATGCTTGTGGTCCAAAAGGGGTGTGATGATATGGGCTCGTGGACGGGCTTCGGTTAATAAATCAATTGTCTTCATATTATTAGTATTAGTTTCCAATAATTATTAAAGACAGGTTCCTATTGGTACTCTATTTTAGTTAACATTCCTAGTACCAATATTGTAATATATTAAAACTTGCTCACCAAGACTACGGTGAGTATTATATATAGGGTTTGCCTTTATTGATGTACATTGCCAATAGAGTAAAAGAATCATAATTGAAAATGCTTTAGTTTTGGTCAATAATACTAACAGCAACGGAACAACCCAGTATAATGACAACTCCGTTGGGGTATGGGGGTCAAGATGTATGCAGTCTTACCCATGTAATATTAAAGGGGCTGATTGTGTTTGACCTTAGATGCATTGCTGTATTTACTACCCAAAACTTCACAAAAAGTAAGAAGCAAGGAGCAACCTAAGGGTAAAGAAAGAAAACAATAGAAACAAAAAGCATCAAACGTAGCTAAAAGCCTAAAACATTGTCAATTATGACTATATTAACTCCATTTGTGATGGATGGTAGCTTTGGTACATAATGAACTAAATCAGAATGAAACATTTAACTTCCTTTGCTTTTTACTGTCGATGAAGTCTTGAGTAGTAAATGGAGCAATGCATCAAGGGTCACACAGAAAGAGTCTCTAAAATAGAGGCAAGTCTACGTACATCTTGACCTCTAGACCCCCATGAAGTTAGGATCATACTGGGTTGTTGGTTTGCTTTTATCAATATTACACACAATTGCAAGCTTAATTACTTAGACTACAACATAGTTGTTACGGTGGCTAGGCGAGGCTGGGCGCTAGAGCACCTTCCAATCGCCTAGGCGATTAGGCGCCCGTTGGGCGAGTGGGTTATGGCGACCATAAAAATTTTATAGGTACTAATGTTAAAGCATATAATATGATATAATTAATTAAAATGAACAGTGATACCACCTTTATGAAATTGAGTATTATACTATATATATATATATATATATATATATATATATATATATATATATATATATATATATATATATAAAAGCCTACTCCAATAAAGGGAGCTTTTAAAAGGCCTATTAAAGTTTGGGCCTTATACTCTTGTGTAAAGGTCCAATAGTCTTTTAATGAACCTAGCCCAGTTATTTGACCTAGTCCACTAGTCTAAATGATAGATTATAGAGAGTTAGAAAGACACAGGGAGCCGCTGCAGAGACTGGAGCTGCTGGAAGCCTCTGCAGACCGCTACAAATGATCGCTAAGAAAGATAAGTCTTCATTCTATCTTCTCCTCCGTCTTCTCTCTCTATCCCGCTCTTTCCCTTGCGCTTCTAAAACGTAGATGCGTCTCCGAGATAGTCACTAAGTCGCCCAGGGAGAAAAAAGCTAGGCGACCAACTAGGCGTCCACATAGCCTCGCCCAGACGCCTAAGCGTCGCCTAGGCGACGCCTTGATAACTATGGACTACAACAAGGTCAAGTCTCTCTAAGGTCTCCATAAAGGACAGACTCTTCCTGGGCTCTGTCATGGACGAGTCTGCCCCACCACGCCATAACAAATTTCTAAAAAGGGGTAAATTCCATACAAATTTGTAGATGTGCTTGGACAGATAAAAATGAATTAACATCAACTACAATTCAAAGAGCATGGCACATGAATATAGACTCATACACTCTTCTCTCTCTAATTTGTATGGCATACACTTACATGATCAGTAGGCATGATGGCCTAGTCTGATGAATTCTGCACTCCAAAAGATAAATTAAATTGGTGTTCATAACAAGCAATTGCTTTATATTTGTGCACCCCTCCTGTTTATTCCATGGTTCTATTAATAAATACTCCCACCATCCCAAAAAGAACTTCTCAAGTGACTTGAATAGTGTTATTTATTGGGAAAATTACTATCAGGTAGATTTAATGCTGGATAGTTGAGGGGTGAACATGTCTCTTCACTAATTAAAATTTCCAAAAAGGGTAATAGGTATGATAATTTGGGGATGTAAAAAAGTGGCGAGTGGGATGTGAAATTTGTGCACCTCTACTTTTCATTGCACACTTATATTACTCCCTCTGTCCCAACTCCCAACTTGATCTTCAATTCTTATATGAAAATGGTATAGAGATTAGTAAAATTATCTAAATGCTCTTACCAATACTTTTGGGATTAGTAAAAAATTAAAAGGTACTCCCTCTGTCCCATATCTTTCTTCTCACTTTCCTTTTTGGTTCGTCTAAAATAGAAATAAAACACACTTAAACTTACCATTTTGCCCTCCCTTTTCTCTCTCCCCTACCCTTTCTTCTTCTCTTTTTCTTTCTTCTTTGTCAGACCCCAACACCCCCCACCCCCTTCTCCTTCTTTCCCAACCCCCCTCTGCATCAAACATCCCCCCTCCCCTTCTTCTTCCCCAACCCTCCGTTCTTTTTCTTGGCCCCCTCCCCTTTCTTCTTTGTCAATCTCCCCTCACCCTCTCTTCTTCTTCCCCGACCCCCCTCTGTGTCTGACCTCCCCAATCTCTTCTTCTTCCCCAACCATCCGCTTCTTCCCCTTTAGCCCCCCCCCCCCCCCTCCTACACCACTTATTCTTCTTCAACCCCCACCCCGCCTCCTAGATGGCTAGATCTAGAATTTTCTGCAATCCCTTTTAATATCAACTCCGGCTAGCCATCGTGAAATAAGGCAGTGTTTGAATTGAGGCTATCATGTAGAGTTGCCGTTTGGGAAAGTCATCTACTATCAATTTAGCATTTGAATTCATTTGAATAGCAGATTGCCACAATTCAACGTTTTGAATTTCTATGGATTGTCGAACAAAGTTTCAGGTTTGGAAAGTCATTAGGGAAAATTGCCGAACAAAGATTTAGATCTGGAGAAGCAATCACGTGAATTTGTGAAATGAACAGTGAGGGGCATTTTGGGACAAAGGGAGTAGTAAATATGAAGTTTGTTGAGAGTTAAAGCGCATTTTTCTTAAACAGGACTAAAAAAGTGCTTGCTAAAAAAGAAAATGTGTAGATCATTTGGGTCATCTGAAAAAGGAAAGAGGGAAGATAATTTTGGGGCAAAGGAAGCAATAACTACTCGAATTAGGCAAAAATCATTGATCAACCAATGGGTATACCTTGTCTTGTTGGTTGGTAGATGGAAAAAGGGTAATGTGTCACCACATCATTATCTCCTGGGGTTGGTAGCATGGAATTTATACTGTAAGTTAATTTACAGAGTCTAGTTAACATGATAATTTTATGAAAAAACATAGTGACATAGTTATACTTTTTTGGTGACAGAGTTATCACCAATTGTCCTTGTTGCGATGTTGTTACAAGTTACATCGAAAAACTATGATGAAATCCCAAAACTCTCATAGTATCATCATCAAATATTTTTACCACTTCCATGGATGATATAATGAATCAAGGATGCATTGCGCTGGTTGTTATAATACATTCTACTCTTCGTATAGTAAGATTGATATTTAAAAAGACAACGTGCACATAATAAAGCATGCCCATGTTTTTAAAAGTATATCCAAAAGCACATTTTAAAACAAATATATTACATGTTTTCTAACGGGCTAACGGTAGCAATATTATCCAAGCACCATTAACCTGCACAAGCCCAAGCACGTTAAATGGGTTTTGGCCAACCATAAATAGATATGGACCTTAACCGGGTTGACCCGACGATCACTCAGACCTTACATAGGCTACTCAATTTGCCAATTTAAGAGGCCTAATACAAATGGATTTCCCCTGTATTTTGTTACACTTATAAATTCATGTACTAAGATGTCAAAGAGACAAAATCTGCCTTATTTGGTAATTTTTATTTTTTTTCCAGTTATTTCTGATTTTTTCAACTGTGATTAGATCTGCTATATTGTAAGGAACAGAATGTTGGGCAGCAAATGGTGAACATGAACACAAGGTTAGTGTGGCAGAAATGAAGATGTTTTGTTTGATGAGCAGTCATACGTGTATCGATAGAAATAGAAATGAAGATACGAGAGCTAAAGTTGGAGTGACACCTATGGTAGAAAAGATGGTGGAAACTCGTCTTAGGTGATTTGGATATGTGGAGAGAAGACCAATAGATTGGTGAGAAGGGTTGATCAAATGGTGAATAGACATGTGGCTAGAAGAGGTAGACCAAAGAAGACTTGGCAAGAAGTGGTCAAGGGGAACCTTCATGAGAGTGATCTCACAGCAGATATAATACATGATAGGGCACAATGGCATCGTTTGATCCATGTAGCTGACCCCACCTACTGGAATAAGGCTTTGTTGTTATTGTTGTTGTTGTATTTCTGATTTTTGTATTTAAATAGGCTAAACAGGTCGTGCATATTCGTGTGTAACATGATAAACATGATTGGTGTGCCATGCCATGTTACCCATCTATTACTTGCGGCATGCCTGGTGTAAAATATTTGCCCCATGGCTCCAAGTACAATAATCGGGCTGACCTGCATAAAGCCAACCAGCCTGAATTACCGCGCCCAATGTTTTCTTGCCTAAATATATGTAATATGTGGATGCCTTGTGGCAGCCTAGATGATCCTATAAAGAAGCCACCTTTATGCACAGTTTCAGATTACAGTGTAGGTATAATCCTAACTCCTAAGAGACTGGAGGTGAACATATTTATTGAAGAAGAGGACTAGACTTCCCTCACCAGATGAAAAAGGAAGTACACACAACAAACCAAACTCTTCCAACTGCAGTGTGTATATAATCCGTAGTACGGGTACCTGGACATAAGCATATTTATTGAAGAAACGGACTAATGTCTCCACCAAATGAAAGAGGAAGTCCACACAACAAAGCAAACACTCATTTTTACCAATCTTTGACCTGACTCCTCTAATCTGCATTAAACAAAATGGATATAATCATCACTTATATCAGCTCATATAGGAACTTTAATACAACTGACACAGAGATACAACTTTCTGAACAAAAAAAAATTACTAGACCCTTATTAGAATTACTTAATACATAATGCAGGTACTAGGTTAATTTAACTGACCTTCCATCGCAATGCACGGATAGCGGCCGTAAAAAGTGAACCATAGCAGATGCTCCCAAAAGAAGTAGTGATGGCATATCTCAGAGAATTCAACAGCGGTTTAGGAGGCATTGATGCTTCCGCTTGACCACCATGGTATAAAACATAAAACACCATCCCGGAAACTATAACATGAACAATGTTACAAAAAACAGCACCTGTCCAGAATAAACTCACACAGAAAACCTGAACATCCAAGGAAAAGAATTGGTTGAATTGTTTTATGAAGTACTGAAGCAAAAGCTGAAATCGTAATTAGTCATATTCAGAGCAAAAACTTGCCAGCTCACCACAAGTAGCCACCAACGTCCACCATCGCCAATGCTTAAAGCCACAATACCAGCTACACCAAAAGACCACAGTACTAACCACGAGAGCATGGCCACCATAAATGCACATGATACTCCCATAACTTCAGGAAGGCTCCACACCATCTTTACTGCTTTTTGTAACACTAGCATGGTAAACGGAAATCTATACAAAGGAAAATATATGCAAAAAAACTGGAATTATAAATTTGAAAATTTTCAGTTTTCCCTTTTTGTTTATAGCATATAGGAGTCCAAAGGATTTGACAACTTAATACATTTCATGGTCAGAGTAACAGAGATAGGGGTGGCAACTGGCAAGCACACCAAACAAATTGTACACTGAAAAGAAACAAAGAATATCCATTTTGGTTTCAGCTTTGCTTTAGTTATACCCCTAAAACCCGATTGAAAACTAGAATTGAGCCCAAAACAAAAATATATAACTAATCATAACATCAGGGCGAATTATAAATGAATGATAAAATACATTTTATGTGTACATGCACATGCAAGCCTAGAAAGGCACGGCCTCAAACCTTCACTTTTGAGCTAGCTTTTGCACAAGATTTAAGATCTAGGATTGAGTTCCTATTATTGGTGTTCACCCAGTGCTGCTACCTAGGAGTGCGACCAGGTGATTAACAAGATCCGAAATTAATCCATTTAAGGTGAAAAGAAACTACCAGGCAGCAAGCAGAGTTCATAATGAAAGCCACCCAAAGTAGAGCTGTATGCACATGTTCAAGCTTTTAAAGGAGGATGTGGAATGATATGATCCTCCAACATCTATCCACAAAACATTGTGGATGGTACCTAATTTGTGGTCCAAATTCCATTCCCGAAGTAGCTTCTCTGGTGAAGTTAGAGTCTTGGATCGAGTTTCTATTATTGCAAGTAGTGGGAAACTTGTACACTACACTAACATGTCCAAAGCCCAAAGTTTCCTAATAAATTGTTGTTTGTTGTAAATGTCCCACACAAATTTTCTTTATTGAAAGCAAAAATGGTTTGCAGTTTCATTAACAGCCGTGGATGGTATTGCAACTCATGAGGATGTCCAGAAAGATCTTGTTCGACCAGGTATCACAAGTTTCGCAACCACGTACTTGACTTTACAGTGCATTGGTAGTGTGAAAGAAGCTCTTCATAGAATATTAATCTCAAAGAGTGGACAAAGAGTAGGTTTGCAAAATCGGTTGAAGGTAAAGAGGGGAAGAAATTTATCATGGATGAAGGTAAAGAGGTAAAGATTGGGTTTCTATCATTGTAGCTAGTGGCAAACTTATATACTGCACTAACATGTCCAAAGCCCAAACTTTCCCAATAAATTTTCTTGTCATTTGTCATAAGCATATGCCACTTTTTAAGCGTTTCAAAAAATGATGTTGATTATTATCACTTTTACAATATGATGCAGAGTATATCTTTCTTATGCTCATTGCTAAGATATAAACACATTGAATTTTGCACACATAAAACGTAATCCCCCCGTGGGTTATTTTTCTCATAGTTGGTATATAGTTCATACACCATTTTCTAAGTCTTACTTGTACAACAATGCAATAATGAAGTTATTTTTTTCCCAATATTTTGCACTCCCTCTTACCACGTTATAAGGGGTTGTTCACATTACGAGGTTTGGCTGAAGTTAATTTCAATTCATTTTTTAGACAGATTAAACTACTCTAACAGTTCTACTAAACCACAAAAGTCAAACTTGATATGAAAAATCTCCAATAGTAATGAAGAGAAGAAAAGAGGATTAGGTTAACCACATGAATGTCTAAAAGGAAGAAATGGTAAAATAATTTCACAAAATTTACTTTCTACAATTTAAAGCTTTAATCACAAATCAGTGATATCCAATAGATGAACCAAGGATTAAACTCATCTAAAAGTGTCCTTATCTTCCACTCTTTTCCATTTTTTTCTCTGTTTTCTTCGTCAAACATAGTATTTTCCACCAAAAAAGAACATAGCAATCATATAAATTACAAACTTACAACCACACTAATGTCATCCTACTATACTTAATCCAGTTTAGTATGATCCACATCATCAAGAATACAACAAATATTAGCATTGCTAGTACTTGTAAAAGTATACTAAAACTAAGACTGGTTGTTTATGTAAATTCATGTTCTTGGAGATTAGGAAAAAATTGAGTAAAAATAGTCTCTCATTAATTTTTTGTGGAAAATGGCTCTCTTCTCAACAGAGTAAGTCATTTTCCAGAACCAATTTTGCCTTTCCAGTTTTCATGTGTTAAACATTACTCCCTACAATATATATATATATATATATATATATATATATATATATATATATATATATATATATAGAACAATTTCATTTCCAGAAATATTTTCTAAAAAATATATTCTACAAATTGTTTTTCAACAATCGAACATAGAGTAACTTAAGAAAACAAAATAATGAAGTACAAGTTGTCATCTCCTCAATTAAGTCTTCGATAGGAGCCAAAGTATACTTTTTACAAGAGGGTGAAAAAAGAATCATCTTCACAAGCTTTGTTTTCTTTAGTTGGAATTTAAAAACTGCAAATACACATAGCTTATGCAGGATTATTTGAGCATATACAATTATTCACAATAACGAGGTATCAGTAAGTATTGACAAACAAAGTTTACCACAAATATATGGGCTCAATCATCTAAAAAGATGGAGATCCGTGGAAGAATCACACGCCAAAAGGGTCCTGTTGGAAAAGAAGGGCAGATTCTATATGGTAGTCATTTGCCTCGCTATGATGTACATGTATGAGTGTTAAACAATTAAGAAGATACGTGATTGAAAGTTACAAGCCGCATAGATGAGGATGCTACGATGAACGTGTGGCCATACCTTGTTCCAATATGTCGAATGTGGTATTTCTATTAGAGCTTGCTGTCAATGCGTCATGCCTATTGTTGATAAAATAGGAGAGGATATGTCGTGGTGGTTTGTTCTCGTTGCCCAGCAATGCTACGGCACCTCAGAGAGATGTTGGGAGGACAATGAGGATGTTGGGCAAGTAGTTGAAATTGGAAATTGGAAATTCAAAATTTGGACACGGTCTCTTTAAACCTATCTGAGGATATGGCCCATCATCGGAGTTCTTGGAGATACTATATTAGAGTAGTAGAGTTCTTATAGGGGTTGCATGAGTTTTGTGGAGTGTATACCCTCTTAGCTCTCTTTTATGAGGTTTTGATGGTTAGATGTTCATATACTCTTTGTCTACCTTATTGTGTTGCCCTTTAGCTTGCAGTTGTACACAACTCACACTACTTATCAGGTCTTGGAAACAACTTTTCTGCTCCATGGACTAGAGGCAAGGTTTGCATGAATCCTACCCTCAGGCCTTACTTTCGAGTGGGACATACTGAGTTTTTGTGGTTTTGTTTGGTGCAATTATTCACTAAATTGTTGAGCGTGTACTCAGTTTATCTCATTGTTTTCAAACATAAAGAAAAGAAAAAAAAAGTTGTATTTCTAACTTATACCTACCTGTCTATTACAGATATGACATACAAGAACTGCAAAGCTGCGCCAATGGCAAAGGTGATGCCCCAAAATATCTGTGTCCACCAAAAACACAGCACACTGATCACTGCAAGATACGTAGTCAAGATATGCACTGAGAATTTCATCATCTGGGTTGCCTGTGAACCGAGCAACAACAGCCAAGCCCAACCAAGTGCAGTCGCGACTCCAGCCGCAACCGCATACAACAGCCAATAATCCTCAGTCAGGCCCTCACGATTGTCAAGAAATAACATTGTATATCTGTCAATCTTTAGCCTATCCTTTTCCTTAAACCTATTAAACCCAAAAACTCCAAGGGCCATACCAACCACTATCACATGCAACAGGAATATCACCAACCAAAACACATCTCTCCAATGGCGTGAATTTCTCGGAGTGGCTCCTAGAGAATGACTTGTATCAGCCATTGTATGATTCCCCATGTCATTCTGCAATTAAATATATAGATATTTACATTAACAAAGATAAAAGTTCTACAATAACCCATTTAAAAAAGATATTAGAGATTTCTTTGTGTACTTCGCTACCAATGGAATCCAAGCCAAATGTGAAAATGGAAAAGTGCACCAATTTCTTTTTACTTCTTTTCTGGTAAAAGGAATCACACATAGGAGCTCTGGTATTATGCAAAACGGCCACTTTTCATGTCAAATTCAATGCACTTCCCACTGTCTTAAGTACACGTTATTAAGCAGCCCAAAAAATGCCCATGAAGTGTTTACTTGCACCATACCAACCCACACCACCCAAATTACACTTAAATCAGAAGTTCTTTTCTCTGAATCCGTGTTCATACATGGATAATAACTGACTGATTCACACAACTGCCACAAAATGTGTATAGTATGAGAGTAAAGTTCACTAAAACTTGGTACCACGCCAAAACCCTCAAATCAAAGCAACAAAGTTCCTGGTCAATCGTTCAAACCATAAATTCGCAAATAATACTTGTGAATTGGGCTTGCCGCCAGGAGTCAACATAAGAGTCACACTTCCCAAATTCAAATGCAAAAACCAAACTAAGCACGATTAACATGTCCAGAAAGATGATCCCTGGCAAAATTTAACTTGCGCAATTACCTGCGGCTCTGAGGGAGCGTCTTTGAAGGAAGACGAATAAGAAGAAGCAAAAGAAGACCCTTGCGAGTCGCTCATGGCAGCGGTTTGCTGTCAATCAAACGGCGAAAAACCGTAAATGGCGGAAAAAGTAGAAGAATTTGCATTTAGCATTAATTAGATCGGTTTGTATATCGCTGATTATTAAGTTTGAAAATTATAGAAACTGAGGAAGAAGGAGAGGCGAAGCTGAGAAGATAAGGGAAACGAAGTCAATGGAAGTTAGGGGATTTGAATTGACACATTTTTCTGCTTTCGAGTTTCGCCTTACCTTACTTAAGCACCCTATTTTAAACAGTTGTGCTTTAAGCGGCCTCTTTTGGAATAGCGTTAGAGTTTTGAAAAGGCTATCTACGGGTAGCGTTTAAAATTAGTGTTTTCAAAGTAATCTGCATTGTTAAATTTTTATCCAAAACGCTAACGTTATTCCCAAACAGGCCCGATATCAGCTTCGATTATTTTTTGTGGGCTGGGAATAGCTTTAGCGATTAGCGTTAGCGTTTTGAAAACGCGATCTACGGGCAGTGTTTAGCGTTAGCGTTTTCAAAGTAATCTGCACCGTTCAAATTTTATCCAAAACGCTAAAGCTAATCTCTAACGTTATTCCCAAACAGACCCTATAAATACTAACTCCGTCCCAAATTATTTGTCACATTTATATTACCGAGGTAAAATATCAAGTTTTTCAATTCATTTTATTTACATATTGGTAAAAAAAATTACATATCAAAAAACTACATGAAAAGTTCTTCGAGATAAGAGGTGTCAAGAATATTTTATTTTATCAAATAACCAATGAGAACGTAGAAATAAACAAAAGTTCTCGCGACTGTTGAAAAAGCAAATGTGGCAAATAATTTGGGACAGAAAGAGTACTAGCATTCTTGTTGGACAACGTGCTATCATGAATATATATTTTTGCAATGTCTTTTGCTCATTGTCTTTTACGTTTTGATAATGACAAAAGGGTGACAAAACATCATCATATTGTGCATCAAGGCTAAAAATCAAGCTACAACAAGTTCATATCCGTCCGTGAAGAAGGGACTTGAGCATCGGTGGAAGGAACGAGACCGAAGAGGTTGTTTCCTTAGTTGGGTAGTGTTTTAGGTCTTAGATTATGTGTTAAAGAGTATGGCATGTCTAAGGTTCATTCCCTTATCATCCTACTTTTAAAACACATTTTAAATCAGCCTTTGTGTGGGAAAATTGCCTTTCTATTCGAATAATCTTTAGTTTATTCGAATAAGTCGTGATCTTTCCTGTGACTGAAATTAACCTGTTTTATTCGAATAAATCCACCACTTATTCGAAAAAATCATGGTTTTCAACCTGATTTATTCGAATAAATCACTCATTTATTCGAACAGGAACTGGTTTTTCAAGTCACGCGATTGATCCAAACTATTCGAATAGTTTTTGAGTTATTCGAATAAGTCGACAGTTTCAACTACCAAACGACTAGTTTTTTGAATGCTTTTCATCCCTATCCACTCCCTAACTTCTATAAACTACATACTTTTGTGATTATCTTCATAAGAGCACTTAGAACACTTTGAAGAACATATCCTTTGAATATCCAAAGAGATTCTACTCAATCCCCTCCTTATATCCACGCAAGGCAATTGTTTTGATTGCTAAATCATTTCTTGCTTGAGTTTTTCCTCATTGCTTGAGTCTTTGAGAGATATTGCCATATTCTAAAGGACTTCATTGTATTTACAACAATCTACTCCGTGTTGGGAGAATTACTCGGTTGTGGTTTGTTTTCCTACTTTATTGTAATGGATTTGTATTCTTGGTGTTGGGATTACACCAAGTGGTAGAAATCCTAACGGTTTGTGAAATCAAATATTAGGTGGAAAAAATCTTGAGTTTTGTGAAATCAAAACTTCGGTGGTAAGATAAGAGGCTCGTGAAATCAAGTTATCGAGTTGTATTGAGATTGTCAAACTCCGTTAAGTTTGACGGGTTAGTGAAGGCCTGGGCACGATTGCTTCGGGGACTGGATGTAGGCATTTAGGCCAAACCAGTATATATCGTGTATGCATTGCTTTTATCCTTCACTTTATTTTCGTGAAGAACATTTCCGCACAAAAAAACTAGTCTTTTGGGCAACACCTCTATTCACCCCCCCTCAAAGTGAGGGATTCTCAAAGCTTTACCGCTGAAAATTTAAAAAAATATTGGCCGAAAGAACATTTCAACCCGAAGTTGCCGAAGGACAATCCACGACAAGGCCACCACTCTTCGATGGCACAAATTATGCGTATTGGAAAGAGAGGATGAGATTATTCAGCCAATCAAATGATTATGATTCTTGGCTGGTGATCAAGCATGGAGAGACAATTCCCACGAAGACTGATGACGGGGTTCTTGTTCCAAAGTTAGAGACTGAATATACCTCAAATGACAAGAAGAAGATGCAACTAAATGCAAGGGCCATCAACTTTCTATATTGTTCCGTGAACCCGAATGACTATCGGAAAATCTCTACGTGCAAGACGGGCAATGAGATGTGGAACAAATTAGAGGCCACATATGAAGGAAACGTTGAGGTGTCTAAAAAAATCTGGTCTTTAGGCGTCTAAAAAAAACTGATCTTTTTGGATGACTATCGGAAAAAACTGGTCTTTTGGGCAACACCTATCCCGCACGATATCCCATAAAATGAGCTATTTAATTAGCCTAATACAGGTTTTCCTTCACGATACTCCATAAAGTGAACTATTTAATTACCCAATAAAGGTTGTCCTTCACGCTATCCCATAAACTGGGTGTAACACCCTAATCCCGTAAAATTTAAAATATTTTGAACACTTTTATTTATCACAATATTATTTTTCATATCATAACAGTATGGAGTTTTCAATATTGCGGAAGCTTAACAAATCATAATCACAAACATAATTTATTTATGTATTTCAATTCAAAACCATCACATCCATTCTGGCAATCTCGCCTCTGTCCGCCTTTAGGATCACGTGACTTCTTTCTTTCTATTAACTTGCGTGTAGCAAATAAAACATACTACACGCTCAGCGTTGAAGCTGAGTAAGCATATCTAATGTGTCGAACATCCATATAAACGGAATCTAAATTCATAATCAAATCATTTGATATCATGCACATAATGTTCAGTTCAGATATTCAATAATCACTAGTCAATATTCATCATTCATTATTTAACATTTATATTCACATTCAATATTCATCATTTATATTCATAATATTCACAATATTCAATTCAGTAAGCATCATTCAATATTCATTCATAACCAATATTCAACATTCGATAATATCCTTAAACTATTCTTAGTCTAAGACCAATCACTTTAATGTGTATCAACACTTAAATGAATTCTAGTTTAAGATAATTAAACTATATTCCCGTTGAAGGTCCTCCTAAATAAATCTTGAGCTAGACCTATTTTAAGATAAAAGAGGTCTTCGAAATCTTAAACTTACCTTCACTTAAGGTCAACCAAAAATCGACAACGTAGTGTTCACTGTTGGGTGGGTGGTACCACCAAACGAGTAGGTACTCAAGTTTGGTTTTTGGATCTCGTACGTTCGCTTTAACCCAGCCACCGGGCATCATACCCACAAGGCCTATTTCTAATCTATCTTAGAGGTCTTTTAGATAGTATTAGAAACCAATATCAATAGGGATATATCTTAGAGTTCTAAATATCCTTAATAGTTCATCATCAATTTCCAAATGGGTATATCCTAGAGTTCTTCTAGATATCCTTAACAACACAATTCATCAATCCAAATCATTTCATAATCATCGATGTATTTATTACAAATCATAGTTTAAATCATTCACAATAATCATTTTAATCAGTAGGTTCATCATCAATACATCATAATCATCCATAACAACAATCATCATAATATTCAATAACAATTAGTGGCATAACGTCAAGTGTTAACACCCTAGCTTACTCTCATGCATCACGTAAAGTCCTCATAGTTGTCAAAACATCATTTTTATTCCAAGATATCATCTTTATATTTAATCATAATTGATTGGTATCAAAAATAGGATTTTAGAGCTCAAAAATAACATTTTTCATTGCTGACAGTGTTCGGAACGGTTGACCTTTGTGGCCAAACGGTCGACCGTTATTGCAACCGTGGTATTGCAGTTTCTGGTCTTAAAACGGTCGACCTTGGTGGAGGAACGGTCGACCTTTGTGGCAGAGCGGTCGACCTTTTGGCAGAATGATCGACCATTCCTGCAAACCAGCCAATAGCACTTCATTTTCAACCTCGGGTTAAATTTTTGAAAAATCATTTTAAGCCACCAAACTTCAATTAAATTATATAGAAATGTTCTCCAATGTTCATAGATCATTTAAATACCATTAATTTGAAGTTTTAACAACAAATTCAAGGTTAATGATTCTTGGTTATTCAAGCATGTCAAACACAAAACTCAACCAAACAACCGTTTATGAACGTAGAAATGATATATACAAACATTCTAGTCACTAGATATATCTACGAGCTTATCTCAAAGCTTAACGAAGGTTTTGAGAATTTTCCGGCGAAACTTCCGGCGATGATAACTCTCAACTCCGGCGACTTCTCACCAAATTGACAGCACCACTTTGTTCTCCACACTCACATCTTCCTCTCAGAGTTTATTTGAAGGTAAATGATGAAAAAATGGAGGAGTATGGGTGCTTCTTATATAAGGAAGGAGATGAGGAAGAAACATGAATTGTGAGTCACTGATGACTCGTGAACGACATTAGTGCGCAGTCGAGGTACACTTTTTTGTCAATCTTTCACCGAATTGAATTCCGTCTACACCGTTGCGATCGAGCAGTCGAACTCTATTCAACGATATAATTTTTATATTTATTTGTAGTACTTTTTCTGACATCTTATTTTTGGAGGTTTAATTTTGACAAAGTCAAAATTGATTTAATTGACCTTTATTCATAAAGGTTTTCTCATTTAATTTATACCATTTATTTCCATGATTTGTTTTAATAAATCATTTCAATATTTACCTCACAAGTCAATTTCTTAATTTATTTTTGATTTAGGTTTGTACTCTGGTTCCCAATCAAGGTTACACAAATAGTCAATATATTGGATTTATCTCTATGAAATTTATCTAGATTGTGATATTGGATATCAGAACATATTTCATTTCGGCCCAAAGCACACAACAACAATTTATTATTATTATAATTATTATTTTAATCAAAACAATTTGATTAATTGATTTATTTATTCATCAATAGTTCTAGGGTATGTTTTGGTTTTGTGTAAAAATCAAACCCAACCCTACATATTGTGATTGCTTCATCGAGTTAGTATTTTTACAATTTTTTTAATGCTTATAAATTTTTACTTTTATAAACGGAAAAAATCGAAATAAAAACTGCATAAAACTAAACTGAATAACCAACTATTTACATAATTTTTTAATGCAAAACCGAACTAAACCACTAACTTTCCTTTCATTTTAGCTTTGATTTTAGGTGAAAACCGAATCCATCCTTAATCACCTCTAAAAAGGCCTACCCTCGTTCTAACAATTTTCACAAATCCTGCGTGATCGCCGGTTTATGTTGGCGCTTTATAAAGTGGGGCGTGTTGGGCACGTCGTTAAACTTTTGACTACGCCGTGGGCCGTGGCATATATTCCCAGCGACCCACTTCCAACGGTAGAATAAAAATTCACTGGACTCTATCAAAAAGGCTCAGTAAAAGATTAGAAGAATTTACAGGACTTGGCCGATCCCAGTCCTAGTCAACCCGGCCACTGACTCACTGAGAGCTTCTTCACTAACGCAACCAGCTCCCTGGTTCTCTCCTCAATCCCGTTCGGCTGCGGCTGCAGAGATGAGCCTCTCCGTCGCGCAGGTAACGATTCCCGACATGTAGTGGAATGACGTTTGTTTGTTTTAGCTGTATCGCTGATGCACTTTCAATTGCTCGTCGATTAATTTCTTGTTCGGGTACTGATTAGGGATTCACGAAGTCACTGGCGATGACTGTTCTTTCGGAAATCGGAGACAAAACGTTTTTTGCAGCTGCGGTGAGTTCGTTTGGCTGCAATTCTTTGTGTTACATTCAATAGTTTTGTTAGATTATTGGCCACGATTTCAACGGAATCAAGTCTATAATTACTCTATATTATAACTGAATCAAGTCTATAATTGCTCTATATTATAACTGAATCAAGTCTATAATTACCCCTAGGTTAATTCTATTTATAACTTTCTCAGAGGCTTATGTTATGCATGTTTTTATACTGTCTCTGTAACAAACTTTGATGGAAGATGTATTTTTAAGTATGATTTAGGTCAACAGAAATGAATCTGGCCAGTGATTTGCTTGGAAGGTTGAATAGATTCAATTGTTTGTTGAAAATATTAATTATAGCAGTCGAGCTCTAAGTAGAATTGGAAAATATCAAACACAGTTTGCGACATAGCCCACTTCCATTTTTCTAATTGTACTTCTTATTTCATTTCAAGTTAATAAACTATTATTAGTATTTACAATAACATTATTTTGAACTTCTAATAAAAATTGGCAACAACTATAGAGAAGTATTCTCGTAGTAGCCTTGTCTTTTCAGGGGTTTAATCCAAACTATATGGGCTAAAATTTGTTTATTAATCAATAAGCACACATTGTAGGGTAGGTTGTTCATGTAGTAAAGCTATACATAACCTGTATTTTGGTATTTTGCTCTTCTAACGAGTTAAATAACTAGCAGTTTGGTTTGGTTTGGTAGATTAAAAAACTATGTTGTATTTTGGTATGATTTTTAGTTTTATCATGTGAAACTGAATTAACATAATATAGTTTTCTTTATGGTATAGTACATATATTTATATGGAGTATGTAGAATACATTACATATTATTTATAAATAAATATTCACTAGATATTACACAACATGATTATACACGCTGGTGTGCATGAACAACATACGCACTTAAATCCCAAGTATGTGTGTGTGTGTGTGTGTTTCTAATACTCCATATGATAATAATTTGTATGTGTGGCTGTGGGTGAATTAGTATATAAACATACACAGAATTTTCCCATGACTAACTTGTGGGACCTCACCAGGGTGTTGTTGTACACACAAAGTATTGATCATATAAATGTAATCTAGTGTACTATATTTAAGGGGTTAGAATCACTAAAAAAGTTAAAAAGAGGTGACAAAATAATAATTAAGTGCAACTTTTCCCACCATGTTTTTACTGGAAAAGTGCACATCTTGATACTATTCATTGTTTACTTTTGTAATTAATGCGCCTGAGTTCTTGCCCTTTCACATTTTAATAAGAAGACTATTTTTTACTTCAACCATACCTCTAGACACAAACACGCCTACACACCGACATGTAAGTGTGTGCACACACATGATACATGCATGCATCTGTGTGTTTGAGTATGTGGCACATGTTTAATAAAAAAGAGTATGTGGTACATACCGAATTATCAAAAGAAAAAATTCATGTTGAACTGGAAACCAAAATTTTGGGAGATAACATACTGATTACCCAAATAAAAGTTTGGTTTGGTATTTGACTATTTGGCATGCACAAGATCTTTGGTTTCAGTTGATTTACTGAACTGTGAACACCCTCACTTTAGCGGTCAAAACACTAAAGTCAGAAACTGATTGTACACCCTACTGTGGCATTTTATACCGTTAGAAAAAAATCCTAAAATCAGTACGAACTTCCTATTTTTAGTTAAATGCTACGTATCAAACAAGAAACAAGGAAACGACTAGGTAATTGAGGCCTGCAGGTGTGCAATGGTAAGATTATTCCGTGTATGAATTGAGATAGAACCTCTTTGTGTATGAATGGGGAAGGCCATTTACGACTTCCATACCCTCATGAAGCAGGTAGCCTTGGCATGACTGTTAGTTGGCGGTTCTCATTCTTGTTCTGTCTCAAAATATACTGGAGCTTTGCCTAAGAACTCATCACAAATCCTTAACTTTTGAACTCATTTTAATTCTGATACACATGATTGAATGAAATGGCCCTACAAGTTTCATAAACTTTTATCTTCCAACTTTATTATAAATTCACATCACCTGACTAAACTTTGAGCTTTGAATCTAGATTTAAAATTCAAGCAACATCCTAGTTCTTAAAACATATTACGATGTTATATTCTTAGCTTTCTTATGAATGCAATGTACTTCTATCGTCTCCAGTTTTATGTTCTTGACAACATTAATGTTATCTCTAGATATTGGCAATGCGACATCCAAGGAGACTCGTCTTGGCAGGTTGCCTTTCAGCATTAATTGTAAGTGCTTTCTTTGTGCTTTTCTACTCATATTCATTTTTCCTCAATGCTTAACCGCATCATATATTTATTTTCCTCATCTCCCATAATAGAAATTAAACCTTTTTGCAGGTGATGACAATTCTATCTGCAGTTGTTGGCTGGGCTGCTCCCAATTTGGTAAATTGTTATGTTTCAATCCTTGCTAAATTTGCATTGAAGCATTCTATCTGCTTCAATCAAAGAAGCATCTTGGTAGTGCTACTATGACAGTATGAAACTTTATCACATGTATTAATATAAATATAAATAGATAGATTCCTATTACCATAATAATAAGGGAGCACTACAAAGATGTTATTTTAATACAATTCTAAATACGAGATATATCTAATCATGGTGTTCTCTAGGGTTTGGTTTTCTTCTAGTTGAGTTATGGAGTTGTTCTTGGTGATTTGTTCATTAGCCATGGATTTGTCTCTCTTGGAAGTGGTGATCCATTTTCTGTTTTGTTGTTGATTGTGCTTCTCCTTTCAATCCATTAGCCACCTGTATGTTTTTTTCCTAGTCATCATTTTGTTGATCATCCCCTTTGTCGACGTTAATGGTGTAGCCCCTTAAACCACTTCCATCCTTTATGTTACGTTTATGTGGAATCAATTGATCCATATGCCTTTGTAGACTCCCTTGCTACCCCAGAAGTCCCCTGTTGGCCTCTCTTGAAACCTTGAGATTTCATTCACAAGTTAATGACTTGTTCAATTCCTAGGCGTATGTCTATTAATCTTGCTAATATCAACTAAATGTTTGTGTCATAGTTTTGTATTATTGCTTTTCTTGGGAGTTGTCGTTATGTATTAACATGGTTTGGTGTTGTTTCATGCTTTCATTTATTTAAATCTTTTTTCTTCCAAGAATGAATAACATAGATAGATAAATAATTTTTTTCCCTAGTATTGTAATAAGAAAGACATTAAAAATTTAAATTTAATATTTTTGATTGCTAGACTTTGCATTTAGAAAATCTAAATAATGTAACAAATGTTTTTTTTGTAAATTGATATATGATATGACCACACCAAACCACAGAAACCAAGTATATCCCACTCTCCAAGTATATGACCTTAGATAGAGTCTTTGGAGAGCTAGGAATCCTAGGATTCAGGTGCTTGGGTAGATACTTTAGGTTTGGTGGTAGTTTATGCATTTGATGTTGTGTGTTTCACTATTTTGTATGCCTGGTGCTTTTTACATCATGTGCTTTGCTCCTGTGCTTCTTTATTTTTCTTCATTAACATTAGTTTGCCCTTTGCCTCCTTGTACTCTGTGCTTTCCACACTTTATGTGCTTTATTCGTTTTACGTGTCTTCTGTGATCACTGATCATATATTATCTTATGATATATGTGCTCTTTGAGTGGGGGGTCTCTTGGAAACAACCTCTCTACTTTCGAGTAGGGGAAACTTGAAAGGTCTGCCTACACACACCCCCTAGACCCTACTATGACAGGATTCAACTAGGTTCTTGTTGAATTCACTCACTGTCCCTCTTCATTGCTCAACATTGAGGCATAGTTCATTGAATGACAACCCTGTAAAGTCTACCCTTCAATTTTAAGGAGACTTTTCATATAGCACCCTGTTCCCTAGAGGCAGCCTCCACTTTGACCATCCTACCTTATTACAGCAAAGGATGTCCTCTTTGATATCTCTCCTTTTGGGCAATATGCTTCAAGCATCATCAAGGTTACATTCAGTGTTATTAAGTCGCTGAGTAGTCATCGACTATGTGACTGGGTTGCTTGAGTAGATCCATTGCCACCATGAAGTAGATCCCGCTGTCGTGATCGCTCGTCATTGCCGCGGTTGCCGTACGCTATTGTCGTTGTTGTTTGTTTTGTAGGATTTGGTCTTTCATTTGCTTCTTTCAATTTCCCTGGTTTCTTTTTATTTTTATCTCTTTTTGTTTCTTTTCTTTTTTTAGGGAGGGCGAAAGGAAGTTTGTCCATTTGGATTTGATTTTATTACTCTTGAGGTGTAGTTAGCAGTTTAGTACTCCGTAGAATTGAAATATTGTTTTTTAAATACTTTCTTCAATTCTAATTTTTTCTTTTATTTTTTTGCTTTCTATTTGCAGTGTCTCCAAATAATGTTTCTTTATACTTCTAGATTTTTTCTTTCATACTTGCAATTAGACTGGCAAAATAGACCCGAAATCGATTTCCTGAATCGAATTATCCGAAACCAAAACCGAAATGATCTGAAAAGTAAAGATCTGATTTATAATCGAATAACCAAAATGGTCCGAACCGAACTGAAACTGAATCAAATATATCCATACCCGATTTAAATCCAAAACCAATTAGGTTTGACTGATTAGACCCGAAATCGATTAAATTCGAAACTGGTTAAATTGGAAACTGATAAGACCCGAAATCGGTAAGATCCGAAACCGATAAGACCCGAAACCGATGAGATCCGAAACTGATTATATCCGAAATGGATTCTGCCTGATAATAAACGTATTATATTTATGTACGTTAGTGAATAATTACATTCATGTGATTTCAAATTTTTATTTTTCTTTTTATTTTACCATTTGAACTAATTACATACTTATAAAACTTACTCCCTATGTACAAAATGAGTTACTATATCTAAACAAAATGTAAAATTTCATATGTTTTATTTTATTATTATAAATTAGTATAAAAATGAACAAGGGGGCGGTTCCCATGACATTGCTTAGCAATGTCAAGGGAACCAGGGTGAATGAACAATACAAGTTACATAAAAAATGTTAGTTAAATTTTCTACAAACTAGAGCACGGTTACAAATATTTTTTTCCACCCCCCTCTCATGCATTATTGTGTGGTTGGCCAAACATGAGCTTTGAATTGTATTTGATTTTACTTAAATTTTATCTAAATGCATTCAATTTCACTCAATTTCAACATATTTTAACCAAATTGTGTGTAATTTGGTTATCCAATAATATGAATTTTATATTAGAACTAAATATACTCTTATTTCATAATTCGTAATCCAAATTTATAAAAGATGACTAAAAAGATACAAATAGAACATATTTAGGACGAAGGGAGTATAAAATAATATGAGGTGATGACTTGATGATGAATAGATAATTGTCATATGACAAAAATGAGCGGATAATTAAATTTTAATTCAAAAATAACATATATGCAAATATATACGAAACCAAAATATACCTAAATCGAAATATACTTGAATCAAAATTTATCTGACCTGGTAGGTATCCGAAACCGAAATCGATCCGAACCGATTGACATCCGAGCTGATTTTGAACCGATCCGGAACCAAAAAATGTATGGAACCGAATTAAATCTGAACCAAAATTAAACCGAACAGATCCGAACCAATTATAACATATATCCGAACCAAATTATTCCAAACCAGAACCAATCCGATTGATCCAATTGCCACCTCTACTTGCAATTGAATATTGTTTTAACTTCCATTAATATTTTAATCTATTGTTTCTGGTTTGCAAATCATTTTTTTAAATTTTTGTTTACATTTTTTTAGCCTTCAAGTCTGGTATGTTATGTACTCTTCTTTGTATTTATGTTTATTTATGTGCTACCTTGAAACTTAGTTTTGTTAAGATAATGATATTTCATCTTCTAAATTTTTTGTTATCTTTAGTGATATATTTACATTTTTTAAACAATCTATTACTCATAGTCATTATGATTTGTCAACTAATCATAGACTAGTCAGCAGTTTCATCGACTTGTCAACTAGCTTCTTCTTCAACGACCCGACTCGACTTGTCGACATGATAACCATGGTTACATTGCCTCACTTAATTTGTGCGTGTGTTGTCATTTCATTGTGATGTTAGGTTTACTCACTATTTGCATACATGATGCTTGTATCACATGCTAGCCCAAAGTGTAGCGGAATTTCGTTCAGAAATAGCACATTATGATATATATTAGATTATAGAAAACATGGCCACTATTATGATACATAGCAAGGCTGGGTTTCTTTAGTCATTACCAATTATTGCAGCCTAGCCACACATTTGTTTTCAATAGATGTTACTGTTAAAGAACCTTTTTTCTCTTTGAGTAATTACTTTCTCTCTGTTAGTGTAATCATTTATAGGAATACCCAAATTGTGTTGCAGATCTCTCGAAAGTGGACTCATTATATTACAACTTTATTGTTTTTTGGATTTGGGCTATGGTCATTATGGGATGCCATTAATGAGGGGTAACAGTTCTCGTGCAGTCTGTTAGTTCTTTCTTTTACAATTTTTCAAACATATGTCATGGATCATATGATATGCTATTGAAATGTTATCTTGTTTTACAATAGGGTTTCTGAAGAGTTGGCTGAAGTTGAAGCGGAACTGGTTTGCATTTTCCTTCTAACAACTCTCCACACAGGAAACTTTGTTTCTCTAACTACTCTGTTTTTTAGGATGCTGATGTCAATGCTAACAATGGAGCATCCAAAGGCAAGGATAAGAACGATAAGGTAAAGCTTAAAATACTTGCATTTTGTGGATAAACTAGCTTCCCTTGTGTTGTAATTGCAATCCAATGCCCAGAAGAGAAAAAACAGGGCCATCGAGAATATATTAAGGTTATGAAAACTGCTATTGAATTTCCTTAGTTTAATCCCTTAAGTTTTCTTTACCTTGTTATTTCCTTGCTCACGTATCAATTTTGTCTTGATCCTTCATGCCCTTTTATTTGACTTGTCTTTTTACTGTAATTTGTTTTGGGTTTTCTTTCAATTCCTTTTGGGTCTTCTCTTCATGCTCTGTCTTGGATTATATTCAACATGCTAGAAAAACAGCTATTTTGAATATTTGATCTATTTTATAAGTTTCCCTTTGTTTTTTCTATTAATGTTTTTCCATGGTTTCTATACATTTCCCTAAGAAAAAAAAAGTGGTATAGAATCTGTTTTTTCCAGGCTGACTGTTTTTATTGCACATGATAAAGTTACGCTTCTTCTAGGTTTTTGAAGATTCAAAAAAGCAGAGGAGGCCAGTTCTCACTCAATTTTTTTCGCCGATCCTTCTAAAGGTTATAAACCATTGGATTTGCACATATTTCATTCGAGAGAATCCATCTGTGAATGACACACTTTTTGTCCTTATTCTGCAGGCATTTTCAATTACATTTTTTGGGGAATGGGGTGACAAGAGCCAGGTAGTTCATGTTATACTCATCTATATACAACTTCAAACATCAGTAATGTTCACAGAATGCAAATTCAACAATGCATGTGCCACCTTTTCAGATTGCTACCATTGGTCTTGCTGCCGATGAGAACCCATTAGGTGTTGTTCTTGGAGGAATAATGTAAGTTATTCCTTTTTTAAAGTCACTTATTGGCATGTGCGAATTTTAAGACATGAGATGACGAGAAGGGAGTGAACCTTGGAGCATCCCTAGTCATTCCCCCATATTTCCCTCCACATCGTCATTTTTTGATGTCACATCACTTTGCCCTTCAACTTTTCTCACCCCACTCTAATCATTCCTCTACTTTTTCTCTTACATGTGGGCCCTCGTGTTTTTTTATCAAAATTCTCCGGAGTATTTATTTTATGTACATTTTTTTTTGTTTTTTTCATCATTACGTTGAAAGAGATGCTCCATCTTATCATCAATCCGTTTTCTTTGTTGTGGAAATCTTCAATTTGGTTGCTTCAATTCTTTTTCGTTTTTGTTTTTTCACCATTTCATAGACACAGTGAACACGAAATAAAAAAAATTAAAATATGGTTTGCCATCCTTAATAAATTTTCTTATAAATCAGAGTTTATTTTATATAATTTATTTTTAAAAATGTATACCGTCCGTTTTTTGTGATGGATAAACAAAAAACAAGAAAAAAGAATAAAAAAATCCGATGTGGCACTCTCATGAAATACAACTGTTTCTCTCCAGGAGAATATTATGCTCCTCTCAATCCCCCCCCCCCCAATATTACCCTCTCTAACCACCCCCTTGCCACATAAGCAATTCCTCTCCCATATTTCCCCATTACGGATGCTCTTAATTAATGTTAATTTGATCAAAACAATCCTTGATCAAAGTTTTTTAGTACTTTTTCAAGAATGCCTTCATTAATTGACACTATCATTTAAGTTTATCCTGGCAAAATGATAAATTGAATAGGAAGTGTAACTTGGCGGAAATATAATTTATGTGCATAAATTTTTAAAATAAATAAATAAAAAGAAACAAAGAAAAATGGTCAATCTAGAGTCTAGACATAGGAACAGGGAGTGTAGTGTATACTTCTCTTCCATGGACTCCCTCTGTCCATGTTCCTCTATCTTTGTTCCATTCCAAACTTGTCATTTTTTGTGGATCCAAATCATTCTTACTTTAACCATACTTTATATATTCAATATCAATAAGGTAGTGTTTGGATAGGGGAATTCATTTCAATTTTTGAATTTCAATTCTATAATTTGAAATTCCATAATTCAAATTCCATTTTGGTGTTTGGCAAACACAAGAAATTTAAAATTCAGAATTTCAAATCCAAATGCTGTTTGGGAAATTCATAATTTCAATTCTAGAATTCAAATTCTGATGTTGTTTGGCAAGTACTAGAATTTCATTTCAAATCTTTAATGAATAAAATATTGTAAACATAATCTCAAATAACATAATGACCAATTGTTTCATAAACAAAATACATACTAATGTATGACAATTATAAAAAGTATTAATTTGTAGTAAATATTCGTAGTTGTTGATAACTCAATCACTATTCCAAGCACAATAAAATCCAATCTAGCTTCTCGTCTTCAGGCAAGTCCTTGAGCATTTGAAACTCATCTGGCATATTCATAAACTTTTTAACAGCTTTCAACACTTGATGACGAAGTATGCCATCCACTTTTGAAACAACGTCATGGATTTCTTTCCCGCTCGCCTTTGAAGTCATATTGATCTTGCTTTGAACATATTCGTTGAATGAGTTTGTGAAACTTGTAACTGCCTCTTCCAGACGATCTTTCTTCACCTTCTTCGACACAGAGCCTGTTGACGTGCTCATTCCTTCACTCGTCATCTCCTCATCCATAGCCATCGCTGCTTCATCATATTGTTCTGCACCATCTCCAATTGCTCTATCCGATCCAAAGAGAATACAAATATCATCCCAATTATCTATAGTCTTATTTCTATAGGAGCTTGCTGGTGGATGACTCTGCATGCAAAAAAAAGTGTTAGGAAACCCTTTTTCAGAATTAAAGCAGTACATTATCAGACCTGCACCTATACTGGAAACCACCCAAAACAACACATACTGGCAGTATCCCAGCAGCAGGAGATGGTATTCATAACTTTGATAAATTAACAATGAGTCTGAATCTGAATCTGATGTACTTCTAAATACCATAATGATCCATTCAAAATACGTGGTACAATTCCTGCATTCCTATTCAACCATAGATCCTAAAAAAATATCTGTATGCAGATAGAAGCGAACACAAGCACATAGCTACAGCCTACAAGTACATGTGTACATCAAAGAGAGGGATTCTGCATGCATACAGAGTGTTGGATATGCCTTTGGAAAGGCTATGTTGATTGTCACCATACAGGGATTGTGTACATCAAGAGGATAAAGAATGGAAATTTTTTTATTGGTGCAACAGTTAATAAAGAGATTGAGTTGGATGAGATGAGACCAGTTACCCAATAAAAGCTTAAACACACAATGCATATAATTAACACCAAATTTTTCAAGTAGCAATAATATTACCTTGCAGTATTCGTTCCAATCTTTCAAGTCGTCTATGTTGATTGTCACCATTTTCTTCTCCTCATCCCACTTAAACTTTGTGTAAGTTCGAATGTCTGTAATGATACTATAATGCTTCTTCCAACATTTGATCCGATTTTTCACATGTTCCACTGTGACCGATACACCCAATTGAGACCTTTGTTTATCAGCTACAGCTTGGTAAGCTTGTGGCTTCCTATCTCCATCGCCCTTGTTGCCCTCTTTGATTTGGTCGTATAACACCGAAATGAGTATCCCATCCATTTGTCCATTCCAAGTGAGATAACGCCTTTTCTTGCCTTGTGTAAAAGCCATAACTTCTTTCTCTTTATTCATCACCTAAGGACGTTAATAAATTAGCAAACAAATTTCAAATCAACAGCTTATTCAAGATCCAAGAGGGAAATAAAAGGGTACTCATGCTTTAAATAATGACCAGGCTGATATTTACTCTGATCCATCAGTTTCACCTGCAGTTCTTCCTAGTTCTACACGCATAAATAAATCTGATGCACAGCCCAATGAAATAATACTTTCACTCAATGATTGGCAGAGAAGCCACCACATCCACAGAGGATGTGTTTGTTCAAAAATTAATAAATGCAAACAATCCAAACATGCTTTAAATAATGATTGAATTATAACATGATTAAAGCAAAACACTGAACTGGAAAAATTAAAAAGCAGTTGAGAATTGTTAAAAACATTCCGCAATTAAAACAAAATAGAAAATTCAAAGATTGTTTATGCTACATGTCTATCCATCCATCAACATAAGTTTCTGTTTATCCATCCATCAACAGAAGTTATGGAGATTTCATACCCCACAATCAACTCCATTACACTTGGGAATTTCTTCGAGATTCATACTCAACAAACATTTTTTTGGCAATTTCATCCTTAAAATCGTTCCACTGATTTGATACACGTGCAGTTGATACAAAGTCATCCTATTCCTCATCTTCAACATCAAGAGCCTCGGCATTTAATAAGTCCTCATCAACCTCTGCCAACAAATTGTTTTCTTCCATATTCTCATCTCTCACAAAGTCGTGAAGAATAAAGCAAGCATTAATTATTCTGACTTGAGTTTTCTTATCATAAAAGCTACTTTTTCTAAGTATAGCCCATCGCTTCTTCAGTAAACCAAATGCTCTTTCGATGGTGTTTCGGGCAGATGAATGACGCAAATTAAATAGCTCCTTATAATTTGTTGGAGTACTTCCTCTCCACAAATTCAAATGGTACCAAGTGCCTCTATAAGGAGCTAAGAAGCCTAGTCCGTTAGTATAACCCAAGTCCACGAGAAAATATCTATCTGTGATAGAAACAATAACAATATAAATATTAAAATGTATCACAAATAAATGTAAACAATATTAAAAATAAATAGAAAAAAATAAGTCAAAGTGAATATCTCTTACTTCTTGGAACTTTTAGACCATTAGGCCTTCGAAGGGCATCCCCGAGGACGCGAGGATCGGAAGTAGATCCCTCCCAACCAGGCAAAACATAATTGAAGCGAAGACTAGGATCACAAGTGGCTAAGACATTAGTGCTAATATCACCTTTCCTGTCTCGATATCTAGGTCGGTCTCTAATTGGGACATTCATTTGTATATGTGTCCCATCAAGTGCTCCAAGTGCTCCCTCAAACCATTTCCATCTATTATCTCTAGCATAGCTTACAGTTGAGTCAACTTGTTTAATGTAGTACTTGCCTATCTTCATTATAGCGTGTAGCACCATATGAAATTGACGACTCACTGTTTCACCGGAGCGAGTGAACACAGCTCCAATAGTTCTATTTTTGAGGTCATGTGCAAGTGTATGAAGAAAGAATGCCACCACTTCTCTCACCGTGACATGTCTAGTAGTCACAAGACCTCCTTTGAATTGTAAGATGTGACACAACTTGTCAAAACACCTCTTATCCATACGCAATTGATCTCTACAAATTCTATCATTCATTAATGAATCCATCCAATATGCTCTTTTTCTAGCACGTTCTTGTTCGTTCCAAGATACTTCCTTCACCCTGTACTTTTTATACCATTCTCCCACTAATACAATGATAAAGCCAGTAACTATAATATTGAGTTCCATTTCATCATCATCATCATCATCTCTAATACGCTTTCTTGTTTCACAAACATGTTGATCATGAGACATTTTTTAGTTTAAGAAAAAATCATGGGAATGTCAAGGTATAATAAATAATTAAATACTACAATTCTATGATTCTATAATTAAATACTAAAAATCATGAGAATAATAATGGAGGAAGTCAAAGTAGCCTTAATTTTCTTCAAAATCTAGCTATCTGAAATTTGGGATCTGATAATTGAAGTCTATATAAATAATTTAGCTTCCGGCTAATTGAATTTGGATGCAAAAATAAAATTTAAAATTTGTCACCCTCCTAATTTGAGCACTTTGACAGATATCTCAAGATCCTAGCTCAAACAAACTACGGGTTGCAATCAATTAAGAATTCCCAAAAAAACAAGCTTTAAATAATGGAGGAAAAATGCAAATAAGCTTCATAAAGAACAAAACTTTGGAGTCTCTAGATCTAAAATCATGAAACTGGTTAAGCCATTGCCCACTCAGGTCATCTATTTCGCACTCTCGCAGGCTTAGTCAACAATTCACATTCATTTATAATCCTCAACCTTGGACTTCAAGGAAACCATAGCTAGGGTTTAAAAAATGGTTTCTAGATATACCTGGATCGGAGTTTTTGGAAGACAGAGAGGATGAATGCGATTCAGACCTAGCCGCTCGAATACTCAGCTTGGACGCGATCTCGATTGGAGATGAAAGACGCAAACTGGAGAGGCGATGGACGAGAGGGATCGAAAGAGGCTATGGACGAGAGAGAGTGAATGTCGACACTTAATTTCAATTGGGTCAGGGAATTCAAATGATATGGGTTTGGGAATGAATTTGTAATTGGGTTGGTTATTAATGAGAGGAATTTGGATCAAATTCAAATCCAAATTCTTTAGGTTGCCAAACAAGGTATTTGTACCAAATCTGGATTTGAAATCCAAATCCATGTTCCCAAACAGGCCATAAAAGAATTTAAAAATCCTTAATGTATGTGTTCCACTTCTTCATGTCCAGAAGGTAGTGGGACGGAGAGGGTAACAAAGACCCACAATTTGAAGGAACTATATATTATTCTTGTGCCACACCCACAGACATGCTACCCTCAAAATCAGAACAATATTGGGTTTCAAACTTTGTTTTGCTAATAAAGACTGATGATCCAACAAAGTTGATATGTCATTGACTTGTCAGAATATAAATAGGATAAATGAGCAGTACAAAGAATATGGACAAACTGGATAAACTATGGTTTTTTAAAAGGTCTACCGGATAAGATTAGCAGTTCAATGCCCTTACATTTTGCAAATTCAATAGGTGTGGAAAAATTCCAATAGTATTTGTGCATGCTCCACATTCAGTATTGAAGTTAATCTCTCAGTCTTTAATCTAAATTTCTGTATTTGTAATTGTTAGTGGACAATCATTATGTACTACTGCTGCCGTGTTGGGCGGGAAGAGCCTTGCAGCTCAGATCTCTGAGAAAGCGGTATGAAAACTACCTACCTTTCTTTGATACTCATCATTATGTACGTTCAACCTTCTTTCAAATCATCATCCATAGTGTTCTTAAGAGTGATACGCGGTTGGCGACAACCTAGTACCTAGGCGCACTTGGGTGGAGATTTGTTGGTGCCTAAGCAATCTAAGACAGCTATGGGAGGCCAACTGCCTATACAAGGCTAGGTTGGGGTATTTTGAAAACACTTGTTCGTCTATGACATCGAAGTTCTTGTGTAATTCTGCAGATTGGACTCGCTAGCGGACTTCTGTTCATTGTTTTCGGCATTCAGTCCTTCCTTTCACCGGTTGATTGAGGGTAGGCTCTCGTGTTAGCGTCTACCCGTGGTATTTTATTTGCTAACCTTATTATGCTATGGACACCCAAAAGTTGTGCTTAACTTTCTTTTATTATATATATAGAAAACGGCCTATAAATGCTACAGCACAAAGTATATTTTACATCTAGATGTATACATACATCTAGTCACATTTTTGTAATTTTTTTAATGGTTGCTCATCGTTGCCCTAAAGAAAATTTATTCCTTTTGGTTTTTGTGTGTGTTTGAGTTTCTATTATTGTGCTCGTTTTCTTTTGAGTAATTTTAAAATTGATCTTTTGAAACAGAGAATTTTCCATATTTATTTTTATATTATCAAATGTTATGCACGTGACCTTTTAGGCCATGTTCTCTTCACGTGACCTGATCTAATTATAATAAGTTCTGATTTGATCTGAATGTAGTTATATTTAAAGTTATTTTTGATCTAATCTGATCTGAATGTAGTTATATTTAAGAAATATTTGCACTATATAGCACTAAAACTTAAATCATTTTTCTAAATAGCACTTAAATTGTTTTGTTTTCTAAATAGCACATTGGGGAAAAACACATGTTATGCTATTTAGGAAAAGTCATTATTTTTTAGTGTTATTTAAATAAATTCTCCATAAGTAAAAAAAATATGTTGAGGATAATATGACCTCTGTTATTGGTACTTTTCCATAGATTGTCATTTGTTTGACCTCTTGTCTTGTTCGGTTTAAATTGAAGGTTAAAAATTTAATTTCACAAGGGTACATGCATCTTGCCTTAGAAAGTACAGTATAAGAGTTGTTACTTTTATTCACAAGGATCATTCTTTAAATGCAAGGAAAGTAGATGTAGGTTACAAATCATGCCATCGATGGGAATTACATATCATGCAATGATGGAGATTACATAAATAATATTATACGGAGTAGTGATTAATGAGTATTACTTCTTTTGTTTTAAATTAAATTAGTATCGCACCCGTGCGTTGCACGGATCATATTTAAGTTACTAAATTATATTAACATCATTTTTGAATGTGACGAATTAGTATATAATGGAATATAGAGATTTCATTTTTTTAAGTTACAAAAGTTAAATGATTTACAATATTTGAAAGACTACTTTATAATTCACATTACTCGTATAAATTTGTGAAAAAATATTGTCTTCGTTGCATATTAGAATCTTCAAGTAATTATGATTTATTACTTTTGAAACTACAACATACATTTGTCCATGACTAAAATATAAATAACATTAATCAAAACATCGGTTAAAAAATTTGTTCAAAGTTAATTGTGTTGTTTTTTTTCATTTCGTCAAATTGCTAATAAGGTGCAAATCTATATATACTCCATAAAAACAAAGGAGCATTTATAAAAAAAAACTAAATTTTTTTGCAGTGATTCGTTTTTACAGACAACAAAACTTGTAGTGTCTCTGTTTTATGTTTTTTTTATTGGAATTTTACTCCTTTTTATTTACAATGAAAACATTATTTTTTCATTGAGTAAAATAAACAATTATCTTACACTCGTTAGACCTTTAAATATTTGTGTAACCGAGACTCGTTCTAAAATATAAAAAAACCCTTGTTAGACAATTAAATGTTTGTGTCCAATTTTTTTAATGCTAGGTTTCACCATTTGCATCACCAGAATTTGAGGCGGTGATACCACTTTGTTGGGACCATCAATCACCAGATAAACATTATTTGTCCACAATCTACAATGTAGCCAATTTCTCCTAAATATTAGAAAATAAAAATAAAACATTTGTGATTCTGAAAGTATAATTATTCATACATCATATTCATAATTTATGATTCCATTTAAATACGTTATAAAGAGACTTTTATTTGGGTAATTATTTTTTTCGTTTAACGGTATAAGTGAACTTTTATAGAGAACTTCCATTTTTTGTTATTTAATTCATTTCTTTTCATAGTATCAAAAATAGTTAAATGTATTGGAAATTTTATTCCAAGTATATTCCATTACCCGTGGAATTAGGGCTGGACACGGTACCGGTTCGGTACCGTTACCGGCGCCGGTACCGGCGGTACCCGCCACCGTCCCCGTCGTTCGAATCGTCACCCGGTACCGATACCGCCCCTTTCGGTACCGGTTCCGGTGCCAATATTTCCGTCCCGGCACCGGCGGTACCGGTACCGGTTCCAGTACCGTATTGTTTTTTTTCTTTTCCGGTTTTCCCTACTGTCCAACGGCTCCCTGCTGTCCTGCAAAAAAAAATTAATTGGAGCGTGAGGGGGTCCCCTCAAACGGCTATGATGCCGTTGAGGGGAGGGGGGGGGGTTTGGGGGTTAGGGGAGGGGGGGGGGGGTAGGGGGCACTCAACACTATAAATACACCATTTTTTTAAACAAATAACACACCATTCTCATAATCTTATTTCTTCCTACTCCTCTCTAATTCTCTTAAATCTTATATCTCAATTCTTATTATCTTTTATACATTTTATATTTATATAATAATATAAATATATATTAACATATTATATAATATATAAATATATACTCATATAAATATATAATAATAAAATTTTAGTTATACATTCATTATTCATATAAATATATAATCATATAAATATATATTAATATATAATCATATATTAATTTGTTACAAAATAATATTATAATTTTGAAATTCCATATATATATTAATATTATAGATCTTTTAATAAAGTCATTTTTTATCAAAACATATATATATATATATATATATATATATATATATATATATATATATATATATATATATATATATATATATATATATATATAATATATATATATATATATATATATATATATATATATATATATATATATATATATATATATATATATATATATATATATATATATATATATATATATATATATATATATATATATATATATATATATATATATATAATATATATATATATATATATATATATATATATATATATATATATATATATATATATATATATATATATATATATATATATATAAATGTCGAGAGAGTCCGGTAGAAGGTCTGTGGATATGGGCGCCGTGAACCGTTTGAGGAGAGGCAAAGCTAAAGCCACCTCCGACGGTTCGACCTCACGCGGTTCTCGAGGAAGACACTCCGTCTCTTCGTTTCCTACTGTCCCAGATCATTTAATCGGGGACGCTATGACGGATGAAGAATTCAACCAGATTTATTCTGGTAGAGGGGACGCGAATCTCCCCACACTTGATAGTCTATTCGAGGATGTTGATGAAGCAGGACTGGTTAATCTTGACGGGGACGATGAGCCTACACTGCAAAGCAACGACGTCGACGTGGAGGCAGGTGAGCCGGAGACCTCTCGAGGTCCGGACAAAGGTAAAAAAAAATTAAAATCAGATTTATTTGTTTATCATTTTGAAAAAGAAACAAAAGATGGCATAGTTTATGGAACTTGTAATTATTGTGGGACCGTAATTAAAATGGGAGTTTCCGGCGGATATGGCGGTCCGGAAAAACACCTAAGGTTGAGGCATCCCGTGGAGTACGCCAAATACGCGGCGAAAAAGAAGGGACGACAAGAAGTGCAAACCAAAATTTCTCGGTTTGCTAACAGAGGTAAGGGCGGCCTTTTTGCTTATAGCGACGAGCAAAATAAGCAAAAAATGGCCGAAATTTTTTGTGAAGAAAATTTGCCATACATGTTTTCTGAAAAACTTGGATTTATTGATTATTGTCAACAGGCATTAAACCCTCAAGCACGAGGTTTTTTAAGAAAAACAATTAAACGAGAAATTATTCGCGAGTATAAAATGGAAAAAATTAATTTGGCAATTTTTTTCTCAATTTTAATTCTCGTGTTGCTATTTGTTCTGATATTTGGGGTGAAACTTATCATAATTTGTCTTATATGGGTGTTACTTGTCATTGGATAGATAGTGATTGGATTATGCATAAACGTGTTCTTGCATTTCGTGATTTCAATGATCAGCATACTGCTGAAAATATTTTTCTATTGCTTCAGAGTATTCTGCGGGAATATAACTTATCTGAAAAAGTTTTTTCATTTGGTTTTGATAATGCTACTAATAATACTGCTGCTATTCCTAGACTTAGAGAAATTTGCCCAGCGTCTACGACTATGGATAGATTTCTGCATCAACGGTGTGCCTGTCATGTTTTAAATTTATGTGTTCAACAGGGACTAGAAGATATGGGCGGAGTTTTGACAAATATTAAAGAAGGAATTAAAAAAATTGGGGGGCTCGTCTTATTTTGAGGTCTTGTAAGATGTTCTGTAAGTCTAAGGGTAAAAAAAGAAATAAGTTTTGCCAGAGATATCAACATTAGATGGAATAGTACTTACAAATTGATTGCACAGATCCTAAGATATAAAGAGGAACTTGCTGAATTTTTTAGGGATGAACTTCGTATAATCATTAATCCTTTTGAATTTGTTATTGCTGAAAAATTGAATGCCGTATTAGAAGTTTTTAATAACGCAACTCTTACTTTTTCCCATGTTTACCAACCAACTACAAATACATTTTTTAAAGAGTGCATTACAATCGCAACATGTTTTCGTGAAAATATGGCTGATCCAGATTTGTACCCTTATGTCTCTCCTATGAGAGATAAATGGTGTACTTATTATTTGTACATTCCTGATATTTATAAAATAGGTATTATTTGTGATCCACGATTTAAGATTGAAAATTTTAAAATTCTAATTGAGTATTACTACAGTTGTTTTTTAGATAA
Source organism: Cuscuta australis (assembly GCA_003260385.1). NCBI lineage: Eukaryota > Viridiplantae > Streptophyta > Magnoliopsida > Solanales > Convolvulaceae > Cuscuta > Cuscuta australis. Next base: position 1,096,293 of record NQVE01000067.1, read on the forward strand.
AAATAGTTATTACTACAGCTATTTAGTAGAATGGAAAAATGAAAGAGATAATGCTATAACTCTTTTTGAGGATTTGTTTAAGGAATATCAAGGGTTATACGGTACTGTACAAGAAGAAACAACACCACCTCCGCCCCCAAAATCAAAAAAAGGTTTTGCCGAAATAATCGGTGGCCTTCTTGCAAAGAAAGGGAAGCGTGCCCAGTCTTCGACGAGTTCAAGTGGTACAACAGTAAGCTCGCACAACGAACTTGCTATGTACCAGGGTGTGCCATGCGATTACGACGACGACGACGTCGATTTTGACGTGCTCGGATGGTAGAAGCAGAACGAACACATGTTCACATGTCTCGGCATGCTAGCAAGACAAGTGTTGTCCGTCCCGGTATCAACCGTAGCAGTTGAACGAGAATTCAGTGCTGGCGGCAACATTCTAACCGACTACCGAAATTGTCTTAACGCTGAATCTCTTGAAACACTGGTTTGCAACCAAGATTGGCTCTTGGCAAGACGTCGAGCTCAAGAGTCATCGTACCAACTCGAATTGGAGCATTACATGAATGCAACCACAGATGGAAGTCCGAGTTCTGAAAAATAAGTTATAAATTTTTTTTATGTTAATGTAAATATGTAATTAGTTTTTTTAAGTGAGCGATATATAAGCTCTTTCGAGGGTTTCTTTACGGTTCTTTACCTCGTCGCTTTTTTTGAACCGTCAGGATATTAAATGTGGTTGTTCTTCAGTTAGTGTATTACTCATTTTCAATATTTAAATAACAACTACATTTTTAGATTTTTTATTTAATTCTTTCCTTAAACAATTGCAAATTTACAATTTTATACTTTAAAAATTTTAAAAAAAGCAAAAAAAAAAGGGGGGGGGGGGGGGGACGAAACCGGCCGGTCCGGTACCGGAACCGCCGGTCCGGTACCGGAACCGCCGGTCCGGGAACCGGAACCGGTACCGGCCGGTCCGGTCACGGTATCGGTGCCATGGGGTGGCGGTACCGGAACCGGCGGTTCCGGAACGGGAACCGTCCCGGAACCGTACCGTGTCCACCCCTACATGGAATAACATAAAAAATCTAAGTGTACGTTATAATTTTGGACCATGCTAGGGTGCTACCACATAGGTGCTACCATGGGTGCACCCATGCTTCGCACAGACAAACACAGACGATAATTGTCTGTGCGACACAGACAATTATCGTCTGTGTTTGTCTGTGCGAAGCATGGGTGCACCCATGGTAGCATCCATGTGGAGGCACCCTAGCATTTTCCTATAATTTTTACACTTAGATCAAAATGCTAATAAGTTTTAGTTTTGAACTTGGAAAAAATGGTAATAAATGTTTCAAATAAAGTTTTAAATTAATGGAAATTTTAAACTTAAAAAATGGTAATAAGTTTTAAATAAATATGGAAACTTTTTTAATGCTCATACAAAGCAGTAATTTTTTAATAAAATAGAAACATATTCCCCTTTAACATATAATTATTAATTAATAGAATCCAAAATTACCATAGCAACACTTACCATTAACTGGCGTAACATTTAAATAAAAATAGAAACATATTCGCATTTTCAAATTATTGTTTTCGGTGTTATTAAAAATAAAACATACTAATGTATTAAAAAAAAATAAAAATATTTTTAATGCTCATACAAAAACGTAATTTTTTTAAATAAAAATAGAAACATATTCCCACTTATCGCTTACCATTAATAATTGGTATAGCATTTAAATAAAAATCGAAACATATTTCTCTTTCCACCTTATTGTTTCGTTGTTATTAAAAACATATTTATATGTTTAAATAAAAAGGGAAACATTTCTAATGCTCATATGAAATTCTACATTACCATTAATTATTAATTAATTACTACATATTAGTGAAGACTTCTATGAAATTCCTCATTTTTAATGCTCATACAAAGTTACCCTTAACATATTCCATTTACCATTAATTATGGAGTATTAATTAATGCTTACTAAATTTAATGCATCTACATATATATAATGGGTAAAATGCATAACATTTCCATATATTACTCTTACATATAGGCGGCAAAAAATTCACCTCTTTTTAAATATAGTATAGATTACATGTTTACTATTTACATGACCAAACTTTATTTACTTTCTTTTTTTATTTTCGTTAGTCATTTGATAAAATAATATAGTTATGTCATTAGTTTTGTAAATCTTTTGATGTAGTTTTTAAACAAGTAATTTTTATTTTTTAATTCTATATCATTTTTCATATAAAATGATTTGAAAATAAATTCAGTCAAACATCGTAAAACGAAACATGCGATTTAAATAGGGATAGAGAGACCAATATATAATACAATTGTTAACCTTTACAAGTATAATTATAATATTTATTTTTATTTTTTAAATAATATTTTTTACGTTTCACTTTAAGATTTTATTATTTTAAATATTTCAATTTAAAATTTTGTTATTTTAATATTTCAAAATTTAACTTTTTTTTAATGTTTTTCTCACATAACACTTTCAATTCGGGTAAATACCCAATTTTGATATTAAACTAAGGTTAGCAATGAGTGATATGTCTACCGGTGGACATAAAGTATTCAAAAACTTTAATCTTATATATATATATATATATATATATATATATATATATATATATATATATATATATATATATATATATATATATATATATATATATATATATATATATATATATATATATATATATATATATATATATAATGTGTGTGTGCACGTGTGTGTGATGGGTGTATTCCCATCCTGGACTCGAACCGGGTCGGGTACTAGCCGTACTACAGGAACCTACCGGGTGGTTCGTGTATAGTTCGTTAAAAGGGAAATTGGGGTGAGCATAAATCTGATCGGGTGTGTCTCAATCCACCCGGATGGATTGGCACCCATGACGTTTACCGGTTAGGAAGCAAGTCTTGATAAAAAAAGATCTTCAGATCATCAAGGCATCCCTTCGAAGAAATCACATGGGTGCGTCATCAAGACTTGTATACATACCAACAACATGGCACATTTGGAAGGTAGCGCTCGGAAACGATCTGGTCAGACTAGATCCCTTGAACCAACAAATGTATTCAAATAACCTGGGCAAACATTACGCGCCAAAGGAGACAACCACAGAGCATAAAATCCAGAGGAAGGAGACAAACGCTAGAAGACAAAAAGTCATCACCTCGTCACGTGATTGACACGTGGCCAAGCTGTTGGTTCCATGATGTTGGCTAATATTTTGGCAAAATAGAATCTCATATTTGTTAGTTATTGTACTAGGTAGAAACCTCTATTTGTTAGGAGAGGTTTAATTTATTTAGACTTCTAGAGTTGCTGCAGTTTTCGAGGTTGACACAGAAGATGCTACAGCACGATGCTGCAACACCTTGTTCGGGATCAGAGGTCTGAGCACGGGATTTTAAGTTGCAATCTGAATTAGAGACCTATTGGGACTATGATTACATGATAACAACTCCAGCTGTACATGGTAAGGAATCCCAACTCTTTAGGCTACTTGTGGATCAAGATTAAGGAAGTAGAGTTCAAGCTAACTTCTACTATCTTATTCTACTAGGATTCTGTTAAGAGAGGCCTATAAAAACGCAGCAGGTCCCTGGGAATTACTTGGAGCGATTGAGAGGGAAAACAAAGAATATACGCTGATTTAGAGCATTCCTGTTGCGTCCCGGAGCTTCCCATGCGTGAAGAAGGTTACGATCTACATGAAGGAGGAAATCTTCAACGCCAAACAGATTGTGACATACAGGAGATGAATTAGAGCTGAACAAGTGGGCTGCCAACACGTTTGTCCTCGTGATCTCGGTGGAGATGTGATAGCCAAAGCGGATCTGAACAGAGTTCGGGCTAGAAATCCTAGATTAGAAGTTTTGTCATAACAATTCGGAGAAGTGTGTCTCATCATGTTGTTATGTACCGGTGTAACTTGCATCTAGTGATTTAGTGGAGGGCTATTACACATACGTGGGCGCCGCAGATTAGGAGAATTTCTCCGAACTGCGTAAACATATCTGGTGTAAACATGCAGAGGATGTTACAGCGCATACTTGGCAGAATGCTGTAACTCTAAAATGCGTAAAAAATAACACCAGATGCAATTACTTGCAGAGGATGTTCATATATATATATATATATATATAGAGAGAGAGATAGAGAGAGAAATATATTTTGGTTCTTGTGAGGATGCGATCTTAGAAGAACAATGAGAATGAATCTGGTGCTTTAGATTGTGAGATCTAAGCGTTAGGATTACATCAAAATTAGGTGCACAAATTGGTTTGAAAATGCGTCATGTCGAAATACAACAAAATCCTTTGAAAATGCACTATCTCAAAATTTGAGCGCAGGATGCAATCTGAGCCACACGATGCATCAGATCCAAAGTCTAGATTTTATTCTCATTTCTCTCTACAATGTGCATTCTCACGTGAACTGGCCTATACACACACACACACACACACACACACACACACACACACACTCATACATACATGCATGCATGCATGCATGCATACATACATACATACATACATACATACATACATACATACATACATATATATATATATATATATATATATATATATATATATATATATATATATATAGTAAATTTCATAGTTGGTGCTTTATAACATGGGGGTTTCCATATTTAGTCCTCTATTACTAAATATTACCCAGGTGGTTCTTCTTTTATGAGTACCTTTCCATAAATAATCCTTTTTTTATCCTCTACCATATTGATGTTAATTTAAGGGTTAAAAGTGTATTTTTACAATGATTTTATGTCTTTCTTGTCATATACAAATCCAAAAGCCGCACAGATGTGTCGTTTGTGAATTTTAGTCGCTTTATACTACAATTATAGTCTACAAATGTGGTCTTTCATCAGAATTGCAGCCCACAATAATAGTCATTATTTCTGTGTTATTTGTCTAACCAATATCAGAATACATCAATGGACTTAAGATTGATGTCAAATTATACTTTTAGCCTTCAAATTAACACCAATATGATAGAAGATGAAAAAAGGACTATTTGTGTAAACTTACCCATAAAAGAAGGACCACTGGGATAATAATTGATAATAGAGGACCAAATATGGAAACCCCGCTGTTATAAAGGACTAATTATGTAATTTACTCATATACATATATATATGTGCGTGTGTGTGTGTGTGCGTGTGTGTGTGTGTGTATAATATATATATATATATATATATATATATATATATATATATATTATATATATATATATATATATATTATATATATATATATATATATATATATATATATATATATATATATATATATATATATATATATATATATATATAATATATATATATTATATATATATATATATATATATATATATATATATATATATATATATATGAAACAAAGGTCAAGGTCGGATTCTTTGGCGCAATTGTGAGGGAAAAACACAAAATACATGATCTAAAGGTGTTTCTGTTGCATCCCAAAGCGATCTTTACGCGAAGAAGTTGCGATACACATGAAGAAGGAGATCTTCAACGTGAAAGAGATCGTAAAATCCAAAAGTTGAACCTGAGCTTAAGGAGAGGACTGTCAACACCTTTGTCCTTGTTGTTATGTAGTGGTGTAACTTGCATTTAGTGATTTGCTTAAGGGCTATTACACAGACTGGGCCTCGCAAAGTATGAGAGTTCCCCAAACTACGTAAACATGTGTAGTTTTTTTCTTTGCATTTTTATGTTTACAAAAATTTTCCCAATAGCTACCGTAACACCCTCTACATCATTTGCTACTGTGTGTGCATGTGGACAAGATGTTAAAGTTCTCTATCTTTTAATCGTTTCTATGAACATGATATAGCATTCTCTTAGCAACCTGTTTGATCGATCTGTTTTGTTGGGTCCCAAGCAAATTGTCATAGCGTACGCTTTTTGGACCAACCATCTACTAATTTTATGTAATGTTTAAATTACTTTATTTTCCTGTAGATCGAACAAATATAGTGTTAATCCACAATCAAAATGATAAAATTTGACTGGATGCGCAATATAGCAGACCACGAATGATCATTAACGGATCACTAATGATTCACCAATACGGCGAGTACCTATACCATACATCGGGATATATGGTGAGTAATTGAATGTTCACTTTTGAGAAGCTGAATACACATTTTTAGGCATAACTAAATATTAGAAAAATGAGTATTCAGTTACTCCAAAATAAGCACTCGAAAATAAGTAATCAGTTGTTCAAAAATGAGTATTCCATTACTCGTAAATGAAGCCATAGATGTACGAGAAGAATCGTACAACCAGTTACACAGTATATATCGTGCTAGTACTGCGGATTTGAAAATCAAAACTCCCACTCTTTCCTATGCACGGGGCCTCTCCTCTTTGGTTTTATTTTCACTCTTCAAGTGGCCTAGCTATCTAGTTCTAGACATCTAGTGGTCTAATTTGCCCGGTGGTCGTGCCCCCTTTCCAATCCCTCCGGCCGTCCTCGCAGTCTATAAATTCGGAATACTTTGCATTACTCCCGGGGCTATACGTCCGCCCGTTCATTGCAACTCGTACAATACAGTCTTTTAGCAAAATTTATATGATAACACAACGCATGATTTTCTATTTATCGCGGTCAAAGTTTAAAAAACTTCGATCGAGTAAGGTCAAGAAATGAACAGATAAGCAACTATTCCATTTAAAAAAACAACAACAATGAGTGAACAAAGAAATGGATTTGAAGACTTGTGTTGAATTATAACCGTTTGTGAAGGGACAATTTGGTGACTAAAACACGAGCATTGTTTGCCAAAATCAGAGACAGAGGACAAAAATCCATTAAATACGGCCATACGGGATTGTATTCATCTGGTGTCTTTGTTGATATTATGCTACTCCTTCCTAATCAACACTTTACTCCCACACTAAAATACACCCAAACTTTCATTTGTGTTTGCTTTGGTGGGCCATTGGAATCTCAAGTGGGAAGTGGCCATTCACTCTCCACACATACATTTTGTACACATTTATATTTGCTCTCTATATACTTCCTTCGTCCCAGTATATTTGTCTATTTTGACTTTTTTGAGTCAAACTGGTTAAAATGTATTTTTAACATAAAATGACTTTATTGGGTTTATCGTAATGAAAACTTACAAAATTGTGTTTTATTATGCTAATATGCAATACAAGTTAAGAGTAATTGGTGTTCAAAATTTGTCCGGTTTAACTTTTTGAGTCAGACTGAACAAATACACTGGAACTGAAGCAGTATATATATATATAAACTCCAAACACCCCTCTCCCCCTCAATCCCTAGCATTTCTCTTTCTTCATTCAGTTCAATTTCTCCTCCCAAATCTTTTTTTTTAAAAACCAGGCAAGTGAATTAAGAAAAAAAATTCTCTTCTCCATGAAGTCGCCGGCGATGAACAGTGCCGCCGCCGGAAAAGCGTCGTCGAAGGGGAGGAAGGCGATCTCGACGAGCCGGGGGATCGGAGGCGTGCTCAGAGAACAAAGGGCGCGGCTGTATATCATTAGGAGATGTGTGGTCATGCTTCTATGCTGGCACGATTGATTTCTGGAAACCAAACCGCCTAAACCGGTCGCGCTAAACCGGGTCGAGCCGGGGGCGAGGGATTCGCCTTTTTTGTACTCCGTATTTGTTTGTACAGAAGAATTATAGAGAAGGAAAGAAATATAGAGAGCGGAGGAACATTTTCTTCTGTTAATTTTGTATCTGGTAGCAGAATTTAATAGAGAAGAGGTGGTTGATTCAAGATTGGGTTTATACCTTTATAACGTTCACCGCACTTCTTTTGACATAAATGCTGCGATAATATTTTCATATCGAGTAAACTTAGGCCCCGTTTGGCATCAGCGTTAGAGATTGGCGTTAGCGTTTTCAAAAAGATATCCGACGGTAGCCTTTAGCGTTAGCGTTTTTAGATTTAATCTACACCATTAAAATTTTATCCAAAACGCTAACGCTAATCGAAAACGCTGTTACCAAACCAAGCCTTAATAGTTTCTACCCACGGTGAACCTTCTGCTCTGGCCCGGTGCTATTGTGGCTAGGGGTGTGTATCGGTCTAAACCTGGACCGGATCAACTTGGACCACGACTAGACCAGGACCAAATAAGAGCTGATGCATTGACTAGAAGCCGGGCCGAATAAGACAAGGACCGGATCGATAAAACCCGGACCATGCCAAATAAATTGCCCAAATGTATTACAACTATTAACTTTTAATGTATAACAAACACTAAATATGTCAAACACAACTGTTTTTAATTTTTTAACAACTTTAAATACAACTAGATTTTACCCGTGCAGCGCACGGTAAGTAATTTATTTCAAAATGTAGAATTTCAAAATTTCAAAAAATAAAATATTTGTATACAAATTTGAATAAAATTAAATTTTACTCCCTCCGTCCCAAATTATTTGTCACATTTCTATTACCGAGGCAAAATATCAAGTTTTTTCAATTTATTTTATTTACATATTGGTAAAGAAATAAAAAATAAAAATTACATATCAAAAAACTAAATGAAAAGTTCTTCGAAATAAGAGGTGTCAAGAATATTTTATTTTATCAAATAACTAATGAAAACGTAAAAATAAACAAAAGTTCTCGCGACTGTTGAAAAAGCAAATGTGGCAAATAATTTGGGACGGAGTGAGTATTCACTTGGTTATTTTAGAATATATATTTTCTTCATAACAAAAATTATACTTCACTTATATCCAATAAATACAGAAAACATTAGAGTACACCCTCAAGAACATTTAATAATGTATCAATAAATAAAAACACGCTATCATATCTCAAGGATACATTTAATGTTCTATGTGTTAATGTTTCATTTATTTCCATGAACACGCATACATACACATACTCTATACATTTGAAAGTAAAATAAAAGGCGTACAACATTCCAATACCAAACACAAATAAACATACAATAAAACTCAAAAGAGTAACTATCCAAGGAGTATAAATTTGTCAAGGCATACGATGCCCAAAAACAAAAGTCCAGAAGACCAAAACTTTTACTTTAATAAATATTGTTTGGATCAAATTGAACTTATAATCTAGAATAGGTTGTTACAAATTTAAACACTTTGTAAATGGTTTAGGATTCAATTTTTTTCTTGATTTAAATTTTATTGTAAAAGATAGATTGATAAACCATGTTTTCCTAAACCAAAAGCACATATTTATTTTCATTAACCCAATTTTATTGCATCTCTTTCGTGCAAAAAATGAAACACAAAATCAATTATATTCACCACACTCTAGCTTAGAAAAAGAAATGCTATGAATTAACATTCTGCCTTGTTCTTTATGAAGTCTAATAATAACTATGACAAAATTTTCATAAATATAAAATTGAGTAGAAAAAGATTACCACATGATCACGTAATATACCTCAAAATCAAATAAAATTACACACTTCAGTATTGAATTGATGGTGTAATTCAAAACATTATAATTTTAAATATCAAATTTTAAAGATAAACTTTTACTCAAATCTAAAGGGAAAATATAGCGAGATTAAGAATTGCATAAAACTATATCCTTAACATTTTAAAAATGAAATCAAATGTAGATTATTTTTTTAAAAAAAATGCTCAAACACTAAGAATCCATCACACTTTAGAATCTTTTGGTATGAGATTAACATCAAAATATTGAAATTGGATTTTGAAAAGTAGAATTAGATTGCAAAGGGGCAAGGTCTGCATATCAATCTCAAATTCCAAAAAAAAATATAAAAAAGAGAAATTTCAAATTTGCTCTATGATGATAAGAATTCTATACTATTAAAGTGTGCGACATATCACTTTTGGAAATTTCTTAACACTCCATTTGGAAATTTATTATCACTCTATTCTATTACATTCTCTTTTAGTCTCAAAAGTAGAATTTGATTACAAAGGGGCAAGATGTACATATTAATCTCAAATAAAAAAACATAAAAAAGTTAATTTCAAATTTCATCCTACGCCTAATACTCTATATGTTAATTGTTCAGTACAGTTAAAGTGTCTAACATATCACTTTTGGAAATTTCTTAACGATCTCTTTGGAAATTCCTTATCACTCTGTCTCATTACATTCTCTCATAACCTGAAAATGTGAAATTATGGTTGATCATGGTTGATCAGTAAACTCAACTTAATATGAACATAGATTCAAAAGCCCAAATCCATGTAATGTTATCAAAATATTCTATAAACTTTGAAATCTTTCTAAAATTATTAGTTCATATACGGAGAATCCAACTTTAATGTAAGTAAAAAATAAACTTTAATTCAATGTTTAAGGCCTCGAGATAAAGCCTTTTTTCTTTTTGTCAGGACCCAAACATAAAGCTAAAAATGCTAAGTACGGGTTCTCCAAACTAAAATTCCCGATAAGTAAATTCTCCCTTTTTAAATCTAATGTCTTACCCGTACTTAGCATTTTTAGCTTAATGGCCATGTGTAATTTCACAAACTACATTTAGTATTAGGTTTATGTCTCACAACGCACCTCATAAAATAAATAATCTACACCAAATTTCTAATATAACACAAATAAAAATTCGACACTCCCTATATCAAATTTTATTTTAAAAATTAGCTATTAATATTACATAAAGAAAATAATTGAAAAATAAAAAAAAAAGTGTATTTGTTGTCCTAGGAAAAAATGAAACAAAAAATGTGTATTTGTTTATATACTAATAAACTCTATAATTATACACTTCGTAGACTAAACAAAATGATTGTCAAGAGTATGAAATGTTGACAATCCAAGGAATAAACTCTGTATTTTTTTTTAAGCTAGGGTGCTTTGTTTTTTTTTTTTTGAAATTCTTAGGGTGCTCTGTTTATTCATTCATTGCTTCATCAAACGTATAGAGGGAAATATGCATAACCTCTTCCACAGCAACAATATTAACAAACACAAAATGCCTCATTTTATTCTTGTGAATTTAGATTGTGGAATTAATAAACTCTGGACTCATCTGAATCAATTCAAATACCTCATTTTACTCTTGAGAACTACTAAACCTTAACCTTCTTTCACTTTAAGTACAAAATGCTAACATTTTAGCTAATACTCGAGGCTTTGTAACTAACTATTTTCCATCTATCATTTTAAAAAAATTACTGCTTACAGTTTGCTTCATTAGTGGATCACACAACTTAGCTGTCCTTGAAGTCAATAAGTTTCTTCTCCTTGTCATAGTTAAGCAGCACAATCATTTGGCAATGATAAAGCATCACCTGCAACATGGCTGATGACTGATGAATGTCTAAATGGAAGAACTAAGATGATGTACATGATCCCATACAGTACGAAATTGAAAAAAAATATTAAGATGTATGTCATGAGGTCCACAACCCACTCATAGTGCTTATATCAATTGTAGGGAAAATATTCTGAAACATAGCTTGAGATGTTGCTCTTCCCAATTCCAAAACATGAAAGCACAATCTTTAACAATTAACTTAAAGGGGGGAAATGCACCACAGCCCCCTATGTTTTCAAAAAGGAGCTCCAACACCCCTCGTGGTTTTAAAAGTAACTTATAATATACCTCTGGTTTGTAAAGAGTGCACATGCACCCCAAGTAATGAAGTCATATTAAAAGATTAACATTTAAACAAATGATAATAAAAGAAGTAAAATTTGCACCAAATAGGACTAAAACATAATGTCTTTTCCAATGTAGGACTTAAACTTTTCTATTCCCTAAATAGGACTTAATAATGACCTAGTGGGAAGAATAATGTCCAGTAATGATGGACATTTACTTGAATAATGACTACATGATAATGACCAAAAGTCCTACATTGGGAAATAAAAACATATGGTCCTATATTGGGAAAGTCATTATGTTTTAATCCTATTTAGGTAAATTTCTCAGAAAAGAATGCCTTGATCCATGCTACAATTTCACATCTTTGTTGCTTAATTCACAATGTTTTTTAATACCAATTAAAAAGAGTCAAATCAGCATTTTGGTTCCTCTCAAGTTAAAAATATCATCTCAAAAACAAATTGAAGGAAATCAAACTACGGAAGTCTAAAAAATCCAAAAAGTAATGAAGTCATATTATATCATGGTAAGTGTTTAAATTTGTTTGAATATAAGCTCTTAAGTTTACCCCAAATTTAAAAGGAATAAGCCTATTTTTTAAAATTAACTTCTTTGATTCAATCATATTCAATGGATAAATCAAGAATTGAACCATAAGAGCCATAACTTAACAATCTAAGATTAGGATGGGTGACTATGATATTCTAGTTATTAATGTTTGGGATTAGACTAACTTACTTAACATCAATCAAATTCTGTAAGTCATAACCCAAAAATTAGCCCGAGATACTAAAATCAATGTTTAAACTTGGTTTGAGTATTATCTCTAAATTTTAACTTAAATTTGAAAGGAATAAAGCTGTTTTTTTTATTCCAGTTTTTTATTCAAAAGCATAAATGCAGTATAACGGAATTTGAATCATTTAAAATAATGATTAAAATTAAACAGAAAAATAGAGGCAGACGTACCCCGAGTTGTAATCGATGTCCGACACGGTGTTGGTAATCACCAAACCATAGGTGAGAAACAGTGCAATGAGTTGTTGTTCTTCGGTGAACTAAAACAAAAAGAAAATAAGAACTATGAATATCAAATAGAGTTAGTCCAAAGTGGATTTGTTTCTCTATTGTTATACTTGCATTTATTTAAGCCTCAATCTAATCTAATTGTATACAAAGCAAAAAGGAGTTCGCTCAACCTAACTATATACAAAGCATCAAGCCACGGGATCCATACAATTTTGAGGTGTTTCTTTTACATCCCGTGGCTCTTGGAGCAAGATTTACTTTCTCAGGTGCAGTTTATTTTTTCCTTTGTGTGCGTTCAATTTTCCTTTCAAATGTGTGCTTGAATGGAATTGGTCATCATACAGTTCAAGATATGTTGGCTACATTTAAATGAAGAGACATCTGTGCAAGACATATTTATGGTACCAATCACATAAACCTGCAAATGTTATGTCTTAAATCTTTTTTTAAACTGATATCCTTTATGAAAATATGTAAATAAAAATATGATTTTGTCTAAAAACTAAACAAATAAGCTTGAATTCATCTTTATTTCTATCCAACTTCTTTGACAAAATATAAAAGAACAATTTTCTTTTACTCCTAAGTGAAAAAAGCAACAGAAGATGTCTAATACATTCAAAAAAGTATTATTAGAACTATTGAATAAGTGTGTAAAATCAGTAGAAAAGATTTTCTACAATAAATCTAAGTGAGCAAGGTTAAAAAAATTCCGTGTCAAGATTGGTGTTTTCCTGTGTCTGTGTAGTCTTCTAATCAATTGTAGGCTTGAACAGAATCAGCCATCAAACAATTCAAAAAATTCTGCCCCCATTTAGATGAAGAGACATATGTAAGATATATTTATGCTACCAATCACATAAACCTGTAAATTTTGTCTTAAATATTCTTTAAAACTGATATCCTTGATATAAATAAATCAAATAAAATCTGATTTTGATCTAATAACCAAACAATTAAGTTTGAACCTATTTTCTATTTCTATCCAACCTCTTTGACAGAAACATAAAAGAGTTACTCCATTTCTTAAGGCAAATTTTATTTCTGAACATAAAAAATTATGATCCCATACAATGCTATTACAACTAACCTCAATGGAAGGAAGAAATAAGTTGCTCTCAGATATCATCAAAGTGCGAGTACACCTAGAAGCATTTCCCCCTCAAGTAGCTTAATGTTAGCACTACCTCTAGTAGAGATATGGCTTATCTTTTCCACAAGCCCAACCTTCTCAACTGCTGTAACAATTGGGCCTCCTATTGTAATGATTGTTGTCACTTGCTTCCCATCAAGCATTGCCAATTTTTTTTACTTAGCCTGGTAACTGAACCCCAAGTAATAAAATCATCAATCTATATCAATGATTTGAAGCTAAACAAACTTGATATGCTTTTACTGTTAATGTAATGCACCCATTCCAGCTTTTAAGAACTTCAAATAACCATTATTTATTTCATGTCTATTTTAATGTTTTACCCATCCTCGCTCTAGTGTAAATAGCAAAACATCATGTGTATTCAAACACCACAACGCAATAAAATTAAATCTGACAAATGGCTTCTAATTCATTGGTTGTTCCAAATTTAAAAAAATGAAATCAAGAGAAGAAAAATACCACTTTATATGGTGGTGTAAATGTTGAAGTGTGAGGTTGTAAGAATATGGTAAGAATCCAAAGCTAGAGACATTATCCCTACCTCGAAAATAAAAAAGGAAGAGAAGGAAAGATTCGACCGTACATACAATGAAATTTCAATAGAAAAAAGAAAAGGGTGTTACCCTCGTCCTTGAATCCTTGCCCTGTGATTCTATCTGTCCTCTTTGCATCGTTACCCCTTTATCAGTGTCGTCTCTTTTCTGGCAGTAGCAAGCAATCTGCCCTACGCTTAGCACATCGGAAGAAAAATCTAGATTTGCGTTGCACAACTTATTTGCCCTGTGAAAGCGTAGATCTCTTATTTGCAAAGGTGACAACTTTATCCTAAACATAAAGAAAATTGGGGGCGAGATTGCAACCTCTAGAGATAGTGCAACTGGAGATCATGCTTTGACGGTTGCTACAGAGGAGATCGTGCGTTGACGGTTGCTGCAGAGCATTTGAGCGGGATATTTTTCCTGCTGCTATTGTAAATAGGAGGATATATCCTCCATCTGCCTTACAGAAAACTTGTACGCAATTTTTGCTTTACATACGAAGTACATTTTTCCTTACTAACTTTTTTGCAATGTTTTATTTTGTGTTTTTTAATTTATTTTGGCAAACATTTACTTTATTTTTTTTACTGTTTCTGCTTATGATATCTTTGTTGAAACACGGGTTTATTACGTTATCGTACTAAAGCCGTGTTCGTTTTTATGACAGGTTTTGATAATGCCAAACCGCCGTGAACGAGACAAGTTGTTGAATATACAAGGCGAGAAATAAAGATGAGAAGAAAGCTAGAGAACAAGAGCTAAAAGAGACCAAGAACGAAGACCGTAGTCTTTAGTGTCGTTGAGTCGGTCACAATGTGATCAAGACCGACCCAAGCTTTGCACTTTGGCTCTTTAGGCTAAAACATCTTTTATTGCATTTCACATATCATCAAAATGATTTTCAAACATGTTTAAACATATTAAAAACACATGGTGTTCGCCCAAACCAAAAACCAAGCCATCCGGCGTTCGTCTTTCAGAAACCGGCTTTCGGTTTTCAGAAACCGGCGTTCGGCATTCGGTTATCGGCATTGGTTTTTGGCGTCTGAACCAACCAATTTGTTTTCAACATTTTATGATTGGTTTTTACTTCTGGGCACATTTAAATAGTTCTCCAACAAAAACACGTCAAAAATCACCTTTCGTTTTTGGTCGTTTGGTAAAAACCATGCGAAACGGCTATTGGCGTTGGTTTTCGGCATTCAAACCAACCACGTGTTTTTCAAGTCCTTTTGTGTGGGAATTGTCTTTGAATGCATTTAAATGGTTCTCCAATCAAAACATCATGAAAACCACCTTTCGGTTTTGTCTTTTGGTAAAAACCACCCGTGTACAGCATTGACTTGGTCAACCGTGGTTTTTACCTTAACAACATGGTTTTCAACTTACAAAGCTTGTTTTGACATCACAATACATGAAATAAGTGTTTTAAACACTTGATTTTTATTTTGGAGAACTTCACATTTTATCGGTCAGGTTTCAGTACCGATCAGGTTTCAGCATCGGTCGGCTAGGCCATGGTTCAGGCAAAAACCATAGGTTTCTGGACTAGCCATCAACCCAGCGATGGGAGATATTACCCATCCATGGGTAAGTGATCCTGGATTCCAGAACCATTCCACCCAGCGATGGGAGATATTACCCATCCATGGGTAAGTGATCCTGGATTCCAGAACCATGCCACCCAGCGATGGGAGATATTACCCATCGATGGGTAAGCGTCCTTTTAGCTCAGCTGGATTCCAGAACCATGCCACACAGCGACGGGGAGTTCCACCCATCGCTATACAAGCCTTGGTTCAATATCAACATGAGGCAGAATGCCCCTACCCAGCGATGGGGTCTTGTACACATCGCTGGTTACCCAGCGATGGGAGGATATACCCATCCATGGGTAGACATGACCATTGTAAGGCATTTAATCCTGATTCTTTCCTTGTTTGAAAGTCAACCTCCCACCCAGCGATGAGAAGTTCTTACCCATCCATAGGTAGGTGACCGTTGTCTTTAAAACTGAAGGAAAAATGGCTTACCAGCGATGGGTAGTTCTATACATCGCTGGGTAAGCTGGTTTCCTGCAGATCCACATTTTAATATCAATCCCACAAATCATGCTAATCACCCCTTAAATGTTTTGACCCGTTGGAGCCTACTTTGGCACTATAAAAAGGGGTGTTTGGGTCTGTATTACACATCAATTCACTTCACATTACACACATTATCATTGCATTCGTATAACATCTTTTTCCATGGCTTTTTAGAGCCAAATTGTGTGAAATTTGAGTTGTTCTTGAGCGTATATATTTTACTCAATATCCACTCTAAAAGAGAGCATTTGTTCTTGAGTGTTTTTAGTGTTGTATATACGTTAAGGGAAGCTTGTTTCCCTTGGTTGTACGAAGGAAAGGTATTTTCCTTCAGGTTGAAGTCTTGGAGTGCGGTATCTCCGAGCAAGTGTATTGAGGCTCGTGGGACTCGAGTTCTCAGGTTGTAACGGTTTGTTAAGCACCCGTAAGCTTAACAGAAGTAGTGTAGCTCGAGAGAGTCTTTCGGGAGACTGGACTAGCCACATGTTGTGGTGGACCAGTATAAATTTTGGTGTGATTCCTTTACGTTTTTTATTCCGCTCTTTACTTTATCCATGTGATTTTTATTCCGCGAAAATTTATAAACATTCTCGTGCCTCACTATTCACCCCCTCCCTAGTGAAGGGCACTTATTCTAACAGTCTTTTACAATATTTATTTGTTGATTAGACTTTCCTTGGTTGGGAAAGTACAAACATAAGTTATAGCATTGGTACATAAGTTAGAAATACATTACATCGCTAATATAAAAGTGTTGTTTATTTCTTTCACACTTTTCATATTAAAAAATCTTTAGATATCTTTAGAATTTGTATCTTATTTTCAATTTGAATATTTTAAAAAACTTATGTGAAAAGATAAAAACATAACATTTCAAAAAACTTGTAGTCTTAAAGTGACATTATGACTATATTTTAAAAAATAAAATCTAATCGGTCCATCAGTCACGACCGAAATCCGATGGAACAGACCGGACGAGACCGAAGACTGAATAAGGAAAAAATTGAGGACCAAAGACCAGACCAGAAAGGGACTGTTCCTGTCCAGTGTTTCGGGTCGGTCTGGATCCGGACCGAATAATGCACACCCCTAAATGTGGCCCTGCCAATTGCACCCTAAATTTTGTTATCTTTGGAGTCAAATTACACTTGCGCTATGAAATTTGTAATGTTATTGAACGAGAGTGCTTCACACCACTCAACTCACTAAAAGCATCTAAAATTTTCGTCCAATCTAAATAAATCCAACTGTATAAAAGAGGTGATGATGGTAGAATTAGCAACAAACAATACGTTCAGATTTTGGTCGGAAGTGCATCCTTCCATACAATATTTTTAAATAAATCCAACTGTATAAAACAGGTGATGATGGTAGAATTAGCAACAAACAATACGTTCAGATTTTGGTCAGAAGTGCATCCTTCCATACAATATTTTTTGAGCTGCGTATATGTGTATATTCAATCCGTTCCAAATTAAATATTTTTCATTTACCCATTTTCCTTTTTTACAGTATTTAAGAAAAGATAAAATTATATGACGGAGACCGCAAAAGAAAGAGCAATACGGAGTAACATGGACGTTAAAATGGCATAGAAGCAGAGTTAAACGAACAAATATGGCTGGTTACCCATCCCAGATTTCGGAGACAAGGGAGGTCAAAACAAGCGGGTCACGGTTCCGAAATAGGACCCGTGTCCTACGAGCAAGGGGCTAACAACATCCAACGTCACTGCACTGGTTCATACTATATAATGCCACATTTACACATTAGAATTTCGGTATTTACAAATTCAAGCCATCTTTTTCCCACAACTTCACTAAGTTGTTTACAATGAACAAGACAACTGAGAACAACTCTCAATGTATTTTATGGATTTCGTTCCTGGCTTGGAATCCATTTGTTCCACCACGACTGTTTCCTTCTTTGTTTGGTGTCACCGGTACTTACACTACTTGTCCTAACGATCTTTTTCTGAGGCCGAAGTGGTGATGCAAGCACATTTCTTTGTGCACTCGACTTCATCATTGGCACTGTTTCCTGCAAGACACGGAAATGAAATAAACGATTTTCCAAGCTTCAATCATCGCAATCATCATAACTTTGATACAAACTACGTGACTGTTCTCTTCCATTTATTCTTATTACAACTTATTCATATTACTTACTCCCTTCGTCCCAAATTAAATTTCCCACTTGCTTTTTCACGGAGTTTAAGAAAAACTGAAATTAATTGATTGAGGTTGATGTAGATGAAAGAAAATTGTTGTGGATCACCCCTTTCATTATTTAATAGGAATGTGAACTTTATTTTGGGACAAACAAAAAAGTAAAGTGAAACTTATTTTGGGACGAAGGAAGTATTACTTATTCTTATTGGAATTATATCATAAGACCAACCAGACCAGATGAGAAACATATACTATTTTAACTTTAATTGGAACCGGATCAAATCAGATCAGATCAAACCAAACCAGAAAGATCCACATGAGATCAGATCTTAATAAATTCAAATCAAAACTGCTCAGATGATACAAAGAGAACAACCTCATAGACGTTGGGGTCAGTAGCATGAAATTTATAATGTTAATCGTATAACATTATTCAACACTATAACACTGATAAGAGCCCCTAGAGACGGCAGAGTAGGCCTATTGGGCTCTTTAGAGAGTTTGTCTGAATGTTGCATGTGTCTATGGGTGCATGTTTTTCTAACTTAAAATAAGGGTTACTGTTTGTCACGAGTCCTAGAAACAGCCTCTACTCTGTAGAGTAGGGGTAAGGTCTATGTATATCTCACCCCCCCCCCCCAAGACCCTACTCTCTACTCTTGTTGGGGGGGGGGGGGGGTAAACGTGATTTCTTTGGTTTGGTGATACAAAGTCGAGCAAAAGTACAATATCAATTCTTGAAAAAAAAATCAAGAAAAAATAAATAACGTACCCTGAGCTCCTGCAGTTGAGCTTCGGTAAAGCCTCCGAATTGTTGAGTTCCTGACTTTGCCATTAGTTGAATAGCCCACTTGGCAGCTTCGCTGTAATCCTGCTGTGTGAGTCTAAAGAACTGGAGCTTTATGTTCTGAATGAAGGACAATGCCAGAAGGCCTTCTCTGTCAAAATAAGGATGGGCCAGGGCAGCCTTTGCGCTGATTCTTTGGCGTGGTTTATAGCGAACCATTGATGTTAATAACTCCCATCCTATTCCACCATCAACGTCTAACAACTCAAAGCCCTTCCGCAGTTCTGGGCCCGCACGAGACTCTGCTGTCTTTCTCCATGACACTAAATCATTCTCACATCTCTTAAGCTGGCGGTTGAACTGTATGAGACCACCGTCGCTCCGTAGCCCTGGAAATGCCTGCTTAAAAAGCATACTATCACACTGGTGAAATCATATTTTACTCCATCTGTCCCAATCAGTTTGTCCACTTTTCTTTTTTGGGTTGTCCTAATCAGTTTGTCCATTTTCAATATATGGTAAAGAAATGCATACTGAAATTACTATTTTACCCTTACTTTTTCAAACTTAATGCTCCCACCTCATTCAATCAAGGGCAGTTTGGTCTTTTTATTCCCCCTCATTGGTCCTTGTGCCAAAAGCAAAGTGGAAAAATCAAAAAGTGATTGGGACGGAAGGAGTATTTTTTTTGGGTTTCCATTAAAATTCAAGTAAAACGTGAAGTTTTCACCCACACAAGATGTGTGCATCTGGGCTTATGTGTGTAATAGCTTGTAATGAAGAATTGTATGCTTACCATTTGTAGGAATATGAGACCGACACTGTAGATGTCAAATCTATCAGGTAGATTCAACTGTTTCAAGATAATCAGCAATCACGGAGTCAAAATGTGTTTTAATTTCAACAACAAATAGAGCCTCTCAGTTGCCAAACCTGCCACAGAACCGGAGAGAGTGCAGCTGCTACAGGAACAGAGGGTGCAGACGGGGTTTGCGTGCTCATGATGCACTGTTCAGGTGCTGCATATCTGGAGGCCAGAAGGGAAACTCCAGTGCATAAATATGTCAATCTCCGGCGTGTGTATATATATATATATATATATATATATATATATATATATATATATATATATAATATATATATATATATATATATATATATATATATATATATATATATATATATATATATATCCTTACAAAGTCATGGAACATTTCTACGGACCACAAATTGAATTTCTAGGGGTAATAAGTTTCAGACCTTCAACTTTCAAAAAAATATACCCTTCATTCATGTTACATTACTTGCTTTAGGGAGACTCCCTTCACTATTAAAATAAGAGTCATAATGATTTTTAGATATCCAAATGTATTAGGCTATCCTTCTTGGGACCGGTGTTTTTCAACTTATTTTTGGTGTGGTTCAGTACTTCTCAGTTCAATTTTACCATTTTTTCACCAAATGCTTAAATAAGATCCAATGCAAATCCCTCGCCCTTCATTCCTAATAGTATTTGCAAGTGTACAACTGTACAAGCAAACTCCTCACACCTCCCACCCCATTTCTTTATCTTTAGGCTTTAATAAGTTACCTTGGATCTAAAAGAAACTCTTTTGGGATATAGTTAATGCCCACTCTTAGATCTGCTGCAGCTCCAAGATCAATAATTTTGAACGTGCGGGATCCTGCTACAATTAGTCAACATCAATTTTTCATACTCATAGATGAGAACTTCTATTGAAATTAACATAAGACAATACCTTCGGAGAAAATAATATTTTGAGGCTTAATATCTCGATGTACAATACCGGTGGAGTGAAGACCATCTAATGCAAATAACAGTTGTCTCATTATTGTTTGAATGATTCGATTTTCCCTTTCCAGTCCCTTAGGAACGTTCTTATTATTTCCAAGAATCTTTGCTTCAACCTGAAAATTGAGACCATCAAGATATGGAAATGCTACTGCCATAAACTGAATAATGGTTTAACACAAAACATGATGATTTCACTCGAATCCAGAGGGTTATCATAGTAAATCTCAGAGCAACTGTTTTTCAATGTTAGAGTAAACCCCCTTACAAGACATAGCATGATAATATATTACACTCCCCATTTTCTTCCAAATATTTTTCCATGAAGTCCTTAAAGAGCTAAGGGATATAGTTAGAGCCCACAATTATGAACACTGAAAGATCCTCTGTTGAAGAGAATTCTGTTACTATACAACAAAATAATAATAACTTCAAGGAGTTTGGGATCTCCATAAAAGTCTGAAGTTTTTTCCTCCTTTGGCAGTTAGTCTTTTCATCCAGCGTGTGATGCATCATCGCCCATTGACAAATAGACAAGTTCATCAACCCAGAGGTATAACAAAATTATTCTCATTATTTACATAAGCAACCATTTCCACAGGATCGCTGACCACACACGCACGCGTGTGTCATCAGTTTTGTTGGTAAGTAGTAAATTCAGTAATATGACTAACATGGACATTAAGCATGTCAATTCAATGGAGTTACAACCCACATTGGATATCAGAACTGGTTAATGTATACATATGTTTCGTTGGATCACAATCCTTAAAATCTAAATATATTAACTGTTTCTTTGGGGGGTATGTTTGGATCATATAAAATTCTAAGGAAGCGGAAAAATATTTCAAGGAATGATTTACTCAAAGGTTGACTTTTATCATGGAAAATGAAGAGGATTATGTAATGTGATTAATCATTTTTAAACTTTACACATATTTCTAATGATTCATAATTATATAATAGAAATAAATACAGTAAATAAAATGAGTTAGAACAAATATCTAAAACATGCACTTTATTGCTTCCATTGTCAATGAAGCTAAAAGAGTCATCTTTTGTAATGTTTTAGCTTTGGGAAAAAGATGGACTTAATCAAAATGGTACTTTAAAATTCCATTGCTTCCTACTTTCTATGAAGCTTGGGAAGTAAACAAAGCAATGCATCGGGGGTCTCAAAGAAATGACCTATTGGTTTTTGCATGGTAAGATTGTGTACATCTTGACCCCCCCCCCTCCACACGCACCCCAACGGAGTTGAGAATATGCTAAGTTTGTTGTAGAAAACGAACCCTTAATGTAAACCTTAAAATAAAAAAAGAGGGGGTCAACTCACTTGATAAACTAAAAAAAATTATTTAAAGCTTCTGAACTTCTTGTGGGTGTCAAATGACTGCCCTTTCCTTAAAAAAACAAAGCTCCAAGCTCAGCTCGAACGTGATCAAATGCTACTTTACAAACTCAAGCTCTACTACAATAAGTCTTAATTGTTTTTCCATTTAGCTTAAATATTTTACAAACAAATATGTTACACACACAATGGAAAAGCTCGATTAGACCCGCAAACACGTGATCAATTTGTGTTGCTTTAGCAAATGTCATGGGTTGATATATTGGTAGGAAATAAAGAGTATAACTGCCGGGGTTTCCTTTATACCATGAACTCCCTAGGTTTTTTATTTAGATGAGACCCAAGGTTCAATTTTTGATGCATTTATTAGCTACCATGACAATTTGCTCGTCGTTATATATGAAGAGAGTACAAAGAGTCTCAAAGCTCATTAAGCTGGATTTAACAACAACAACCCAGTTGAACCCCACCAGAGTAGGATCTAGGGAGGGTGTATGTACGCGGACCTTACCCCTACTTATTAAGCTGGATTCATTAAGATCAAATCAAACTTGACCTCAAACAGTTTAATAATTGCTCAGGTTGGATTTATTAAGCTCAAAATCAAACTTGATCTCAAACGGTTTGATAATTGCTCACTTTAGTATCACCTCTAGTCAAGATTATTCTAAAATAACTAATAGTTGAAGGCATTATGAGAAGATAGGTAAGTGACGGGATTATATGTGTGGTTTATGAAGGCCACAAGCCCATTTTGGGCATGTTCCCCCTGTAGTTGGAGTTCTTATCATGAGGAGACCAGCAATAGTTGGGATTTTTCATGATTTTTTCCATGAGAGAATGAACTCAATGAACAACAAAAATTGCAAACTACAACAACAACCAGTAGAATCCCACGGAAATACTGCAAATTAAGGAATTAAAATTAAACCCTGCTGCCTAACTGGTTTAAAAACATCACTATATCGGATTCATTATATTCTTACAGGATTCTCTTCCTATTCATTAAACCCTGCGGTTCTTTTGACATTGGAACCAAATGTCATATTATGACATCGGGTTCCAATGTCAAAAGAACCGCCCCCTTCATTAAATTGGAAAGTTATGACCATCCCTAATTGAAACATGCATTCAGATCAAGGTGACACTATAGTTTAACAGGAATGTCATCCTAGTGACTAAGTGACACAAAACTGTATAAAAAGCACCAACATTATATGGGAAATCTTTACTCTGCATCAAATCAGCGAGAGTGGCTTCCCCTTCAAAGCGCCATAAAAGCCAATACTCTGCCCCTTTTCTTGAAGAGCTCTGGAAAAAAATGGTAGAGATTTTCCGTTTAGCTATATGAATGGTTCCCACTCGTTTCAGATTTTAAAAATGTGATCGCTTAGCAATATGGGACAAATACCTCACGGAACCCATATACAAAATCAGCACAGCTGTTCGCACATGCCCTTCGCACACGTTCATTCATCCATATCTCCACTGCTCCATATTCAGTTGCCTTTTTCAAAACTAAATCACTGTCCTTTTAAGCAACAAAATTAAGACAAAAGCTATAATTTAATTCCAAATCACATGATTTCCGAGTTGTGATACATTTAACTATCCGATATCTAAACACACAAAGCTCACACGCTTATTAGAAGGGTCTATTTTTATGTGTTCCATATGATTTATGCTAATACAATGAAGAACAAAACCTAGAAAAACCAAACTCCATTGGGCTCTGAGGGTCAAGATGTATGCAACCTTAACCCCAGTAAGGCAGTAAATAAAAAAAATAACAGTGATGCTAGGGATTGATGCGTTCACTGCCCAAAACTTCATAGAAAGTAAAGCACAAAAATCTCCATGTCTTATCATTTACAGAGGACGTTTTTCAAACAGTTACCTTCAACCTTGATGATCCCTTTCTTGCTAAGGAAACTCTATAAACGGAACCGAAAGATCCCTCTCCCAGCTTCTTACCCAAGACCAAATCATCCTGCAAATACAGAACACAGTAAAATCACATCAAACCAGCTGAAAAACAAAATTGCCCACAAACAATATCCATTCATCCATCAACCTGATCACCAACCTTCTTAAAACTAGGCCTAAACAGTCTTTCGACGAACGCAAGAACAAACATGTCAAAAAACCCAGGGGCCACACCAGGGGTTGCCCAGAGGTAAGAAAGGGTACCCAATGCTAAAATCACCCCAGGAACAGTTACTGTTAGCCCATTGGATTTGGGAAGAGTGCTCCTGTATATTACATCCCCACACTCCATAACAGTGCAAGGAAGTCCCACCCCAACACCCAGAAAAACGTCGTGTAAGAAGCTGAAGCTTTCCCCTCCGGCAGCGAAAACCACGAGATTTCTTGATCTGAAGGTGAAATTGAAAGGTTTTAATCTGGGTTTGGGGTTTCTGATGGATAGGTTATTGAGATTTGGGAGATGAACTCCACTGCTCAGTCCAAACCCACCTATAGAAACCGCAGCCATGGCTATACAGTACTCCGCAGTCCGTATCGGTGCTGCTGTAACATCTAATGCTAACCATTGGCGCGGTAGATATCACTCTCCCCCGCAAGGCCGCAAGCCAAATGGAATTTTTTTTTCTCCCAATTTATTTGCCACATTACTTTTTCAACAGTCGCAAGAATTTCTGTTTATTTCTACGTTTTCATTGGTTATTTGATAAAATAAAATATTCTTGATACCTCTTATTTCGAAGAACTTTTCATGTAGTTTTTTAATATGTAATTTTTATTTTTTATTTCTTTACCAATATGTAAATAAAATGAATTGAAAAAACTTGATATTTTGCCTCGGTAATAGAAATGTGACAAATAATTTGAGACGGAGGGAGTAAAAATAATTAGAAATCATCCTAAATAGGACTAAAACATAGAGAAAGTACCAAAATAGGATTTTCATGTTTTTTTCCCAGAATAGGACTTTGCACTGTGGTAATGTGACTTTACATTGTGGTAACTAGTTCCGTACCTGTGCGTTGCACGGCTAGTAATTTGCATGTGTAATTGTTGTGGTAATTTTACTTAAAGTAGAAAATGAGAAATATTAATAAAAGTACTTGATGATATTGTAAATATTTCAAACATAACAAAACGAAATTGAGGAATCTTGTTAGAAAAGTACATAGTTGAAAATATTAAAGGTTCTGAAAAATTTCTTTGTAAACAACATTTGATGTGGCATTCACAGTGGCTACATCGTCCTTGCATATTAACACTTTAAACCACGACGATTCGTTACTCGAGAGACAACGACATATAGTTGTCCGTGACTAAACATTGTAATTCTGTTACTTGAGAGACACTGTTACTCGAGAGACAACGACATATAGTTGTCTGTGACTAAACACTGTTACTCGAGAGACATCGACATTTGATGTGTCCGTAAATAAAAATTATATGGTTATTTTTTCTTAATTGTAATTCTAATACCACAAAACAATATACTTTAATTTTAAGTAAATATCTAAGGACTATCTATGTACAAATCCAAAAGTATTTTCATTGGAGTATAATCCAAAATGTGCGTACACTACGTGTTTTTCAATAAGTACCAAGGATGCAAAACAAATAGTGCTTACACATGTTTTTCAAAAAGTAGCAAGGATACAAAACAAATAGTGCTTACATATTCTTTTGAAATTCATCCCCAAGATAATAAGACACCTTATTTGGTTCTATTAATTCTATAATAGAAAACATAATTGGAACTAAAAATCATTTTGTTTGGTATTTTTGCTCGACTGGAACGTCTAACAGGCAACACAACAATCCTTGAAATGTTTGATGCTGTAACACAATACGTGCATAAGAAGTAGTCCCAATCAATCTCGGCACGACCAATATGCAAACACCTCAAATGACCCCAATGACTGCACTTCCAACACGGTTCTAAGTCCAAGTGGTCACTCTTCTTTTTACAAAAATCGCATGAAACTTCCAAATTCTGATATACGAAGAATATTGATGTATGATCATAGGAGGTAATGTCATATTTAAAAAAAAAACTTAAAAAAATAAAGAAAATATGTTTTAATTAAATTCATTTATAAATGTAAATGAAATTCAGTGTAAAATAATGGCAGCCCAATTTCCAGCCCAAAACTTTAACCCAGCCCAAATTCCGAACTGGCCCAGCCCAAAATACAAAATACATCCCCCCCGCAACCCTATGCCCGTTTGTGATTGTTCTCCGTCATCATCTTTTATCACTCATCTCTCTCGCGATTCCAGGCTGAAAAAGTTCAATTCTTTCTCAACCATGATCGCAATCTAATTACGGTTTGTAGAGGGTCGTTTATGCCTGCTCGCGCGGTGCTCCTGGCCCTGCCTCTAGCTCTCAGCACATAAAGATAAGTGTGTCCCTTGCCCTAGTATAAATAACTAGAATTGACATTCATTTTAATTGCAAAGTGTCATATTCTGTAGCAATAATCTTAGTAATAATTGTCTTTTTCTTAAAACTTAATTTTATATTTTATACGAGTACATTTCATTGGACTAATTTTCTAAAGTTTATTGTTTTTATTGTAATTAAGCAATGTCTTCAAAAATATGAAATTGCGATTACAGGTAGTGCCGGTCTAATACGTAAGAGAATTGTTAGAGTCACAAATACAAGGGTTACAAAATATATAAACTTGTCATTTGTGTCTTTACATTTCTTTTATTAAATTATTTAACAAGATAAATTTGTTCTCTTGGCCTGGTGTGCACAAATAATAAAATTGTGCATTTTGTGACAATCTTTTGTGTGTATAACTAGGATTTCTCAATATGTAATCAATGAATACCATGCATTTTTCTTACAAACAATGCTCCGTTAGTGTTTATATTTTTATATCTTTGCAATTTCATCAATGTCATTTATTTTTTCTAATAATGTCCTCCTCATTTTCTTTCTCCAATAATTATCTATTCATAGTTGGAACATTGTGATAATTTAACGAATCCTTACCCTCATTCATTATCCATTCCGGTATATGTAATTAATAAATGTATTTTTTCTTACAACTAATGCTGTATTAATGTCCATTACAATTTTAATGTCTTTGCGATTCAAATATCCTCTATTGACAATAATAATATCCCCTGCACTTTCTACATCTAATGTCCATCTATTCATTTCCGGGATATTGCGATAATTTAATGTTCACTTACTTTCAATTTATGTCACGTCAAATAAATATTGTAGTTCACAAAATTTAATGTCGTCATTGTATGCAGAGTTCAATGTCCTAGGAGAATAAAAGATCATTTTTTAAAAACTAAAAAAATTTTGCCCCTGTGGGATTGCAACACAATTAAATGAAATTGTGACAATTCAATATTCATTTCCATTCATTATCTACTCAAATTTAAGGGCGTGATAAAATGTACCCCGTTATAAGAAATTGATTAATGGCCTTTTTCTTAAATTTAATACACTATTAGTGTTCATCACAATTTTAATGTATTCACAATTTAAATATCTTCCGTTAACTATAATAATATCCTCCACACTTACTTCCTCTAATGCCCATCTATTCATTGTCAGACATTGTGATAGTATTGTTCAATTTTTACTAAAATTGTTCAATTTTCCCAAAATTATTACTAAAATTATATAGTACTAAAACAAAATTAGTTTCCCAATGTAATAGCATTGTTCAATTTTTACTGAATATTATTATAATAAATGTATACCATCACTAGACATTATTCAAAGTAATTATCCATTGTTACTGGACATTGTTTCCGCCACTGGACATTATTCAAGTACTGTTTAAGGAACAAAAAGTATAGGCACTACATTAGAAAAAGACATATATTTTAATACAATTTAGTGCAAATTCCACATTCATTTACTTTTAAATAATGTTCACTTCGAATAAAAATTGTTCACAGAGTTTAATGTCCTTATCTACAACGTTCAATGTCCTAAGAGACTAAAAGAACATTTTGAAAATAGGAAAGTAAAAATGATTTGATGATGTGGCAAAACTTCCATACGAAGTTTTCGAGTTTCTTCCAATGTCCACGGAGCTGCATCCCTACTCACTAAGAATAAATTCCATAAAAGCTACTAGTTATAGTTCGTTTAACATACTTAGTCCCTATATATTAAATAAGAAGTCACCATACGTAGCACTCTAAGTCACTCAATATTACGCATATAGCACTCCTTAATCTTTTATACGAATTAGATATTTATAGTGTCAATATCTTCCAAGCATACCCTCTATCTTTTACTCCCTCCGTCCCCTGTATTTGTCCACTTTCATTTTTACACACCATCCAATGCACTTCTTTAATCCATTTTATCTTGTAATTTGTATATTAAAAAATTATATATTAATAATCTATATATTAAGACAAATCAAACAAGATCACACATGACTATATTTAGGCTTACACATTAAGAGAATTTGATGAGTCAAAGTGCTTAGATGAACAATTCCAAAAGTCAAATGTGGACAAATACAGGGGGACGAAGGGAGTATTATATTCTACTATTTTTAATTACTTTTAATTATTTGATTAAACTTAGGTTATTCACGTAGCCACTTCTCCTCATACGTGCGGCTCCTCCTCATTCGTGCATCTCATACGTACGAGAACATCATCTACAACGTTTACCATAGCTCTTCCTCCTACGAAGTTTACCAATGTATAATGCCTAAATAAGTTCGTACATATTAAATTAAGTTCCACATTTAACGCCCATGTTTGCAGTGTGTTTTGGCGTAATAGATTATTCATGAAACAAGTCATACATTTTTGGGCAATGTGGAATTCATACATAAAAACAGTCATACACATTTTTGGCAGTGTGTATTCATACATGAAAACAGTGTGGAATTCATACATAAAAAAAGCTATACATTTTTTGGGCAGTGTGGAATTCATACATGAAAATAGTCATGCACTTTTTGACAATGTAGAATTTATACATGAAAACATTACCACATAATTAAAATCAATGGACATTACACTCCAAAATGGAATCAAGGAACACAACACTAACGTAAGATATAACAACATATATCCATTCTACACTGCAACACTAAATACTCACATATAAAAAACCACACTTCCCACTACACAGTTATAAGTGAACAACCACACTGCCCAAAACAATCATATTTTTGGCAGTGTGTAATGAATATTTTCTATTTAATTAAAGGACAAAATCGGAATCACATGTACGAAACATATAGCACTGCTATTTAGAGTATTTTAAGACTCTAAGAGTGCTATTTGGTTTTTCTCCCATATTAAGTATCAATAATTTAGTCCTTAATTATTATATTGTTTTCCAGGAATAGTCCTTTGTTAACATTTCTGTTAAAAACATGGATAAAATTTTAATTTTACACTTTTCTCTCTCCTCAATTAAGCTTCCTTCATCCTCTAGCATTCATTTCCCAAATCCATCGCTGAGTTTGAAGCTTTGAACCCAAAACCAAAATCAACACTCCTCTCTCAATTGTTCATCTTCCTGGTGGAATCTAAAATCGAAACTAGTAACCTTCATGGATGAGTTTTAAGGTTTGTTTTCTTTGTGATTTCCTAAGACTAACTCATAAAACTCATCCATGAAGGTTATTGGGTTCGATTTTGGGTTCCACAAGGAAGATGAGCAATTGAGAGAGGAGTGATCGTTTTGATTTTGGTTTAGAACTTCAAACTCAGCGACAGGTTTGGGAATGAGTACTAGAGGAGGGAGGAAGGTTAATTTAAGAGAGAGAGAGAGAGATCAGAGAAGTGTAAATACAAATTTATCCATGTTCTTAACGAAAATGTTAACAAAGGACTATTTGTGAAAACAATATAATAATTGGGGACTAAATTACTGATACTCCGTATTTGATATGTAGGGACTAAATATGTAAAACGAAATATAATTAGGGACTTTTATGGAATTTACTCAACATATAATAATGCCTCCATCCTTGACACATTGTTTGGATGATGAGAAAAGAGGGAAAAAGGAAATATAAGGTGAAAAAAATGCATATTTCAAAATATTTTCTATTGTTTGTTTTGATGAGAAAATGAGGTAAGAGAGAAAACTACTCATGAAAAGTTTTCTTTTCAATATATGTGAGAAAATTACCTCTTCCTTCTCTCACCACAAGTTATTTATCTTTTTATCTTCTCAAATCATTTTCTTATTATTTTCTAAGAATTCAAACACTAAATTTTTCTCTTCATTTTTTCTCTATTTTATTTATTCTCATTTTCTTTGCTCACATTTTTATACTTCGTCCAAACAAAGGATGAATATTTGTCCAGCTTTGACTGTTACAGTCAACCACTTTCAACCTTTGACCTATTATTAAGTAAAATTTAGGGAATAAAGGAATAAAATAGGAGTAAAATATTGAAAATATACCAAAATAGTAGTTCAATAATTTTATTTCTAGAATGGGAGTAAAAATGCATATATAGTTTCAATCATGACCATATACATTACAAAAAATATTGAGAAATATCCATGTATAGTGTCACATTACCATAGTACAAATTCCTATTTTGGGAATAAAAATATAGAGTTCTTATTTTGGTACTTTCTCTATGTTTTATTCATATATATTTAGGATAATTTCTTTAAAATTAATATGGTATACTCCATCCGTCCTAAAATGTTCTTCTCATTTCTGTTTACGAGGTTTGACCGAATTTATTTTTAATTCAATTTATTTGATTATAGGTGATACGTATAACCCATTGATACCACCTGGTAGGTTCACAGACGCCCGGGAGGCATCTAAGTCTAGCCCCTCTAGACCTGGCCAACCTCGGTAGTCTGACCGGGCGAATGTTAGGGATCAGAGTTGAGAGATAGCGACTTCATCCGCAGAAGGCATGAAGACTGGCTGGGCGAATGAGTTGAGATGAATAGTAGCAATGAGACATGCTTGTTTATTCTTATAAATAGGAGAAAAGCCTCATTAAGAAGGCATGCTTTAAATAATCCGTATGGCTTGTAAACTTATAAATAATCCCAACAATATTAATAACTAACTGGGTTATAGGTGTTTCCACCTACAACCCTTTCGTTTATTCAAACTTAGTATTTGCGTGGTTTTACACCATCAGTAGGTGTAAAATTAAAAACGAAATCACCCTACGTAGCACTTTAAGTCACTTAATATTATGCATATAGCACTCCTTAATATTTTATACAAATTTAGCTATTTATAGTGTTAATATCTTTCAAGCATACCCTTTACCTTTTATTATATTCTACTACTTTTAATTATTTGATTAAACTTAGATTATTCACATATCCACTCCTCCTCATACGTGCGGCTCCTCCTCATTCGTGCATCTCATACGTACGAGAACATCATCCTACGCCGTTTACCATAGCTCTGCGAGATACTCCTCCTACGCAGTTTACTAATGTATAATGCCTAAACAAGTTCGTACATGTTTGGCCAGTGTATTTTGGCATAAGAGATTATTCATGAAATCAGTCATACATTTTCGAGTAGTATGGAATCCATACATAAAAATAGTCATACATATTTTTGGTAGTGTGTAATTCATATATGAAAATAGTGTGGAATCCATACATAAAAAGAGCTATACATTTTTTGGGCAGTGTGGAATTCATACATGAAAATAGTCATACACTTTTTGACAGTGTAGAATTTATACATGAAAACACTACCACATAAATAAATGGACATTACACTCCAACATGAAATTAAGGAACATAAAATTACACTTACACACTGTCGTAAGACATAACAACATATATCAATTCTACACTGCCACATTAAATACTCACATATAAAAAACCACACTACCGACTACACAGTTACAGTGAACAACCACACTGCCCAAAACAATCATATTTTTGGCAGTGTGTAATGAATATTTGCCGTTTAATTAAAGGACAAAATTGGAATCACATGTATGAAACATATAACATTGCTATTTAGAGTATTTTAAGGCTCTAAGATTGCTATTTTGGTTTTTCTCCTAAATTAAAAAATAAAATTTTATATATTTAAAAATTAGATCAAAAGGTTTACAAAACAAGATGAGAAAAGACTATATTATTTTATCAAATAACTAACAAAAATAGGTAATGAAAGTGATTAAAATTTGATCGTGTGAATAGTTTTGAGAAAAAAGTTTTAGGACGGATGGAGCATTGATTAGATATGTTTGGTTTCTTAAAGAAAAAATTGTTTGTTTACATTCAGGGACACATGAGTTTGGGCCTGTTTGGGAATAGCGTTAGAGATTAGCGTTAGCGTTTTGGATAAAATTTTGACGGTGCAGATTACTTTGAAAACGCTGCCCGTAGATAGCCTTTTCAAAACGCTAACTCTAATAGCTGAAGCTATTCCCAAACAGGCTCTTTAACATCTCTCGTGATGAGGGTTAATAAATCGTTATTCAGCTCCCTACTTTCTAAAACTTTTTTTCCGTTTTTATTTACGAAGTTTGACCGATTTTATTTTCAATTTAATTTATTTGATTGTAGATTTAAAATTAAAAAAATAATTATATATTTAAAAAGTAAATCAAAAGTTCTACAAAACAAGAGGTGACGTGACTATACTATTTTATCAAATAACTAACGAAAATAGGTAAAGAAAGTGATTAAAGTTTGACTGTGATACTGATAGTTAATTAGAATATTTTAATTAGTTATATTATTATTTAGTAGTTAATTATTATTATTTATTAGTATTTTATAGATTAGGGTTTTGTATGGGCCCGAGCCCATTAGGTCATGTAGGTGCGGCGTCTCATCTCTATATATTGTAATCCCGTTTTATTATCAATCAATAATCAAGAATTATCTTAATCTCTCGTCTCTCTTTTCTTGAAGCTCGGAAACGCTCGAAGTTTTCCTTCTCTCCTTACCTCCCCTTTCTTGGAGCCCGAAAACGCTCGAAGTTCTTCCATATCCGATACGATACTGTATCAATTGGTGCTCTCATTGTTGAACTCACCAAAAATAAAACAAAAAAATAATAATTGTCATCACCGTTGAAGAGGAATCCGAGATCCAGCGACACAAATTTGTCCCAACGCCGCTGTAGGGGCACGAGATTTGCAGCCGCCGTTGCAAAATTTTGTTTTGACCGAGCACAATAGCCTAGCTATTTACGGAAAAAAGAAGTTCCAGTAGCGATATCATCCAATTGGTTCAGTTGCCGCACAAAGGAAGCAGATTCCATAAAGTTGGTAGATTTGAGGCCGGCGTTGTGGTTCAATTTTTAGTGCCAATTGTTGTGGCCACCAAGAATTTGCTCAAGGATTTGAGAGTGATCCACATAAATTTGGTTATTGTAACAAGGATTTGTTCAGAATTTGCTATGGTGCCAGATCGAAACAAGAAAAAAAAGTCCCCAGGGAAGATTTGTAATTTTTTTTAGATCAGAGGAAGAATTTGTTTGGAGAGATCCACTATAATTGTTTGTGGCAACCGTCGGATCAATTTGCACCGCACTCCAAGAAAAAAAATGCAACCCGATTTTTCTTTCTGAATGGAGGCTCAATTCAAGCGGTTAGAGATTTTGATCGTGTGTACCCATGCATTGGACAAACTTATTGCTCTATTAGAGAACGTTCTTTATGGTGAAATTGAGCATGACGACGGAGTGTGCACACTTTATGATCAAATAGATGAACTTATAAATAATCTTCAATCCTTCCGTTCTATTGGCGGCAAGCCAAATTATGATTCTGACTTACACACATTTGACATTGAAATCTCTTGCGCGATATAGGATTTGGTCCGTGGGCCCCCAATTTTGCCGAGTTTGATTCCTTGGGAGTTACAACACTTTAGAACAGGTATGTTGGGCGCTATAAAAGTTCTCATTGATAGTCCGCCTTGTGTGCTGAATCTGGTCTCTATAATAATTGACCGAAATGCTGAAGCACATGATCACGCATCCATGAAGGAACCAAGCGTTGACTCACAAGGTGGAGATGATGTGGACATCCAGTATGAAGCCATAAACAAAGATAATGGGAGGTTCAATGTTGTGGACAAAAATGAAGGTCTTCTTGCAGAAGATGTTGCTAATCTCGACAAGCCAGATCCTACTTTTCAGAAATTTTCTACCTCAACTAGTGTGGTCATTGCAGAATATGAAATTCCAAAAAGTGTTGACAAAGTGACAGATGCAGATGGTAAACAAGCACACTCACCTATGTTGATTGACACCATTAAGTTGTTTAAGCTTGTCGATGTGGTCAAGACGGAGCACCTGGTTTCATCGAGAGCAACTACATATGTTCTGCACCCTGTCTCATCTTTCCATCACTTTGCTCCAAGATCAAAGATGGTTGAAGATTCAAAGAATGGATTGCTCCTTTGGTTCAGCATTCTTTCTCCGGTCCTGAAGCATGAGTGGGAGCCTCCACCTTGAGGACAAGGTGGATTTTAAGGGGGTGGGAATGATACAGATAGTTAATTAGAATATTTTAATTAGTTATATTATTATTTAGTAGTTAATTATTATTATTATTTATTAGTATTCTATAGATTAGGGTTTTTGTATGGGCCCGAGCCCATTAGGTCATGTAGGTGTGGCGTCTCATCTCTATATATTGTAATCCCGTTTTATTATCAATCAATCAATAATCAAGAATTCTCTTAATCTCTCGTCTCTCTTTTCTTGGAGCTCGGAAACGCTCGAAGTTTTCCTTCTCTCCTTACCTCCCCTTTCTTGGAGCCCGAAGACGCTCGAAGTTCTTCCCTATCAGACTGCATGAATAGTAATTGAGAAGAATGTTTTAGAATGGAGAAAATATAATTTAAGACCAAAAACTACTCCTTTCATTCTAAAAAACCGCGCAGTTTGACTTTACACAAATTTTAAGAAAAATGAAAATGTCTGGTTCAAAATGATGCAAAGGGTAGAAAACAAATTGTAATTCACTCAAAGTTTTCTCTAAAAGGAAAGATGATTTTTTTTTTTGAAATGTTTCAAAAAAGAAATTAAATGTCTTTTTTTGAAGGGAAGGAGTATTTCTTAAATGTCCATTCATCCAAATTTTCCAAAATTAACAGATACAGAGTAGTATAACATTGCATCACCAACTAGGCTTAGAAGAAAGGTTTCCAAATGGGGAGAAAGATTGAGGGTGAATTCCTTGTTAGTGTAGATTGGTTGCATTTCATTCCTTTATATACTTTTTTAATGTGTGATTTCTCAAATAATACCAATCGGAGTTAGCTACTCCGTTTTCAAACGGAGTTGGCTAATCCGTATTAGTTTTTGTTCCAAATTTTTGTTCCGTTTTTTTATCCAAATTTTGTTGCTTTGTTGTTCAATAATGGCCAACTATTGAGTTTGTTGCTTTGTTGTTCAAATTCTTGCTTTGTTGTTCCAATTTTTGTTCCAAATTTTTTTGTTTCTAATTTTTTTGTTCAAATTTTTTTTCCCAATTTTTTGTTCCAATTATAATTTTCTTAATCAAATGGTTGTTGTTTGTTTTAATTTTTTTGCTTTAAACCTTTCTAACTTTTTTTAAAAATATTTTATTAATTTTTTTTAATTTTTAGTTTCTCAATGAAATCGATTGATTTTTGTTACCTAGAAATTATATAAAAGTACAATAAATTTATTGATAGAGTACATATTTCAATTTATTCATAAAAATAAAATTACAAAACACAATCCATGACTAACTTAATGGTAAAATTTAATAATACATAAACTCATACATAAATAAAATTCATGACATAGCTATTCCTCGTTGCGATGTCTCCGTGGTCGATAGTCCATGTTATTCGGATAGCGGGTTCTCGTAAGTCGGCCGGTTCGTGTGCTCTGTCTTGGCGTTGGCCTCAGTATCTCGTACTCTAGAGTAGGCCATTCAGACTCATCTAGAAGTGGCATTATTATGCCTGAGTATGCATTGATGTAGGACTAAATTGAAAAAATATTTGAAATCAAATGATCCACGGTGACACTATAGTAATGACATATTGCGTGCACATGATTGCACAGGATGTGAAATGTTACCCATTGACCACAACTGCATGTTCGTGCATTTAAGTTCACTATAAATGTCTCCCTTTGAGCAATGTTGGACGACCCATCCACCACCACAGAGTATATCCCTTGTTGTGTGTGGTGCTGCACAACACGACAATAAAGCTTATTTTCGTCATTTTGACTAATATGTTTTCACACATTTATAGGAAAATTGTACCCAGATTGCTGCCATACATATCCATTTGTTCGCCTCTCAGCGAAAAATTTGACCAACTTATCATAGGTGAACTTCACAAAGGCATATACGGGCAAACAACGACATCTCTCAAGGACATTATTGAAACTTTCTGACGAATTCGTAGTCATTATACCATAACGTGCGCCACCTTCATTATGTGACAATGCCCACGTGTGTTTTAGAATGGCATTATGCAAGTTGTAAGCTTCTTGATTTTTGGACGTTATTCGAGGTAGCAACTGGTCAAACTCACTTCTGTTCGAGGCCTCACCAGCTTTGTACATCAAGGTCCGCAACTTCTTACTTTGGAACTTCTTTCAGAAATTGCTTTGTAGGTGGCGGAGACAATATCTTCGAGTCACTTGACCTCCACCCAACTCTGGAACATTTTCGAATGCATGGTCAATATCACTGTACCACTGTGTCTATCAGATATTATGCATACATGGCGGTGTGGGGGTACCACATGACGCATGACATTCGTCATGAACCATTTCCAACTTGCACCATCTTCATCATCCACAATGGAAAAAGCGAGTGGAAAAATTTCACCATTTCCTGTCGTTGCCATGGCAAGTAATAAACATGCCTTATACTTGCCGTATAAGTGAGTTTCATCCACTAAAATAACTGGAAGACAATAGTAAAATCCATCTATGGACGCCTTGAAGGACCAGAATACATACCTGAACTGAAAACAAGTTGGTGAATCGGTTGATTGTGTTTGCAAATCAACAACAGTTCCATGGTTTGACCCTATAATTGCACTGAGCAAAAGAGCCAACTTGTTGTACGACCCTTCCCAAGTACCATACAATCGTTGGATGGCTAATATCCGTGCACACCATGCCTTCTTATAAGACACAAAGATCTAGAACAACTCATTAACATCCCTGATAATGAGTTTGACTTTATAGTCAGCATCTTCTTGAATTTTTGGACCTTTATGGTACTTATGAGTTCACTTGTTAACAATTTGTCGTCCTTGGCTCTTGTGTAATCTGGTCTACACTGGTGGTACCCCTAGTATTGTTTTATGGTCCACATAGTTGTCCCTCCATTCTCTGCGGCTTGGATGAACCAAGTGCATTGAGGGTTATATACACAACTAGCTCTCCAATAACGACTCCATTTCGCATATGTGCGAAAGTGTATATGCTCCGCAATGTTGCGTAAGGACACAGCTTGTTGTAAACTTTAAAAAGAATGATATGTATTACCAACCTCAATAATTGGTACGTGGAACGTCAGTTGCAAAGATCTATACGTTACGTGTCTCTGGATGTCTTTTAAATGTGGCATTGCATGAATGTCGTGGCCATCGTCTCCTTCATCTGAAGATATGTAGTGTTCCTCTTCTGAAGATTCTTCATCTTCCGTGGAGGATGCAACGTACTCAGCATCATCTGGATCGCTATCAACATCTTGAGCGAAATGGGATGAAGAGGGCTGATCCATTGGTTGCTGAAAGAATGGATTACCATCCTCTTCCTCCTCAACATTTTTAGACACCACGATGAATACTTCAAATGCATCGTATTCACGTGATGCTTTTTGTATAAAATGCCGCCATGTCGGTTCATCGTTGATTGGGAGAGGTCGTGAACCAACATAAACCCCTGATTGATGTCTGGGGAATTTACCGTAGACAGATTCCACGCCTTGGAATCCGTCTTAAGTTACATCACAACTTATTTGACCAAGAAAAGTGTTGTAAGATATATCAGAATTGAACAATAAAGACTTCTTCGGAAGTTCAGAGGATTGAACTTCACTATTTACAACTTGTATCTCACCATTCCAATGAGCTACAAGAAGTGTACTATTTGTTTCTGACATTTTTTTTGGGTGTGGAATAATGGTGGTGGTGTGTTTGAAATGGAGATATTGGGTGGTATTTATAAGATGTAGAGTGGAAGTAGGAATGTCTAGTTAGGTGGAAGGGGAAATGCACGGGTAGATGGGAGTGGGATTGGAAGGTTAGGTGGGAGTGAGAAGGGGTTGTTAGGTGGGAGGATCAATAAATAGGTAGGTGAGAGTGAGAATGAGTGATTAGGTGGAGAGAGAATGCATAATGAAAATAAAAGATTTATCAATTCAAAACATTATAGACTGACTTTTCGCAACAAGTTACTCAACTTTTGCTACGGCATAATCAGTTGCATTAACTTTGTTGCTAAAATAATTACAACTAAAAAAAAGTAATTGAAACTAAGAATATGAAATTAAAAACGGTTTTAAAAAACTTTAAAAAAACGAATTGAAACTAAAAAATAAATGAGCAGTTTATTTGAAAAACAACTTGACCACCCTTTAACTCATCATTTCATAAAATAAGATAGTGACGTCATCTCGTGTTTTATAAATTTCTTTATCTAAGTTTTTACTATATAAATTTTAATTTTCAATTCTACACCTACTGTACAATCAAATAAATTGAATTGAAAATAAATGGAACGGAGTATGCAACTCCATCTATTCTCGATAAGAAGTTTTTCTCTGACTTGCACTGTCAGGAACGAAAACTTTTTTATTTATATATACCGGTAATTTACTCGTTAAAACTTATTATCGAAAATTTTTCCTTTTTGGGTGTAAAATATTGATCCATTATTAAAATAGAAAAATGTTATTTTTTTTTGTAAAAACTTAGTGGATGGGGATAATTTTTGAAAGTAAATGGAACGGAGTATTCCAAGTTTTTTTTGTTTGTTTTGAGTTCGCTACCCCGTTTGGATAATTAATTCAAGTTGAAAAGGAGTTACCAACTTCGTATTGCACCGCAGGGAAAAAATTTCTCCTGCTATTATTTTTACATATATCGGTCAATTACTCAAAGATTGAACCCATTTTTGTGGTCGAAAACTTTTCTACCAAATAAACTAATGGCATAAAAATTACTGGTATGAATAAATAATTATACTCCTAATAATTAATTAAGCTACATGGATGGGATTCAATCGCGAATGGAATGAAGAATAATAATGGGTTTCATTTCAAACCCTTTCTTTCTTCTCATATTTTCTTCTCTTCCTTTTCTTCTATCATCAACCTTTCCCCTCTCGTTTGCCGCCACTCCCAATATCATTCGTCATTTACGAGATGAACATTTCTCAGGTAATTATTTAACTCATCATACATTTTGTTTAAATTTATTTTTGCAATAATCTTTCTTTTTTCACATTCCATAAGCCTATTTACAATTCTTATTTTAATTATCTGGGTAATTATTTAATTGGGTTTCACCAAGACCATAATTGGAATTGCAGCTAGAAACTAGCTTATTACCATATATATTTTCATATTTCATCATCATCTCATAAATGATATGCAATTATGTGAAGTTATATATTTCCACCTGTTTCTAATCTCTATTTTGATCTTAAATTGGGTTGTTGTGGTTGTTATAGAGAAAAATAATGACGATTGTCAATTTCTTACTCCCGGCCTCCACCCCAAAGATATTCAATGTTTGACTTTTGGTCAAACGTTACAAGCATTGATTACAAATTGTAAAAATAATTATTTACTCCCTTTGTCCCTAACACTATGTTTGGTTCAAGGAATTTGAGAGGGAAAGGAAAAGAAAATGAGAAGGAAAACATTTTTTCTTGTTTGGTTAAAGAGGAAAAGAAAAGAAAAGTGGAAGGAAAAAGAAAATGAGAAAGCAAAATGTATTAAGAGGATGGAAAACCAAATTCCTTCCATTTTGGTGAGGAAACTAATGGAAAATCATTTTCTTTTCTTTTCCTTCCAAATTCCATGAACCAAACATAGTGTAAAGGAATCGCATGGAAGCCAAAACTAAAAGAAATTATAAGTTTTCAATCTATTTTATTCAAAAATTGATATAAAATAAAAAATAAACATGCATTTTAATTACCACGCCAAAAAATATACAAAATATTAGGCGACAAAAATATTTTATTTTATCTAATTAGTTTTTCTGTTGACTTTTTTGAATAGTTTAAGAAAAGTAAAATCATTTGATTGAGATTTATATAGAGTAACTCTATGTTTGGTTCAAGGAGTTTGGAAGGAAAAGAAAAGAAAATGATGTTTACTCAATTTCTTCACCAAAATGAAGGGAGTTTGGTTTTCTTAGTATATTTTTCCTTCTCATTTTCTTTTCCTTTTACTTTTCTTCGCTAACCAAACAAAAAAACTATTTTCCACTTTCTTTTCTTTTCCCTTTCAAATTTTTTAAACCAAACATAGTGTAAAAAAATTAATATGGCACTTGTTGGTTTCATATTTTAGGACAACTAAAAAAGAATAGGTGGAGAGATTAAATTTGGGACGGGGAAGCGCTGAGAAGGTATATGGTACAACTGGATGTACGATACATCTGCATAGTACTCATTTTGAAGTAGAGTAGTACTTATTCTCTCACAAATATAATTAGGGTGATACTCATTCTAAAATAATGCATTACTCATTTTCACACATTGGTTCAATATAATTATAATATTAATCTACAAATAATGTAGTATTGATTCTAAAACAAAACAGTACTCATTATCGAATAATTTAGTGTTCATTCTCGTGTAAAATAAAATCTATACTATAAACAATTTGTTTAGTTGTACCCAAAATTGAGTAGAAATGGATGTATTTTGATGACATATTGAGATTTCTTTGTTATAACTTGTAATTATCAACTTATCAAATCGTTCATCATTCTTTCTTCATGGATTTCCTGAAATTCTAGCGTTTGATGGCAAGGGGCTGACTGCGAGATGGAAATCGACGATGACGATGAAGATGGCGGAGGAATCAGCCGCCCAAAATTCCAGTAATTTGATTTTGGCGGCGGAAAGGACTCGCCGACGAGATCCGACGGATAATTTCCGGTACTACAACGGCGGTTGGAACCTTTCCAATCCACACTACTTTGCTGTAAGTTTGTTCTCGGCAGCCGTTCAAATTTTGTTGTACATTCTTTTTAAATACTCCGTATTTCAAATTTAAAAAATGAGGACAAACAAAAAAAAAATTGATGAAACTTTTTGGTGTATATTTATGATGACAAGGTAGTAAGCATTTGCTTACCCCTCAATATGAAAGGTTCACTGAAAATGGTGTGGACTTTAGATATATAGGTCCACCATAGCATTTAGCTTATGACAAAGCCATACTAAGCTCACCCACATTTAGCTAAATACACCTCACAAACCAGTTTTTTCTTTTTTCAATTCTTTATATCAAGTACTTCTAATATATGTTTCATTGTTTAACTATAGTCAAATGGCTAATCTATAGTACAAAAAACTCTATTTTAACGCAAATCTCTCTAATATTCTCTTTAATGAATTTTTTCCAAAATTTTTTTAGTTGGACGACTAAGAGTGCCATTTCTATTTCAATATTGAATAAGCAAGGTGGGGCTGACACACATTTTGTGATATCATAAGTACCTCTAGTGTGGCATAATATAATATTTCTCAACATATATTTATACCTTCATTTAGGGTGTTGCTAAATCTACTCCCTGAATGACTATATCCACATCTTTTCACGTAATTTTGCTTGCTAAATCCACACCCATTAATACAAATTTGATATTGGTGTGGATTTAGAAAAATTGGGTGAAAGGTGTAGATATAGCCATTTAGGGAGTGAATTTAGCAACAACCCTTCATTTATTATCTCTCTTTTTGGTCATGGATTTGTGTCTTATAATGCAAAGTGTTTTGTTTACTTTTCTTCATTGGCATATTGTGGGAATATGGCTTTTGTTGATAATTACTTAAGCAAGGAAAAATCACAGAAAAATTATCCAGCAAAATAAATTAAGAAATTAAATCAAACCAGCTACTCTACCATCTCTACATTACTGATGCACGTCGTGGTGCAAAGTGCTCCATTTCTATTAGGCTTATTTTCGGCTTGGACTTGGCGATACAA
Source organism: Cuscuta australis (assembly GCA_003260385.1). Taxonomy (NCBI): domain Eukaryota; kingdom Viridiplantae; phylum Streptophyta; class Magnoliopsida; order Solanales; family Convolvulaceae; genus Cuscuta; species Cuscuta australis. The sequence continues at coordinate 1,139,014 of NQVE01000067.1, forward strand.
TTCTGTTGTATGATGTCTTTTGAGGTTAAACCTTGCTGCATCCTTAATATAACAAGGTTAAACCTTATCATAAAGGAGTTCCACTGTTGCCTCGAACCTTCTCTATTTACCGAACACATTGTACTAGATTATATTTTCCTTATTTAGTAGAATGTATAACCAATTAGAACTTTTGACACCTCGCCATTCCTGCATGAGATCCTTTTCCTCTGTGTGTGTGTGTGTTATCAATTGCTTTATTTTTTTAGTTTGTTCTAGATTTTATTTTATTTATTTTGATGCATTTTTGTTCCATATGGAAAAATCCATTGGATCTCTAAACTGTCTGCGCTTTGGGGTGTGATGGAATAAATCAAAATGGATCTCTAAACTGTCTGCGCTTCTTTAATTAATGAAGTAGCAGTTAGTCAAGCAATACAACTTTCGACGTTGAGCCGGGGGTCTCTTTGGAAACAGCCTCTCTACTTTCGAGTAGGGGTAAGGTCTGCGTACACACACCCTCCCCAGACCCTACTCTTGTGGGATTTAACCGGGTTGTTGTTGTTGTTGTATGGAAAAATCCATTGGACATGTATTTTCTCACATGGAAATATATTGCATTGAAAGGATCCACTTTCAATAAAATTTTGATTTTGTTAGATGGAAAGTGTTGTATTTATAGCATACGAGTTAATTAACCGCATTCAAGCTTAGAAAGTTGAATGGTAAGAAGAACAAGAGTGGCAAAACATAAATTAAAATTTAGTAGTTGAGGGATGAAAAGTAATTATATGTGCAATTCTAAAGAATACAACTTTTTATAGTGTTATGTCCCTTAATATGTTCTGAGTGCAATTTTAGTTCCCCGTTTAGTTTTCCTAAAAGATTATGTTTCATAAACTTCAGCCTTATATATTCTCTTTTGTTGTTCTGAAATTGGGTATCATGGAGTCGACAGGTTATGCTTCCCTAGGCCCTTTCGTCACCGCAGTTTTATGGTTCATCATTTTTCCAATGTGGGTTTTCTGTATGTGTATACGATGTTGCTGTTGTCCACGCAAGACTTATGGCTATTCTCGACATGCCTATAACTTGTCTCTCATTTTTCTCATCCTCTTAACTATCGCCGTCATGTAAACTTCTATCCATCCCATTTTTTCTTGTAATTATATCTTTTTTTTTCTGTTTTGCTTGATTATAGTTTTCGACATTGATTTTTTTATTTCTTTTACTGTACTCAGAGCAGGAGGTGTGTTTATATTCGTTGGCCAAGCAAGATTTGAGAAAAGCATTGCTAATCTAATCAGCTATGTTCTGCACAGAGTAGACACAGTTGTTGGTAACATCATGGACTTGTTTAATAATATGTTAGCAGCCAAGGATGTTGGGATTGGACAGATTTCCTTGCCTGAAAAACAGAAGAACGATGTTGACCAAATCGGAAGTACAATCAATGGAGTATACCAGAGTTTTCGTGACTTCACTACCAAGAGTGGAAATGACGTCATTAGCTTTCTAAATCCACTGTGAGTTGTAGTCTTTTATTGAGTACATATTTTGTGTAAATAATAAACTTTTCGTTTAAATCTTCTTGGCAGCTAATGATTTGTTTTCTTCGTTTTAGAAAACTAATCCTCATTACTCTTGCTACTATCGTCATTCTCGTGGCGTTCCTTGGGCTCTGTATGTTTCTTTCCCCTCATCTTGTTTTCTTTTGACAATAACAGAATTCAACAGAACAATAAATTTGTCTCCAAAAAGCATTCATGTTTCTCCAAAAAGCATTCATGTTTCTAAAATAATAAGCATGTTCAAAAACATTACTCTTTTCTAGGTGCGAAGTACTATTATTACATATTACACCCTCCGTCTTGAAAAAAGTTCGGCTTACGGTTTACGAAGTGACTGGAGTTATTCTCATTTTAATTTATTTGAAGATTGGTGTAGAATTAAAAGTAATTTTTTATTTATTTAAAAACTAAATAAACAATTCTACAAAACAAGATGTTACTTTGATTTATTTTATGAAATACAACAGCAACAACAACATTACCCCAGTGCATCAATGGCTCCCGCCCACTGTGGGGTAAGGAGGGGTCGGATGTACGCAGTCTGACCCCTATATTTAAAACATAGAGTGGTTGTTTCAAGAATTTATTTATGACATGATCGATGAAAATATCTAAGGAAATAAGATAAAGTTTGACCATTGAGTACTAAAGCAGAATATTATTTTGGGGCAAATGGATAACTATCTAGTGTAGCAATGTGTCGTCTAACTAAGTTTCATTTTTTTCCTTTTTGGTAAAATTCTTGTGGCAGTATTTGCAATGCTAGGAGTTGAGTGTCTTGTATATAGGTAAGTGATGTTAAAATTGTTAATTGGCTAAATATGGATTATTTGATCATACAAGTTATATGTGCTAACAATGTGTGTGTAATTGCAGCTTAGTTATGGTTGGGTGGTTCATTGTAACTATAACATTTCTTGTGAGTGGCATATTTCTCCTAGTTAATAAGTGAGCTCTCTTAGCTACATTCACATGTAAAATCATTGTTCAATTTCTCAAGTTACTTCTATATTCAATTATCCGGCTTAACCTTATGCTTCACTCTCACATGTTTCAGCCTTGTTGGAGATACATGTGTTGCGATGAACGAATGGCTACAAAATCCAACTGTAGATTCAGCTCTAGAAAATATAATCCCCAACATAGACAACCAAATTACTAAGAAAATTCTGTCAGCAACAAAGGATGTTACTTATGGAGTTGTCGAGGTGACAAATACTTATATTTCCAACGTCTCCAATGCCAATGCGACATCTAATGCAGGTGCATCGTACTATAACCAATCAGGTCCGTTGGTTCCTTTGCTCTGCAACCCTTATAATGAGGATGATACCGATAGGCATTGTGCTCCCAATGAAGTTAACTTCGAGAATGCATCCGAGGTAAGAATTGTCTATGCTTTATTTTTCACTTTGAAACGTTAAGAAATTACTTTCTTATAACCATTTGACATATGAATTGAATTTACAAGTTTACAACTTATGGGCCTATACGCGTTAGTCTTTCCTTGACCTTTTTCTCTAGAGTCATGCTACATTCACACCACAGAAATGCATTGGGCTTTCCTTAGACTTTTCTTGGCGGTGCCGCACATGCAATTATTGTCGTTAAGCATGGGGGTCAAGCATGGGGCCAAAAACGTGGGGTTACCCTAGCACAACCTCATTTATTGTCTTTGTCTTTGCTGGTGTCGACTTTGGTGTCATCTTTGGAGTTAAAGTAGCATATATTATTGAGCTAACATACACGCAGGCTTGGGAGAAGTACATGTGCGATGTTTCTTTAGTTGGGAATTGTGTCACCCCGGGGCGTTTGACACCGTTGGGTTACAAGCAAATCACTGCACTTGTTAATGTTAGCTCTGGTCTGTACCATGGGATGCCCTTTGTGATTGAGCTAATGAATGGCACATTTCTCAAGAAAACACTCTCCGATTTGAGCAAAATGTTGTGCTCCGGCATAGAGGAATACTCGATGTGGGTCTTCACGGGGCTTGTAGCTTTGTCAACGATGTTAATGTTTTTGTTGGTTCATTGGATCGTTTATTCTGAACATAGAAGGTGCCGGGCGTATACTAAGAAAACTGACGCGGCGTTGTACTGGAAAAAAGTTTCTTGTTAATGTGTTCACAGTTTGATTTTGCTTTATATGCAAGGAGTTGTGTTATACGTAGTAGTAGATTTGGGATTTGAAAGGAGATTCATATCAGTGTATTGTATGACCAAATCTGAGTTTAAAATAAGTGAAATTTGCACTAAATAGTACAGGTACTAAAATATATGTTGTAAGTTCGTGGGGGCGCAGCGGAAATCACCAATTAAGAACTATGCAAACAAAACAATCAACTATGTTGTAGAAAATATGTTGTAGCACTGTCACAGTAACACAGATGACAGACAGGGTGCTATAACATTTCTATGTCACAAGCACACACAGACAGAAGCAGATGATGCAGAGGGTGTTACAGCGCCTACTAGACAGAATGCTGTAACTATAAAAATGCGTAAAAAATGACATCAGATATGTTTACGCAGTTCGGAGAAACTCTCCTAATCTACAGGGCCCACGTTCGTGTAATAGCCCTCCACTAAATCACTAGATGCAAGTTACACCGGTACATAACAACATGATGAGACACTCTTCTTCGAATTGTTATGACAAAACTTCTAATCTAGGATTTCTAACCCGAACTCTGTTCAGATCCTCTTCGGCTATCACATCTCCACCGAGATCACGAGGACAAACGTGTTGACAGCCCACTCGTTCAGCTCTATTTCATCTCCTAGATGTCACGATCAGTTTGGTGTTGAAAATCTCCTTCTTCATGTAGATCGCAACCTTCTTCACACATGGGAAGCTCCGGGTCGCGATGGGAATGCTCTACATCAGCGTATATTCTTTGTTTTTCCTGTTAATCACTCCAAGTAATTCCTAGGGACCTGCTGCGTTTTTATAGGCTCCTCTTAACACAATCCTAGTAGGAATAGGATAGTAGAAGTTGGCTTGAACTCTACTTCCTTAATCTTGATCCACAAGTAGCCTAAAGAGTTGTGATTCCTTAGCATGTACAGCTGGAGTTATTATCATGTAATCACAATCCCAATAGGTCTCTAATTCAGATTGCAGCTTAAAATCCCGTGCTCAGACCTCTGATCCCGAACAGTGTGTTGCAGCACCGTGCGGTAGCATCTTCTGTGTCAACCTCGAAAACAGCAGCAACTCTAAGAGTCTAAATAAAATAAACCTCTCCTAACAAATAGAAGCTTTATCTAGTAAAACACCTAACAAATATGGGGTTCTATTTTGCCAAAAGATTAGCCAACACCATGGAACTAACATATGTCACTTTTCAATGTAGTACTTAAATTTTTTATTTCCTAAACAGTATTTGAATAATGTCTAGTGGCGAGAACAATATCCAGTGAGGGTGGACAGTTAGTTTGAATAATGTTCAGTGACGGTGGACATTTAGTTGAACAATGACTACTGGACAATGACTAGTGATACTACATTGGTAAATAAAAGTATATGGTACTACACTACTACATTATAAAAGTCACTATGTTTTAGTATTATTTAGGTAAATTTTTCTTGAAATAATTGTTGTGTTGTATGTAATGTTTTATAAATTATAAAGCAATGGGCAAAAAAGAAACAATTATAGAGTATTATTAAGAAACGATTACAGAGTACTAGAATCCACAACCAGGAGTTAAAATGTATGTACATAGGTAAGTGACACTCTAGTGAGAGCCAGAGGGGGCCTCAACTCCCTCCATTGATAGATCTTTAGAGTTTGAGTTTGGGTTCCAGTGAGAGCTTGGATCCTAAGACTCCTATAGAATTGATGTGAGCCTTACATGTTGTAGGTTAGAAGCAACGGAAAGATGAATATAATATATTGAATCCTGATTGATAATGATGTGACTTATGCATATGATGTTGTGTGAGTGTATTTGTTTGTGGTGCTACTCTATGAATCAATTCTGGCGTTAGATATATATTCTCACTCAACTTGAACTGAGCATGTAGTCTTTGTTGTCTTTGACTACACGTAGATTTTAAATCGGGAATTGGATGAGCAATCCGGTGGTCAATGATGTTTGGTACAGTTGATGGCCCATAACTGCTTTATGTTAAATTAATTATTCTATTCAACCCATTCATTAAAATTATAAGAATGTTTTGTGATGTTGTCTTCAAAGGCTTCCGCATTGTTTTGACTTGTTACCTTGATCGACTTATGTTTATTTAAAGCTATTTTGAAGGAATGTTTTATTTCAAATATCTTAAAATTCACTATTATGTAGATCTCATTTAGTAGCAACCCAATTCGCTAACTCGTTAATTTGGGTTACGTGAGTTGGAGTGTTACGAGATGTTTGGTTCACGATACGTGCACTAGGCCACTAGCCCTTTTAAACGAGACCACAAGAACTCTTAGGCCTCCGACTTTTCCTGCTCGAGTTCACGTAGGAAAGCATAGTGAATTATGAGTGTTCAAACATGCAATATGCACCGAGTGTACAAGGGGATGCCCTGGCACCCATCAGAGAAATTTGGGACAAAAAAACATGTCACTATTATCTCATTAAGGGACGACGTTAAATGTACTTATGCAGGCAAATATTTTCTCTTTATTATAACACTCTCCTCTCCCTTCATTGTAGAGGATTCAAAATTAAATTCTCCAATCTATTGGTCAGAAATTAGGAATTCATTTCAATTTTTAAATTCAATTCTAAAATTTAAATTCTTGAATTTCAACTTATAAGAGAGATTGTATGAATTCGTAACTACATTTTATTCGAAATTAGAGAAATTTGGTCAAATCCAAATTTTTGGACTCTGGAAATTAAGGACTTGTTTTTTTCACCTGATCTGAATGATTTTGATCTGATATGATCTGGTTTGGTCTGATTTGATCTTAATATTGTTGTATTTAAAGCTGTTTCTAGGTTGATCTGATTTGATCCGAACTGATCTCAATCATAATAAGTAATACTCCCTAAGTAATAAGAATAAGTTGAAGAGAGCACAGTCTAAATCTAATTTTGATATCCAAATGGTAAGTTTCCAAACATGTCATAATAGAATGGTGTGTTGTGCTTTTTTGCTCATATTTACAAATTGTATAGAACTGAAAAGTAAAATTTATATAAAAACTAAATAAAAAATTTTACAAAAAAAGTGATGATATGCTTATTTAATTTACGAAATGATCAATAAAAATGCAAACCGAATAAAAGATATCTAATGTCTGAAATAAAGAAGAAGATAATTCAGAGACATGGGAAGTAATTCTTTTAGCAAAATATATGAGCCCCATCGTTGAATATCTCGTGGAATTCAAGTTTTATTCCCTTGATATTCTTCACCTTGTAAATTGCGCGATGCCCATTAATTATTTTAACAAAAAAAGGATGAGCTCCATTTCCGAGGGTTTTCTCAAACTCAGCCAGACGGTCATTGAGAAGAGATAAATTTAACTTTAATTGCAAATTAATAGCAAAGAATGGAGTCTGCACATAATATTTATAGAGTGCAACGACCATTAATTCATTTAGCAACTTGGATGAGGGAAGTAGGAAAATCCATAGAGTGGTGAGAGTGGAAAAAGAAACAAAGGCGGGACACAGGAATACGTGGAGTCTACGCGATGTGAGTCAGTAAAGGAGACTAATTGCGTGGCGGTGTCTGGCGCCCCCACAGAAACCGGAGAGCAATCAAACGGCTGTACATTTGTTATTGGGCCCCCGCCCCAGGTTTTTCTAATCCCCATTACTTTTATCCATTTTTAAAAATTTGATTTTTTTTCCCGTATCCCAACACCCTTCTTCCAGCCAAACAAATCTTGGTCACGTCCCACTCCCACCCTCAATGTTTAATCTAAGGATTATGCTATGTGTACCCTAAAGTTTGTACCCCAATTTGTATCCCGCAGTTTTGCACCAACACTTTGTGTTGGTGTAAAACTAATTTTTGTTAAACGCACCAACATTTGTGTCCGTGTGAATATTTATTAACGCACCAACACTTGTGTTGGTGTAAACCATCGAAATGTTTGTGCAAGCCTGTGGTGTACAAATGGGGTATATTTTTTGGTGTAAGTGTAGCATGGTCCATCTAAATAATGTGCAGAAAGAATATTTTCATTGATGATTTGTGTTAATTACATGTGTATTTATACAAGGAGTCTCAATCCTAATTATGGTAGGAGAGACATAGTAGGAAGGTAATACAATTATGGTAACACTATAATACAAGAATAATTAAATATAAATTATATATTTAACATGCTCCCGGCTACGTCGGATGTGGAAGCGGTTTGAGACCAAAGCTGTTTCGGAAGTCAAGGAACAGAAGTGAGGGCAGTCCTTTGGTAAAAATGTAGGCATACTGGGAGGAAGATGGAACATGCAAGACCCGAACATGACCGAGTGCCACCTTGTCACGTACGAAGTGTATATCGACCTCCACATGCTTTGTGCGCTGATGCTGGGCGGGATTGGTGGAGAGGTAGACTGCGCTGACATTGTCACAGAAGACAAGGGTGGAACGCCGGAGAGGTTGCTGCAGCCTGCAGCTCAAGGAGAAGGTTACGCACCCAAGTGGTTTCGGCTACGACGTTGGCTACAGCCCTGTACTCAGCCTCGGCGCTTGATCGCGAGGTGGTTGCCTGTCGTTTGGATGACAGGAGACCAGGTTATCACCCAAAAATACGCAGTAGCCTGAGGTGGAACGCCTGGTGTCTGGGCAGCCGGCCCAGTCTGCGTCAGAGTAGGCCTGGAGAAAGTCTGTGGCAGATGGTGACAGATGAATGCCATGGGTGGTAGTGCCACTCAGATATCGTAGAACGCGCTTCATGGCAGTGAGATGAGCATCGCGGGGTGCATGTAGGTGGAGGCAGAGCTGCTAGACTGCATAAGTGATGTCGGGCCGTGTGAAGGTGAGATACTGTAGTTCTCCCACAATGGACCGGTATAAGGAAGGATTTGGGAGTACTGTGCCTGTAGAGGAGGATAATTTTGCCTTCGTGTTGATCGGAGTAGTGATAGGGCGACACGAGAGCATCCCAGCGCGCTCGAGTATGTCATGTATGAACTGAGTCTGGTGAAGGAAGAGCCCTGCAGAGGTGCGCTGAACATTAATGCCGAGGAAGAAGTGTAGATCCCCCATGTCTGTCATAGCAAATTCTGTCTTAAGCTGATGGATGAGGCTCTGAAGAAGTGATGATGAGGAGGCAGTGAGGACGATGTCGTCCACGTAGAGGAGGAGGTAGGCTGTTCCCGTGGTGTGGGAGAAGATGAAGAGTGATGTGTCAGCCTTGCAACCCCGGAAGCCAATGGACTGGATGAAGCCTGCAAATCTGTGGTACCACGAGCGTGGGACTTGCTTGAGCCCATAGAGTGCCTTCCTGAGTTTGCATACATAGTGGGGTCTGGCGGCATCCTGAAACCCAGAAGGCTAGCTAGCATAGACTGTCTCCTGAAGGTGCCCATGTAGGAACGCGTTTTTGACATCAAGCTGGTGGATGGGCCAACCCCGAGACAGTGCAAGGCTAAGGACGATTCGAACAGTGGCTGGCTTGATGACAGGGCTGAAAGTCTCGTCGTAGTCGACACCAAAACGCTAATTGAAGCCACGGACCACCCAACGAGCCTTATACCTGGATAACTCACCGGAGGGACCAAATTTGTGTCTAAAAAGCCATTTACCGGTGATTATATTTTGTGAGGGGGAGGGGGGGGGGTACTAATTCCCATATGTCATTCTTGTGCCAGTTAGGATCTTTAAGTGCACTACGGTAGGTTGGGGGGAGGGGTGAGATGGGGCCGGAGGTGTTGAGATTAAGAATTTGTTTAGGACGAAACACCCGAGATTTGGATCGGGTTTGCATGGTGTGTGTACTTGGGCCTGTTGGAACACACTTTGTACGTTAAACTAAAGTCGTGTTCATTTCTGACAGGTTTTGATAATTGCCAAACCGCCGTGGATATGAAGAGTTTCGTTGAATAACTCAAGGCGTGAAGAATGGCTTGGAACAAGACAAAAAAGACTCAAGGACAAGATCAAGAATTGAAGACTTAGTCGAGTCGGTCTTTTGTGATCAAAACCGACAATTTATTCAAGTCTCGGTTCTCAAAAAGTCAAAACAATTTTTACAAACCATAAAACATTTTTTGTGCATCAAAACAAACATTTTTGATGACTTCTTTTATTGTTAAAAATCCCTGGTCCTTGCTCAGAACAAAAACCAGCTAAGTCGGCGTTCGGCTTTCGACATTCGGTTTTCGGCGTTCGGTTTTTGGCGCCCGAACCAACTCGGTGGTTTTCAATGTTTTAGACCTCGCTTTTATCTCTGAGCATATTTTAAAGGTTCCCGAATAATTATTTTATAAAAACCACTTTTGTATCTTGGTCAATCGGTCTAACACGTGAAAAACGGTTAAAACCGTACGCACGTGATTTACGACCTTGAGGACTTGGTTTTTACCAAACAAGTCTTGCTTTCACTATTTTATACCATATACAATGTTTTTCAAACTTGGTTTTTTCTTTTGGGAACACTTCGTTTTTGGACCTCGGTTTTTCAAAACGGGTTTCAGCTCGCTAAACTTTAGCTGGGTGATAATCGATTATCACCTTAGTGACAATCGACTATCAGCCACTGCAGCTTTGAACTTCCAAAGTTCCGAAGCACGCAATAAATCGATTATCAGCTTTGCAATAATCGATTATCAGCCTTTGCAGCCAAAACCAAGAATCTCCTGAGAGGACCAATAATCGATTATCACTTGTTGACAATCGATTATCCGGGTTACCGTTGTCCTCCAATGGATAGAATTTTAAATTTTTGGACAGGGAATCTTTGGATAATCGATTATCATGCTTTGACAATCGACTATCAGCCTGTGTCCGTGAAAAATTTGTCTTCATCCTGTTGGAAATTCTAGCAACGGGTTTATCCCATTTTGGGCTATAAAATGGCACCCAAATCCTCTCTTTTAACACACAATTCTTCAACATTTCAATACTCATTCATTGCATAAACATTCCTATTTTTCTTAGCTATTTGAGAGCCAATTCTTGAAGAAATTGTCGTGTTCTTGAGCGTTTACTAGTTCACTCATATCTACTCTTTGTGAGAGTTTTATTCCTGAGTGTTTAAGTGTTTTCATACACTTTAAGGGAGTTTGTTCCCTTGTTGTAAACTCGAAGGAAGTTCCTTGTTCCTTCGTGAGAAGTCTTGGAGTGCGGTATCTCCGAACAAAGGTGTTGAGGCTCGTGTGACTCGGGTTCTCAAGTTGTATCGGTTTGTTAAGCACCCTTAAGCTTAACGGAGTTAGTGTAGCTCGAGAGAGTCTCTCGGGGGGCTGGATTAGCCACACGTTGTGGTGAACCAGGATAAAATCCGGTGTGCTCCTTCCTTACGCTCTTTACTTTAACGCTCTCGTTTTTATTTCCTGCGATTTTGTTTTAAACGCTATTCACCCCCCCTCTAGCGTTGGGCCTTTATTCTAACAATTGGTATCAGAGCCTTACTCTCTGAAAGACTTAACCGTTTGAGAGAAACAATCAATGGCTTCTACTCAAAACTTATACGCAGGTTTAGGAGAAGGGCAATCCACCACGAGGCCTCCATTATTTGAGGAAACAAATTACACATATTGGAAGGAGCGAATGAGAATTTTCATCCAATCCAACAACTTTCTCCTATGGAGAATTATCAAGAATGGGGAAGAAGTACCCATGAAGAAAGTTGGGGAAACCACCGTCCCCAAAACCGAAGATGAATACGATGCGCAGGATATCAAGAAAATAGAGAACAACGCCAAGGCGATCAACATTCTTTATTGTGCAGTAAACCCGGATGACTATCGGAAGATCTCTTGTTGTTCCACCGCCAAGGAAATGTGGGACAAGCTAGAAATCACATATGAAGGTACGGATCAAGTCCGAGAAGCTAAGATAGATTTTCTAACCCATGAGTATGAACTATTTCATATGAAGAAGAACGAGAAAATCGACGATATGTTTGAACGATTTTCAAAAATCGTAAACGATCTTCATGCTCTCAAGAAGACATATACGGACAAGGAGCTTGTAAGAAAAATCCTGCGGAGTCTCACACCGGAATGGCGCTCCAAAGCCGATGCTATCCAAGAATCCATCGGCATCACCAGTGTCACCATTGACGGACTTAGAGGTAACCTCAAAACCTATGAGTCTACCATTCTTTACCCCTCTTTAGGTGAACAAAAGAAGAATGGGATTGCACTCAAGGCGTCCACAAGTCAAGAACTTGATGTGGAGGACTCGAGTGACAAAGACGAGTTCGGGATCGTGCTCAAGAAATTCCATAAGTTCATGAGCCAAGAGTATGAACGGAAAGGAAAGAAGCAAGGAAGTCCACCCAAATGCTATGGGTGTGGAGAAGTTGGGCATATAAAACCAAAATGCCCAAACGCCAAGAACAAGATTAAAATGTTCAAGAAGCACAGAGCCTACATCTCATGGGGAGGTGATTCCGGCGACGAGTCATCGGAAGGCGAAGAAAATGAGAGCGCCAACCTTTGTCTCATGGCACACGAGGAACCACCGGAAGAGGTATGTACCACTTCTAAAGAGTCCTATACTTTTGATGATGTACAAGAAGCCTTTAATGAACTTTTTGATGAATATGTCAACGCTTCTAAAATTAACAAGGATTTGAAGAAACAACTTACTTCCATGGAGAAGGAAGTCGATAAACTATCAAAAGATAATGAAAAACTTAAAGAAGAAAATAAGTTTTTCGGAAAAAGAAGCGCCGACAAACCGGAAAGTTCAAAATGTAGTTCTTGTATATCACTTAAGGATCAAGTTGCAAAACTTGAAGGAACTTTGAAGAAGTTTGGTGTTTCTCATAAAAACCTTAATGATGTTCTTGATAATTTGCAACTTACTAAACATGGCTTAGGATTTGAAAATGAACCTAATAATAAGGAAAAAGTTGAGCAACCATCTAGGAAACCTAAAGCTCAACTTAGGAATAATGAAAATCAAGAAAATAGACAACCTAGAACAATTAGGAACACTAGACTACCTAGAAAGAACACTAGGATGAACAATGATCAAGTTAGAAAACCTAGCAACTATTATCAACCTAGGAGAGTGCATAATCCAAATGTTGTTTGTCATTATTGCAATAGGGTAGGTCATATAGCGCCCGTGTGTTTTAGTAGGCATAGGCATTACACGTATAACAAAACACACACTTTGCATGGAACTAACCGAATGAAATCCTTTCAAAAAGGATATTCGAACTCTAACCAATCCCTGCAGGAATCAACGCAAAAGAAACCATATTACTTCTTCTATTATGATGAAAAGAAGAAGATTCACATACCACTTCCGGAACCCACACAAATCAAACCGAGGTATAGACATTCGGTTCGAGTAGACTGGAACCCGCCAGCCGCAAAAGGACGAGTTGGCCAAGGTAACACTTAAACACGCATGTTGGTACATGTGTGTGTGTGTGTGTGTGTGTGTGTGTGTGTTTGCGTACCATGTGTATGTGATTATGGGTGCGTGTGTTTATTAGTTTAAAAAGTCGTGTTACTAATCCTCAAGGACCCAAAAGATCAAACGGGTACCAAAATGTTTTCATTGTAGGTGTTAAATCCAGGGGGAACAAAAGAAATCAATTTCTAGTTCCCAGGACTGAGTGTAAATCGATTTACAGGCTTGTGATAATCGACTATCACAGCCTGCAGAAGTTTAGAGCACAGAAGCTGAAGGAGTAAACAATCGATTATCAACATTAAGATAATCGATTATCTAAGCCCGTAGAAGTTTAAGGCAACTCAGACGCAAACTCCAACAATCGATTTTCCAAGTCATGATAATCGATTATATGGAGCTGCAGAACTTTATTTGAAGTCAGGCGCAAAACAATCGATTGACTAAAACAAGGCAATCGACTATTGAAGTCTGCAGATCTTTCGGCGGAGAATCTGAAGACTCAGATAATCGATTTACACGTTGGGTAAATCGATTATCAACGGCGATTTTTCAAAAATCTAACCGTTACAAAGACGTTAGAACTGCATTCAAGGCACCTTTTTGACTTCCCAAACGCATCTCTGGCCTCTTCCACTATATATTGGTGATATCCTTTCATTTTTACTCACTCAAATCACAATTCCTTCATATATTCATCAATATTTCATCCTTCTGGCAATTATTCTTCAGTGTTCTTGGAAAATCCCTGCAAATTTCTCTTTTTTTGTCTTGCTCTCCCTCTCTCTCTTTGTTGAAATGGCAGGAGGTCAAAGAAAAAGATCCCGCACCGGCAAGAACGTGGCTTCTTCCTCGGCTCCTCCACCACCGGCGCACAAGTACCTCGACGGGTCGTTCCTTTGGTTCAACGACCACGTAGATGCGACGCGGTTCTCGGAGAAATTTGAGCACCGGGAGATTCTCCCTCCCCGATTCTCCACCGCCCGCTTCATTCATGACTCCATTCCACGTGAGGCACAGATTATCCTAGAACGTGGAAACTTCCTCGATCTCCTCTACATCAAGAAGGTCAATTATCAACCTTTTCTTGTTCGAGCTTTCTATTCGAACTTGAAAAAGGATGAGGACGGATCGTTGATTTCAAACGTCAACGGGGTGGACATTTATTTGAATGAGGAAAACATTCAAATCCTCACCGGGCTTAGTCGGGACGGACAGGATCTCGGGCTCTACGCCGGAGAAGAAGGAGCGCGGTTCAATGAGACCGCTCTCTTGGAGGAAGTGGGCATCCGACACTTCGTACCCACTCCCCAACAGCGGCGCCCTACGATTTCTTCCATGAGTCCCGTGTATCGTTTCATCTTGACACGGATCCTCAAGCCCAGGAAGTTCAACCACACCACTCTCTCCCAAGAAGACACGAAGACGATCCATGCGATGATTCACAACGCCAATATCAATTGGTGTAAATTTGTGATGATCCACATGTTCAACGCCACCTCCGACAACCGGCCGCTCCCTTATGCTCTTCTTGTCATGGCAATCCTTGATGAGTTCCACATCAAGACGAACGTTGGGCCGAAATGCAAAGGGACGAAGCATTGGGTGATTGATGAGTCCTATTTCCACCCGGGAACAGATGAAGCTACGTTCCCGCAGCCTCGTCCTCGCCGCCAACCGAGAGCTACTGCCTCGACTGCCACCACTTCAACCAATCCGTCTCTCGCCGAGAAAATGGCAGCGTTGACCACCACTCTCTCTCGGATAGACACCAACGTCTCCAAAACGGCACACAATGTCGATATTTTGAGTCGTGAGCTTCACGGGTATTTTGACTTTGTCAATTACCCTTACGCTCAAATGGTCCCCTATGTTCCTCCACCGAATTTCGGAGGTGAACCAAGCGGGAATCAAAATGTTGGTAGGGACGACGCGGTGGACGTTAAAGAAGAAGAAGCAGAAGAAGAAGAAGAAGAAGCAGAAGAAGAAGAAGAAGAGGAAGAAGAAGCCGATGATGATAATGATGATGGCGATGGTGATGAAGATGGAGATGATGAAGAAGAAGACATTGACGAAGAACAACTTCTTAATGATCTTTCCCCGGATTTCTAAGAGCTCTAGCTCTATTTTTTCTCCTCTTCCTTATTTTATCATCCTTTAATATGCTTTCGTTATGAACTCCTCTATTTCCATTAAATAATAAATAAAAATCTTTATGGTCTTTTTGTTAATGTCAAAAGGGGGAAGATAAGGGCTATGCATATTTTCAGGGGGAATTTTATTAAGGGGGAATTTTGTTTCAAAAAGATCAAAACCCTATGCATATCCCCGTCTTGTTTGCCATTATCAAAAAGGGGGAAATTGTTGGAACACACTTTGTACGTTAAACTAAAGTCGTGTTCATTTCTGACAGGTTTTGATAATTGCCAAACCGCCGTGGATATGAAGAGTTTCGTTGAATAACTCAAGGCGTGAAGAATGGCTTGGAACAAGACCTAAAAGACTCAAGGACAAGATCAAGAATTGAAGACTTAGTCGAGTCGGTCTTTTGTGATCAAAACCGACAATTTATTCAAGTCTCGGTTCTCAAAAAGTCAAAACAATTTTTACAAACCATAAAACATTTTTTGTGCATCAAAACAAACATTTTTGATGAATTCTTTTATTGTTAAAAATCCCTGGTCCTTGCTCAGAACCAAAACCAGCTAAGTCGGCGTTCGGCTTTCGACATTCGGTTTTCGGCGTTCGGTTTTTGGCGCCCGAACCAACTCGGTGGTTTTCAATGTTTTAGACCTCGCTTTTATCTCTGATCATATTTTAAAGGTTCCCGAATAATTATTTTATAAAAACCACTTTTGTATCTTGGTCAATCGGTCTAACACGTGAAAAACGGTCAAAACCGTACGCACGTGATTTACGACCTTGAGGACTTGGTTTTTACCAAACAAGTCTTGCTTTCACTATTTTATACCATATACAATGTTTTTCAAACTTGGTTTTTTCTTTTGGGAACACTTCGTTTTTGGACCTCGGTTTTTCAAAACGGGTTTCAGCTGGCTAAACTTTAGCTGGGTGATAATCGATTATCACCTTATTGACAATCGACTATCAGCCACTGCAGCTTTGAACTTCCAAAGTTCCGAAGCACGCAATAAATCTATTATCAGCTTTGCAATAATCGATTATCAGCCTTTGCAGCCAAAACCAAGAATCTCCTGAGAGGACCAATAATCGATTATCACTTGTTGACAATCGATTATCCGGGTTACCGTTGTCCTCCAACGGATAGAATTTTAAATTTTTGGACAGGGAATCTTTGGATAATCGATTATCATGCTTTGACAATCGACTATCAGCCTGTGTCCGTGAAAAATTTGTCTTCATCTTGTTAGAAATTCTAGCAACGGGTTTATCCCATTTTGGGCTATAAAATGGCACCCAAATCCTCTCTTTTAACACACAATTCTTCAAAATTTCAATACTCATTCATTGCATAAACATTCCTTTTTTTCTTAGCTATTTGAGAGCCAATTTTTGAAGAAATTGTCGTGTTCTTGAGCGTTTACTAGTTCACTCATGAATCTACTCTTTGTGAGAGTTTTATTCCTGAGTGTTTAAGTGTTTTCATACACTTTAAGGGAGTTTGTTCCCTTGTTGTAAACTCGAAGGAAGTTCCTTGTTCCTTCGTGAGAAGTCTTGGAGTGCGGTATCTCCGAACAAAGGTGTTGAGGCTCGTGTGACTCGGGTTCTCAAGTTTTATCGGTTTGTTAAGCACCCTTAAGCTTAACGGAGTTAGTGTAGCTCGAGAGAGTCTCTCGGGGGGCTGGATTAGCCACACGTTGTGGTGAACCAGGATAAAATCCGGTGTGCTCCTTCCTTACGCTCTTTACTTTAACGCTCTCGTTTTTATTTCCTGCGATTTTGTTTTAAACGCTATTCACCCCCCTCTAGCGTTGGGCCTTTATTCTAACAGGGCCGGGGCCAGGGAGTGGGTTGTGGGCTGGCACTGGGTTTGCGGAGAAAGGGGGGGTGGGGCTGGGCCTGGAGAAGGGGTTGTGTGGGCTGGGCCGAGAGGGGGGAGGGTGGCAGGCTGGGCTGTGAGTGAGGCCAGGAGGTAGGGGAGGGCGGGCTGGGCAGATTCTGGGATTGGGCCTGGGAGGATGGCGCGTTGGACGTTGGGCTGGAATGGGGCGGGGAGGGGATGGGTGGCGGGCTGGGTGGGTGATTGGGGGGGAATCCGGTTGGGGGGCTGGCTTGGGTGTTGGGCCGGGAGGTGTAGGGAGGGTAACGGGATGTCGTTCTCCGTGTCGTCAAGGAAACTAAGGTCATGGTTGTTAGTTGGATTGGCGAATGGGAATGAGGATTCGTCAAAGATGACATGGCGGGATATGATGATTTTGTTGGGGTCAAGATTAAGACAACGGAAGCCACGTTTGTTTGTCAGGTAGCCGAGGAAAACGCAACGGGCGGAGCGGGGTGCAAGTTTGTGAGGTGTCGTTGCGGCGAGGTTGGGGTAACAGAGACAGCCAAAAACGCGCAGGTGAGAGTAATCGGGAGGGGTGCGATAGAGAATGGTGTGAGGGATGGCGTTGTTTAGCGTGGTCGTGGGGGTAATGTTAAAGAGGTGGGCCGCCATGTGAAGGGCTTCGAACCAGAATTTGGGTGGGAGTTGGGCTTGGAAGAGAAGGGTTCGGACAATGTTGTTGAGGGTACGAAGTGTGCGCTCGGCCCGACCGTTCTGTTGGCTCGTATGGGGGCAGGAAAATCGAAATAAAATGCCTAAGGAGTCAAAAATGTTTTTGAGTGGAGAGTTACGATATCCAGTTCCATTGTCACATTGTACTGTTTTAATTGTAGTATTAAAATGATTTTTCACATAAGCAACAAAGGCGTTTAAATGAGAGGTGGCATCACTTTTATGTCGTAACGAAAAAACCCATAAGTAATGAGAAAAATCATCTAATAATATCATATAAAATTTAAAACCAGTGACACGAGGAACAGGAGATTGCCATAAGTCTGTATGTAATAATTGAAAAGGAAAAAGAGAGACTCGACTAGAATTGTAAAATGGGAGGCGCACACGCTTTCCCAATTGACACGCATGACATAAAGTATGTAAATGATTTGAAAAATATGGAAGAAGATGCGAGACGCCACAGAGAACTGCTGGACTGGGATGGCCTAGACGCCGGTGCCAAG
This sequence comes from Cuscuta australis, assembly GCA_003260385.1. Lineage (NCBI taxonomy): Eukaryota > Viridiplantae > Streptophyta > Magnoliopsida > Solanales > Convolvulaceae > Cuscuta > Cuscuta australis. The sequence continues at coordinate 1,157,274 of NQVE01000067.1, forward strand.
TTTGAGAATCGACAGCGGTGACATAGGCCTGGGCAGGAGCGGGTTGGCCGACGGGGTAGAGGGTGCCTGCATTATTGGACTGATGCATCACGGTTCCCGTTCGACGATCCTTCACAGAAAAACCATGAGCATCAAATTCAACAGAGCAGTTATTTTCACGAGTAAATTGACGGACAGAGATAAGATTGTGGGTGATTTGGGGAGAGACTAAAACATTTTTAAGGAAAAGGGGGGGTTTAGTGGGGAGGGTGTGGCTACCAATAGCCGTAGTGCGTACTTTAGATCCATTTCCGACAGTGATATATAATGGTGAATTTAAAGTTTGAGAAGAGACATGAGAAATAGTACCTGGGTCAGACGAGATGTGATGAGAGGCACCGGTATCCATAAACCAAGTAGGCTCGCGAAGGGACATTGTGTCAAAGTGATGGGCTAAGGCGGTAGGGTTAAGGGTTTCGTTGGCAGGGTAGGTTGTGTGGGTGTGGGGGTACGGCTCTGCCGTGGGTTGGGGGGGGTTGAATGGCTGCGGGTTGGGGTTTGGGAAGGTGGGGGGGTACGGGTAGGGTGATGGGGGGGTTGGGGTGATGGCGTGGTAAGCATAGGCTTGGTAGGGGTGGGGGGAGGGGTGGGCCGTGGGCCCAACAGCCCGGGGTTAGGATTCGGGTGTGGTGAGTTCCAGGTATGGTAGCCGTCGTTGAGTGGTCGTTGCCGCGATCCGTTTGAGCCACTACGACCTCGACCTCGTCCCCAGTTTCCACCGCCACTTTCTGACCCCGTCCATAGCCGCTGCGCTACCCAGAGGAGCCATCCCCATTGCCGCTGCCAAAACTGCCCTGGGACCCAAGCTGCTGCCCGTCGACTGGTTGCTGCCGCCATAACCCCCGGAGTGGGGAGAACTGCCCGAGCGTGCTACGAGGGCCGACGATCCATGATTGTCCAGCGATGTCCGTTGCCGTTCCAACAAAAGAAGAGCCGAACGGGCTTGGAGGAATGTAGGCAACGGGTCCTGGAATTGAAGAAAAGAAGTCTGAGCCTGGAGATCCTCCGGTAGCCCTCGTAGCATCTAAAGAACGAGTTGGTGCTGTGACACCGGTGCATCAACATCGTCTAGCCAATCGGCGATGTTGAAGAGAGTCTGACAGTAGGTAGCCATGGGGGTGTTGCCTTTGATGGTGGTGCGGAATTGGTGCTCGAGTTGCATGGCACGAGCATTTTTGTTGTCATGAAAGAGATCGTGAATGACCTTCCAGAGAGACGCTGCAGAAGTGGTGGAGGAGATGACAAGATCCGAAACTTCGTCGGTGATGGTAGAGAGGATCCAACCCTGGAGAAGAGCGTCCAGTTGAAACCATTCATCATCGTCTTAAGAGGTGGGGACGACGGAGCCGTCGAGGTACCTATGGAGGTTGAAGCGCCGAACTAGGAGGAGAAACAATCGACTCTACTTTTTGTAATTGGGTTGTGAGAAACTGAGTTGAATAGGAACGTGGAGTTTCACGTTGGAGATGGTGGTGAAGGAAAGGTGGGGAGATTTGGAGGTGGTGTCTTGAGAGGTGATTGCACTCTCTGCTTTGTCAGCCATGGTGGAATGAGGGAGAGGGGTCGCTGGCAGTGCAGAGCAGCGAGAGGGAGAGATCGGCGAGAGAGGGCCGAAGAAGAGAGATACGGCGCTGGGAAGGTTTTAGGTTTTAGGGTTTAACTAGGCTCCGATACCATGTAGAAAAAATATTTTCATTAATGATTTGTGTTAATTACATGTGTATTTATACAAGGGGTCTCAATCCTAATTATGGTAGGAGAGACATAGTAGGAAGGTAATACAATTATGGTAACACTATAATACAAGAATAATTAAATATAAATAATATATTTAACATAATGCTAGGCTTGCCACTCCATGAGTGCTCTTATGGGTGTACCCATACTTCACACAAACAAGCATAGATAATTATTTTTGATAATGTATATGAGCATGATTAGTAATCTAAATGCATTTTAATGTTTATTTTAAGAATAAAAATATAAAGCTCTTGTTTTGATGTATTTTCAATATTTTATTTCTATATTAATCTCTTTACCATCATAATCTGGTATACAGAGATCATTGATACAACGTTTTTAAAAGTTTATGATTTTAGGGAGCACTTGTGCAAATTTTGAAGCTCAAAGGGAATTCACACAATTTTTTAAAAGTTTAGAGATGAATAACACAAAAAAACTTAATTTTAAAAATGTTACCCCTCCGTCCCATAGAATTTGTCCGGTTTGACATTTTTCAGTCAATCGTTTTCAATCTTTAACCTATAATTAAATAAAATATATATTGTATATTAATTAGATAAAATAATATTTTACAAATATCTTATATTAGAAATCTAATAAAACTATTTTTGTATCAATATCTAATATCATTTTTATTGAATTTGAAGTTAAAATTTCTAAATTTTGACCAAAAATATCAAAAGCAGTAAAAATACTTCGAGAAGGAGAGAGTAAAATTTACCATGGTTAAGTTTGAAGAGAGACCGCATTGTCATCTATCATCGTTGACCACTAAATTTACCATGGTTAAGTTTTATTACCCATGGCGGTCCCATCCCATCCCTAGTGTATGATTATCCATAATCCGCTCCAGTGGGACTCTGACTTGCTACGCCAACGTATAGTGGGAGGAGCCCAAGCCAAGTCAAACATAGTCACATTTGGTTTGACGCTTTCATAACTGATGAACTTAATTGTGGGTGAAAGCGTGATAGGGGGTGGAGTACGGGGTAATTTTTTTTTCTCACTTCTCGATAATTTTTATTTGTTTACGTAACTTTTTTAAGTATTTGATGAAATAAAAGATTCTTGTCACCTCTTGTTTTATAAAACTTTTGACGTAGTTTTTTAATATATAATTTTTATATCTTATTGATATACCAATTTGTAAATAAAATGATTTTAAAAAATAAGAAATTTTTACTCCGTAACCCGCAATTTGTAATCAAATTGGGGACGGAGAGAGTATTTTATTAGTTACTTTTTCAAATTAAATTCAATGAATTCTGGGTTTTTAATTAAATAAAAATGATAAGGTTTATTTTGCTTAAAACTTTCGAAATTTTAGTTTATTGTACTAATATACAATATAAATTTAGTATAATTGAAATTCAAAATTTATTCAATTTGACTCAAATATACTAAGAGATAAATTGGTTAAAATATATACAACGACGTGAAACTCCAAGTTCTTAAATTATTTTTATTAAATAATTTAATTTTAATAAAATTTATTCAATTTGACTCAAATATAGTAATGGATTACATATTTAAAACTACGTCAAATATTCTACAAAATAAGAAATGACAAAAATATTTAATTTTTTCAAATAATTAAAAAAATTTAAATATTTAATTTTATCAAATAATTAAAACTTTGATTATTTGATAAAATTAAATATTTAAATTTTTTTAATAAATGAAAGGAGAAATAAATAATTACAACTTTTGCCAGATAAGCAATGTTCTCCAAAGTTCCAAACTCTGGTGCTATAAATAAGCCGCTGGAACGGAGCATAGGTTTGCCAAACTAACAGCCCAAAGTGGCTTTTCACCAACCAAAAGCAATTCTCTTCGAATATCTTATTCTTCCTCCTGACCTCCTTCAGACAAAATTGAAGGAAAAAAAAAAACAATGGCGGCTACTTCCCGGCGATCAACCAGACAAATTCTCCGGTCAATCCCGCCGGCCGACGGTTACTATTCGTCGGCTCACAAATCGTCTCCGTTTTCTTGCTCTTCTTCCGCTTTTGCCTCATCGACTTCTCTTTTCGCGCCGAGTTCTCCGAGTATTTCGCGCCGGGCCATGTCGCCGACTCGAGTGAGCGTGTATACAGCTGGGACGAATTCGAACCCGGCTTCTTCCGTACGGTTTTCGGTTGACCGGTCCGGTTCACCTGGCCGGTCCATTGCGGTTTCGAACCGGGGAAGTGCGACAGAAGGCCGGAGGCGGACGTGTATGTGCTCGCCGACGAAGCATCCCGGCTCGTTCAGGTGCAGCTTGCACAAGAACGCGAGTCCCTCCGGCGCCGCCGGGCCATCGGCGTGCAACTCGAACCGGCTCAACATGCGGCGGTCTGCGATGACCAACTCCCTGGTCCGGATCGGAACCGTGGAAGGCGATCTGGTGAAGCGGGCCTTGGGCGCCCTGATCCGCCCTTCTTCCCACCAGCAGCGCCGCCGCCTCGGGTTTCAGCGGCGGCCAAGCCGGCTTTCCACCATGTCGAATGCCTAGAAACCGTCGTCTTATCCGATCGATCGTTCAGTGAAATCAAATTTCTGCGGTGATGATGCCGGCGGTTGCAGTTCGGAGAGTATCCGCCGGCGGAGGCATGGTGGCGGTTTTTTTGTGTACTCTGGTGGCTGGAAACCCTATGATCCGTTGACTCTGTAAATATAAAATTCTACCAGTGGTAAATAAGAATTACCGGTGGTAGGGAGTATTATCCTACGCAAAAAAAAATGTTTTGCGGGTAATCCAAATTCTCCCTAATTCGAGCAATAAACTTCTGAATTCTTATCCAATTGAAATCTTGAATTTCCCTTTCATGAGTAGAGAAAACAAATTTTCAGGGGAAAAAAAAAGAAAAAGCAAAAGAGGACCTGCTTAAGAAAATAAAGATAATGCAATTAAAATTGTCTACTCCCATAGAAGATTAGATTAGATTAGAAGGTGCTACTTTATTCGAGTAAATACAAAAGTTAGTATAGATAATGCAATTGAGAGATTGAGGACATGCTTAATACCCTCTCTTCTTTTTTAAGTGTCTTATTTATTTTCACCTTGGTTCCCATGACATTGGGAACAAATGTCATGGGATGACCCGGGGGCAATTGACTTGTGGGATGCAATTGAAGGGGGTGGGGGGTGTGTTTGGGTCAGGGCGGGGTGGGGGGTTTACCGGGGGTTGGGGGGGATAGGAACCGCTAATTTTACGAATTGGACACCGGAGCGCCCCCGGGTCATCCCATGACATTGGGAACCAATGTCATGGGAACCTTCCCAATTTATTTTATGTCTCAAACGTTAGAACAATTATATATAAATATATAAAGTGATATACCCACATAAAATTATACCAGATTATTGGTATTGACAAATATTATTAATTATTATTTTTAATAATTATGTGACATAAAATAAATCAGAATTAGTAAGAATTCACAAATTTTGTCTATGAATTTGTACATGCAGAGTCTAGTTAAAATCAACTTGTGGGGTGTAATTGAAGGGGTAGGAGAGTGTTCGGGTTGGGGCAGAGTGGGGGGATTTACCGGGGGTTGAGGGGTAAGAACCATCAATTTTATGAACGGGATACCGGAGCACCTTCAGGTAATCCCATGACATTGATAAACTTACGAGGGTAGTATGCATATAAATTAGGATGTGACTATACTTCAGTTAGAATAAAAAAAACTTTTCATCGGTCACAACTACAAATTTAAATTTTTGGTTGAGTTGTTTTTTTTAATATAGAATCAGAACGTTGTTAACTAAGAAGTCATGACTTTGAAATTCAAGTTCGCCAATTTTAAAATTTTAAAGTTTCATGTGTAAATTGTAATGTTTGAAAAATATTATGCCTGTACATGAGGAGCATGTTATAACAAAAAAAATCCTAAAGTACTATTACAAATTTAAATTTTTAGTTGAATTGATTTTTTGACAACATATTTGGATGTTTTGTGTATTACATAATTGTTTTCAGCGTTTGTTAATGGAAACTCCATTAGGCTGAATTATTAGCATATGGATCGAAAGGATAAGGTTTAAAAAACGAGGTGGGGCCTCATAATTGTGGACAGCCACAATGGCTGCTGTGAGGGTGGAGTGGTGGACCATTTTTCGTAACAGTGACGAGAGACAGGAAGGGCCGGTGGCCCCCCATGACATAATTACAAAAGCCAAACATGAGTGGAGCAGGAGAAAAGACTAAAAAATAGAAAATCAATGAACTTTTCAATATATGATCATATGTTTTTATTTTTTTAATGTAGAAACATTATTTAGGTGAACGTCCACCATCACTACATATTAATCCTCTCACTAGATATTATTAAGTCTTATTTAAGAAATATAAAAAAAATTAAGTCTTACATAGAGAAATTCATTATGTTTTAGTTCTATTTAGGGCCTGTTAGTTAGAACTTGAAAAAAAGAGCTAGATATTGAAAGAAACTGGAAAAAACTGGAAGAAATAGGAAGAAACTGGAAGGAACGGGAAGAAATTGGAAAAACTTCAAAAAAATTGAAAGACCTAAAAAAACTTTAAAAACATTTATTTTAAATTCTTGTTGTTATAAATTATTATTATTATCATTATTATTATTATTATACAAAAAAGTATTATTATTTTTTAAATACAAAAAACTACTTTTGCAAAAAAATAATTATAATATAAAGTTAGCATAAATATAAAAATATTAAATTTTGGGGTTATATTGCACCTCAATTTATTTATGTAGTATTTATTATAAATAATATATTTGTAATTATACTTTATATATTACAAGATTTTATTTTAAATATCAGACATGTCACATAATATAATCAAACCTACTTTTTCTTTCATGATTGACATTTTATTTTCATTGAAGTCATATTGTTGGAACAAAGACATAATAAACTTTTTTTTACATTTTTGTTTTACTCCTATTTTAGTCTTTTTCTCTAAACTATTTTGACTTACAATTTTTTTTTATAAAAATTAGAAAAATGAGCAAATTTAAGTAATACAGGGAAATGTGAGAGATCTTATATAAAGTTAGATTAATAAAATATTCAATTTCACTATTTTATCCATAATTTTGTTAATATAATTTAACATATTGATATTTTCCTGTCTTTTTATTTAGACTAATATATAAAAAATTGCTTATTCATGTTAAAAAGTTGAAGAAAAAAAATAATGAGTGTGAATCATAAAAATATTTAGATGAAAAAAATAATTTATAAATTATATTTATGAACATAACAGTTGTAATAATAATAATAATAATCACATTAAAATATATCGTTTTTAGAGTAATTGGTTGAGGAGTAGAGACAGTTTGAAGAAAATGAGAATAGTTGGAAGAAACTTGAAGAGCTGGAAGAAACTGGAAGTTAAAAGTTCAAGCATTAAAGAACATGCTCTTAGTGTAATTTTTTTAAAAAAATTGTCGCCGAATTGGGACTACAATAGACCTGATCCAATATTGGGTCGGGCTGGGTTTCGGGCCGAACTAAGGCACTATATAGGGCTGGACACAGGATCGGTACGGTATCGTTACCGGCGACGGTACTGCCACCGGAGACGGACATGGACACGGGAGGACGGTTCCGAGAACCGGTATCGATAACGTAGTTAGAAAACTCATTCGACTGATTATTCAAGTCCGTCCTACACGATATCGGTTCCGGTGCAAGTTTTTCGGTACCAGCACCGGCGGTACCTGTTCTGATACCGACCATTTGAATTTTTTTCCTTTTTCTTTTGGTTCCTTTGTCAGCCGTCAGTTTTTTTTGCAGGGGTGAGGGACTGAGGGCTCCTCAATGGCATTATAGCCGTTTGAAGAAGGGAAGGGGAGGGGTGTTGGGGGGGGGGGGGGGGGTTTAACTATATAGCCGCTAGGCCAATTAAAAAGATGGGGCCTCTCTTACAACAATTTCTAAAATGTAATTTAAAAAATACATTTTTAAAACAATGTATAAAAAAATTTACCTTCAAAAACTCTTTGTCAACACTTTTTAGAAAGTTAACCACTTTTTATCCCTAATTTTTTGGATAAAAAATCAAATGGTAAAATTGTATCGAGAACTTTCATATGCTCCTGATTTATTATCAAGTTTTTCTCGATTATTTAGACAAAAAAGTTAAATGGTGAGATTATCTTGAGAACTTTTTTATTTAGGCTTCTTTCTGTTCAACTTATTTTTTCTTGCTTTTTTCTTATTCTTATTAAAATCAGAACAGATCAGATTAGATCTAATCAGATTAGATCACATCAGATCCAATCAAGAATTATTATTATTATTATTATTATTAAAAATGAAAAAGTATAAACTTTAGAAACAAGTTAAATAGAAAAATGAGAGAGTAATCATTAATTATTAGACGTCGAAAAAATTATTTTTAAAATAAATTGACAATGCCAATATAATTCTACTTTTAAAATATATTTTTATTGCTACTTGTACTTTGAGTTTCTAAAATATCGAATTGATCAACTTTGATTATGACTTAAAAAAATTAACATTTGATATTTATAAACAGAGTATATTTTAGTGCAACTGAAATAACTATTATATCTATGGTGTTATATTAATCATAAAAAAAGTTTCGTAGTACAAAGCACACGTTGATATTTTATAAAGATGAAATATTTTAATAAAAATACTATCTCTTCTCTATATTGATTATCTAAATTTAATTACTTTTTAATGTATATATGAATTAAATATTTATCAACCTATCAAGCTAGGAGAGCTATCACCCCACTGAAGTTTGAACAATTAGCCTCTTATTTGGGAGAGTCATATGGATGTTATTGGACCACTATATCTTTGACAACGGATCATTTTTTTACATCATCATATTACTAGTACCATTAAGAAAAAAATTTATGGGCCTTAGGCGACCACTCTCTGGGCCTACCTCAAAGCCAGCCCTATTAATATATACCTTAAACTACCTTCTTAATTTAAGTATCAATTAATAATTAAGTAGCTAGAGTAAGTAAAAATTGATCCTACAAAGATAGAGAATTTAGAACAGTTTACAATTACTGCTTTATTTAATTATTTATTACGGAGTAACACTAAACGAATACGAAGTATTGCCCTTATAATACTCCATATCACTTAAGAATTCACCACCGAACCTAAGACGAACTCATTCGCTTGATGGGAGGCTTGATCATCGTCAGGCCATGTAGGCAACTCATGATAGTGCACCCCATCATCATGGGTAACTTGAAGATGTGTTATGAGGGGAGGGGGTCTTGACCATTTCTGACCGGGTGGGGGGGGGGGTTCCTGTTGGGAAGGGGAAAACGCAACACGCGAGGGAGGCGCAACACGCCTGTGACCGCCCCATCACAAACATAGGGTCGCGGCCCTTTACAGATAGCCTGATAATAGGAGTCCAAACTTCACAACCATGAATGACAGGTAGATTAAATTACTAGTAAATTTGGTTACATTATAAGAATTCACCTTGCATGTCATCTAAATACACGAGTCACGAGGGATAAAGAAGAAGGTAGTATGTAATACTGTGATTGAGCAATGAAGCAAGACGGGAAAAAAAAACTTCAAAAACTTTTTATGCTGCGTATTCTTCTGAATCAAATGTGGGGCTGGAGGGATACTCGAGATCTGTTACCATCCTAATCCTTTCTCCTCGTGAGTTTTCCTCCGGCATCTTCATCTCTTTGTTATCTTTAGGGAGTACATTGCAGTTAACGGTGTGCCACTCCGGTCTTTCTTCCTGAAAAAGACTGCCCAAACCAGAAATTCCGTCATGGAAACTGGACATATGTGGTTTATTGGAAGACAACAATGTCAAATTTATAAGGACGCTTTTAAGAACGACAATGGGAATCTTACGGGTGCTTGCAGAGTATTGGACAGTGAACAGTGAGGGCATACTTGCAAGTGGACAACTCGGTGATGGAACTTATCATAGCCCTTGGCTCTGAGCAAACAAACCTCACCTGAAGACAAAACTTTCATAAGTACACACACACATGTATAAAGAAAACAAATCAAGAGTCACATTTATACCTCTGTTTCTCGTGGCTGGTTTGTTAAATCACAGACAGTTCCATTTGTATACAAATGAGCATGATATCTGCATACAGAATAAAATCAATAAAACCAATTTCTGATGGCAAAGAAAATAAATCCAGGGTAAGTTTTATGCTAAGGGTCTTTGCGTTGGGTAAATAACTCTAATCACTGGTTCATCTACAACTTCTTGTATGTGAATTTATACCTTTGCGAAGAATCTTTTGAACGGGGATCTTTTAATGTAGAAATATCAGACCGGTTCTCATTATAAGCCATAGTTGCCTCACTGTCATAGTACCCCAAGACAAATTCTTGTACCACCTATAAGACTCAGAAGCAAAAGAACACATGTCTGGATTGAGTTTAGATTACCAGAAAAGGACACATGGGATTTAAAAACAGAGAAATATAATCACATACGGAGTATAAAACAAGAGTAGAACAAAAAATGGGGTTAAACTGTTTTAAATTATATAGCATGGTAAGTATGCTAGTAAAGCATGAAATATAGCTAATGTGGTGAGCAAACTATTAGTGAAAAGATCAAAGTTTTGAATAAAAGAATTAAAAGTCAGACAAATAAACCTAATAATTACTGTGGGAACCACTAACAGGCAAATGAAGAATACCTTCTCATCCTCCACATGAATTTGGCGTAGCTTTTTCTGGTAACAAAATTCATATGACCACCACCCCTCTTGCTGGGAAATATTGAAGTTGTAAGTAAAATACGGGGGCATAATGGCAAAAAAAACACCAAGCAATCCATAATTTGATCCATCTTTTACGATATTGATTTTTGTTTTTAGAACATACTCTCTAAATCTCACGCATAAGTGAAAAGAGTAGTTCCAGATATACTAACCCTGAGAAGGCATGCATCCTTAAGCACATCAAGTAGCTCATCAGGTGTCTTTGGTTTTATGTGTTTCTCAGTCTCCAAGATCAAACTGCTTGTATTCTGTTGACTGACTAGTTTACTGCTTTTTGAATTATGCACTTTGGGCAGAAAACAAAGAAACTTCTCTCCTTTATTGTTGGGCATGACAACAGCTTCCTGATCATCATCCTGCAACACAAAATGTACAGACTGGCCCATTGAACTAATGCATCATACTAACTTGATCAATTAGAAAAGCCACAACGATGTAACTAAACTTTGTGTCAAGAGAAGAGTGCAGTTCCTCCATGACATAAAATGTCAGACCTATGATAACAATATACTATAAAGTATAAAGCAACAAAGAATACCAATGAAAGAACATCCACTTTCCTTTCAAGGATGGCGAAGAACACATTTAAAAGGACTTAGATTACAATGGGTTAGCAGAATAACTTACTGGGTGAAAAGGTGAGTCTTCTGGATGAAATTCTATCTTGTATTTTGGTTCTTTAGAGCTTCGACCAAGAGTCCCTCCTGACATCAAAAGTGAGAAAAATAGTTGAAGGGCATAATAATACTTGTAAACTCTAGACCCATCCAAAAGCATCTTGATATGAAATACAGTCAACGTTTTGAACAAAACTAAAAACCTAGTCACAACAAATGAAAGGGTGATAGATAGCCCAACGAATGCTGTGTGCAATCACCTGATGAAATGAGAAGTTAACGATCAAACATTATGTGGTTGTTTGAGTAGAAACCAAATGTTCAACAGACACGAGCTTAACATAGGTCCCGTTTGATATCAGCGTTAGAGATTAGCGTTAGCGTTTTGAAAAGGCCATCCGATGGTAACCTTTAGCGTTAGCGTTTTCAGAATTAATCTACACCATTAAAATTTTATCCAAATCGCTAACGGTCTTCCCAAGCAGGGCCATAAAAAATACCACTTGTGTTGATAAGTTCGCTTTCTTTTCTTGTTGTTTTATAATAATGTTCATACTTCTTTGTTTGCAATTCTTTTCCCACCCATCAAACTTTCCTAAAAATTCTTTAACAACGTTTCCATCAATTCAGCTCATTTCTTTCTCATCAATAAAAACCCCATACAAATTTATACACCATTCTTATTCATTCTCAATCTAATTGTAAGTCAAACAAAGAACACTAATTAGGAACAGATGGAGTACATATTTGCAAGAAATTAAGAATATCATGATCACATTTTGAAACCTGTATGTGGATGGAAGATCTGATTGGCGAAAATAACGCCGTACAAAAGATTGGAGGATAGAAGTAAGACACAACTCCATGCGAAATTCATCTTCATTTTTATTTCTCCTAGTTGCAAATTGCGAGCCCTAGGGCAGTATAAGAAAAATTAGATGGAAGAAAAGACGAATTGTGGTCTGCGAACCAGAGGATCCGTGTTGACGGCACTGATGAAGACGAAGACGAGCGTGAAGGGGATTTCGTATCTGAGCGTGACGTGTACCTTTGGTACCTGTCTAAACGAATTAACAGGTACCACGTGGAATGGATTATAATTATTACTCCGTATTATTAATTTTTTTTTGGGAAAAATACATACTAAATGAAGAATGTGCAAAAATAGGATTCTAATGTTTTTAACCGCAAAATAGGATTAAATTAATAATAAAAAGAAAAGTTCGGCTCACGCGCTCATAGATTCTAAGTCACAACCTCTGGCAACCCTAGATATACTCCGTAAAAGGAATTCAGCAACAGCGGCTCCCCCACAACCTGTCGTCGTCAGACACTTCTCACTGCAGCGCCGCACTACAAGAGATCATAGTCGTCACCGTTTTCCCTTGACAACAGCCTTAGATGATACCGCCTCCACCGCCACATTATGCATCATGGTTTTAAGAAATGAGAGTAGAATTCAGAGATTATTTATAGATATATTATATCTGTTTTTCTTCGTGTATATTGAATGACAAAAGATATATTTATAATAAAGAGGCTTAGTATGAGCACTAATACATATGAATGTAAATACTTTTAGATGAAGGATGGACTCAAAGTAGGTCCACGAGTGGGCCAAGCAGCCCTAGGCCAAAATTATCCAAACAATACTAGATCATATGCTTAGATTGTTTGTAGATCGTTTGCCCTGTAGACAAGATGGAGCAGACGGTGATGGAAGTGCACTAGTATGTTAGCTTATGGTTTAATTGTTTAATGCAAAACAATAGATATGATTATTAGGATATTTGACAAGTACATTAAGGTTCATGGAAAATATTGAAACTCTTATTTTGTGGAATACGCATGTGTTTGAGTATATTTGAGTATCCCTCCTACATTTGATGGTTTAATTTGTGTGAAATTGAGCATGCACATAGTACGTCTTGGTTTTTTTCAACTTTTGTAACGAAATATTTCGTTGCGATCGAGATATTATTTTCTATTGCAAATAAATATTTTTCGTGACAAATATCAGCTTTGAAATTTCTATTGCTTTTTTCCGTTGCAAAATTTTGCAACAGAAAGAATAGCTGCAAAATTTTGTTGCACTATGTTGCAACCGAATTTCCGTTGCCAACGCTAACAAAGACATTTTCGTTGCAATTTTTCCATAGCAACATTGTGCAACAAAAATTGCGTTGCAAATTTTTGATGTATTGCTTTGCAATGGAAAATCCGTCGCAGTAGTGAATCTGCAACAATGATTTTTGCAACAGAAAAATTGCAACAGAACTTCCGTTGCAATCAACATTAGCAACGGATAATATAAAAATGCAACAAAAATTGCCGTTGCAAATAAATGGCAAACAATTGTGAAGCCCAATGATCTAGCCGTTGCAAATGGTCAAATCATTAAATTCAAAAACAATTCTACCTATTTGTTTACCTATTTAAACTTATTGATCTCACCATTTTTACATACACAATCCTTATACACTTCTCTAGTCTCTTATATTTTTACATTCTCATACACATTCTCTAAAAATATATATCAAGATGCATCCCTATGGAGATTCATACAATTAGAATTTTCGAGCACCGCGACAAGCCACAACCCGTCCAAATACCACCACCGCACCATACACCCAAATGGCGCTAACAAATTATCCAATTGGTAAGATTTTTAGATAAAGGCGACATTCAATATCATAAGCGTTTTAGCATGATACAAAATATTTCGATGAATACTTTCAGTTTTCAACAAAACGTCATGGGTTTTCTCCTACAAGTTCAAACGCAATAACCTGCAAGTGTTCTGGAGTCACAACCGGAGGTAGTGCCCGTGACACAACCGGACAAAGCAGTACCGTCACAACTTTGGAAACGGTCACACAAGAAAAAAATAGGTAATTTACCTAAATAGGACTAAAACATAATGACTTTCTCAATATATATGTTTTTATTTTTCAATGTAAGACCATTGATCATTATCTATTAGTCATTTTTCAACTAGATATGCAGCATCAGTTGGACATTATTCTTCAATTCTCACTAGTCATTATTAAGTCCTATTTAGGGAATATAAAAGTTTAAGTCCTACATTAGGAAATGAGTTATGTTTTAGTCCTATTCGGTGCAAATTTCACAAAAAAATCCCAATGAGCTGAGGGTCAAGCGTACACATACGGCGTGGTCATCAAACAAAGAATATGCTTTGGCTTGTGCTTGGCTCAACATATCCGAGGACCCTAACATTGGTAAATAACTTTTTTGAACATTTCTTTGTTTTCTATTATTAAAATAATTGCTAAATAGTTTTATTTTTATTGCTTTATAACATTGTTATGAGTATAATTTAATGCTAATATTTTTTTCTTTACTAAGAATATATTTATTTTATGTTTTTTATTTTTTTTAGCAAATTGAACTATCAAGTTAATGAGTTTTGGTCAAGAATCCAGAACAAGTTTTTCACACAAATTGGTAATTAAACCGGACGACTACCGTACTCCGGATCAAATAACGAACAAGTGGAGAGATAAGCGAGTGAAATCAAAGTAACCAAATACAACACCATCTACAAGAGAGTGAAGACTAACTTGGGATGCTCACATCCAACTGTTGGAATTTTTTGATAAATTGGACATTTTCGGATTTAAATTCGGTAGGGTCCACAAAATTATTTTCCGAAATAATTATGGACGTTTAATCTTGTAAGTAAGATGAATATCTTGACATATCACACGCCATAAACAGTGCTCGGGTGAATGAGAAATTAATTCTCAAAGTTGACTATGAGGGAAGAGTAAAAACCCTTGTCCCACACCGGTTTTTGAACCTTTCGTATTCTCATATTTAATCTTAGGCATTTAATTGAGCTTATGAAAGGAACAAGAAGAGGACTGCTCGCGCGCCGCTGCCGCCGCCGTCCGTTTGGCTCGGCACGTCACGCGCGCGCGTCGGGGCGTGGCGGAGCTAATTTTTTACGAGACTGAATTGAACACGCGTGGATACTTCGTGATTAACGAAGTGCCGTCCAAGGAGCATGCATGCACAGGGAGGCGAAGAGAGTGGCAGTGTTGCCTCGTAATCTCCGTCCGGTCCAATGAAGAGCCAACTTCCCTCCTATAAAAGGAGGACTTGGCTGCAGGGAAGAGATACACACTCGGAAAAAAAACCTCTCTACGTTACTGAAAGCTTTCCGACTAATCCCCATTTCCGATCATCTTCTCCGGCGATAACTTCCCGTCATTCTCGTTCGCTGGTGCTTTGTTTTACTGCTCTAGGCATAGCACGCTGCGGTTTTATCCTGGGAGGAGATTGCCCACGTTTTCCAGTGGGGGAGGCGGACAATACTACCTTAAAGAAAGCTCCGTCAACTCCGTTTTCCTAACCTACGCTTCCAGAAACAGCTCCGGCGACCCTCTGTTTTTCATCCGACATAGTTGCTGTTCGCGTTCCTCCTTCTCCCCGTCCGTGTTCGTGATCCTGTCCGTTCATGTTCGAGCTTCCGAAGACTCCCATTTTCTCTTTTTATTTATTTTCGTTGTAAAATCCGAACGGATTATAAGTTCGGATTATTTTATTTCATTTTATTCCCGCTGTAATATCAACACCAACAAGAAGCTTTGAATGAATTCACAGCCAGCCAAGAAAGGGCCGTTTGGCTACATTAAACCTTGGGATCTTTCAAGGAAAAGCTGAAAGAGGCATCTCGATCGTCCCGCTACCTAATACGTACTCGATCATCAAAGAAGTCAAAAACATCTTCGTCCACCCAATCATTGAGTACGTCAATCTTCCTACACTCGGGTTAATATCAACTTGAATGAGCCTTAGGACAAATACGTGGCAGAGGAAGAACCGATATATGAAGAACCGACATGTCTGGCCGGGAGGAGCCGAGGAGTGGTGGGGCAATATAAAAACAAACAACATCATCGCTCGGTGTGGACTACAACAAATGGTTTAATTTGTAGAAATGAATCAAAGATTAGAAGCGTTAGTCAATATATAAAAAAAACAAAATTTAGAGCACAAGCAAGAAGAAGAAGAATATCGACAAGAACGTATTCAACTGAGAAAGGATCGACAAAATGGTTGTTGATCTCGAGATGTTGTCTAAACCCATCGCCACCTCTAGTCCTCTCCAAGACTGCAGCATGACCTAACCTTGAAATTGCATGATCGAATCAAAGAAATATATGGTCTCGATGGTAATAAATGAAATATTTTATTTTTATTAATTAGTTATGCAATTTTTTCAATTTTAATATACTAAAATGTTCTATGTATTACGTAGTATAGTAGTTAAGTACTTTTATAATTTTTAAAGAATTATTACTCCGTATGTTTTTAGTAATTATTTTTCAAGAGTAATTTTAATTTTAAAAATAGTTGAGTAAAAAGAGGTAAAATTTGAAACATTGTGTAATGGTTGAAGGGCTTGAAATGGGGCATGAACCATTACACTTTTGTTATTCAAAATGAGTCTTTTGACATGGCATGCACCAAAGGAGCTTAGAACATGGAAAAAAGACTATAATAAGAATAAAACATTGAAAATATGCCAAAATAAGAATTCATATTTTTATTATTAAAATAGAATTTACATTATTAGTCAAGACCAAATATATTACGAAAAAGTTTAGTAAAATGTAAATGTAGGGCCTGTTTGGGAATAGCGTTAGAGATTAGCGTTAGCGTTTTGAATAAAATTTTAACGGTGCAGATTACTTTGAAAACGCTAACGCTAAACGCTGGCCGTATATAGCTTTTCCAAAACGCTAACGCTAATCTCTAACGCTATTCCCAAACAGGCCTGTACAATGCTACATGGTCTAAACGTGCATTACAAGATGGAGATAGAAATGGACTTAGAAACTACGACGTACTTGCCGGGTATATCATCAAAACTCAATGCGAAGACTTTAAATTTGGCTGCGTGGCATGTGTATTTTTTTTGAAATATATTTTCGTTGCAAATATATTCCTTTTGAAATATAGTTTTTAAATATCAATTTTCTTAAAAATATATCCATGTATAAATAAAGATATTAGTGATCAAAGTGCAATCTTGGAAACCGCAAGAAGTCAAATGTGAAGAACATTTTTGGACGAAGAGAATAGATGATTGTTACGGAGTATTTATGTATGTATAAAGAATCTGTAATTGTGATGTGTGGAAGAATTCGTAATGAATTCGTAGCATTTTGGTACGAGTAAAAAAAACATTAGAGCTATAATGATTCCGTGTTTTTTGAAGTCCAATTTATACCTGAATAGTAATTAAGTCACTTTCCTTGTTCTCTTCACTGTAAAGTTAATAGACTTGAATTATTTGAAATTTTGAATGTCTGAAAAAAAAGTAAAGACTTGAAAGTCATTCATTGAATAAAATTAATTTGAAAATTTAGTGATTTTATATAATTCTAATCATTTTTTCAAGACTTAAATAGTTCAATTCCATATATATTTTGGTAGATTTCATTATACGGTGGATTAGGTAAAATTTAATGGATTCCAGACAAAATATTACTCCGTAATTAGTGATATCATTCCAACCTAAATTCAGCTTCCAACCTTAAGATTTTCAATTTTTTTTTGTATTTTTTAATAGAAAAATGCTAGGGTAGGGGTACACCAAAGGTGTACCCCATTTGTCCCCCACCCCCTCCATTACCACAAAAATGGGCAAAAATTTAAAAAAAAAATTAAATAAATAAAAAGTAGATAAAAATGAATGGTGGAGAAGGGGGTGTGGGACAAATGGGGTACACATTTGGTGTACCCTAGCATGGCTCTTTTTAATAACAGTACAGCTCATGATAACCAATTAGGTAACAATTTTGAGCCATGCTAGGGGTACACCAAATGTGTACCCCATTTATCCCCCACCCCCTTCTCCACCATTCATTTTTATATACTTTTTATTTATTTAATTTTTTTTAAAATTTTTGCCCATTTTTGTGGTAATGGAGGGGGTGGGGAACAAATGGGGTACACCAAAGGTGTACCCCTAGCATTTTTCAACAATTTTTTAAACAGAAATTGTAGAATTACACAATCAGGTGTAATTTCGTGGCACCACCTCAATTCGACCATCTATGATGCTCAGTTCGTAAAATTGACGGTTTCCAACCTTCATGACCCCCTCATAAACCCCCACCCTGACATCGTCCCTTCACAATCCCCTTATCCACATCACAATGATTTTTTTAATATACTCCCTCCGTTCTTAAAAGATTGTCACAGTTTGACTTTTCGGTCAAATTGTAACATTCTTTCACCGCGAATTATGGAAAACGAATATTTAGTTATAAGAAAATTTTAGTAAAATTGGGGTTATTTTAAATAACAATTTTGAAATATCAAATATTTATAACATTTAATTATTTTAAACTATATTTGATTCGTGGTCAAAGGGTGCCACCGTTTGACCAAAAATATCAAACTGTGGCAATTTTTTTAGGGATGGAGAGAATATATGTATAGAATGAGGAGGCGTCCATATGGGTAACCATAGTTTTTTTTCAATTTATTCTTATTACTTATTCTTATAAAAAACAGATTAAACTAAATTAGATCAGATAATATCATACCAAATTAGATAATATAAGATCATACCAGATCGGATAAAAAACAACTTCAAACATTATTACAATTAGATCATATTAGGTCATACCAGATAAAACTTTATTAAAATCACCTAAGATCCAAAAATCCAATCAGATTGGAGAAAAAAGATTAAAATAGAAGTAAAACATTGAAAACATATCAAAATAGGAGTTTCATATTCTTATTTTAAAAATAGTAGTTAAAATGCATATACAATGTAAATCATAACCATATACGTCACTAAACTAGATTGTAAAATATTTATATACAGTGCCACATTACAATAGTACAAACTCCTATTTTAAGACTATAAAAAAACTCCTATTTTAAGGAAAAAACATGAAGCTTTATTTTAGTATATTTTCTATCTTTTAAACATACTACCTCCGTCCCTGAGTATTTGTCCAATTTTAACTTTTTCCGGTCAACTGTTTTTAACCCTTGACTTATAATTAAATAATATATATATATATATATATATATATATATATATATATATATATATATATATTGTATATTAATTAGATAAAATAATATTTTTTTATGAATATCTAATTTTACCTGTATATTAATAAATCTAATAAAACTATTTTTTTATGAATATCTAATATCGTTTTTATTTAATTTGAGGTCAAATTTTATTAATTTTGACAAAAAAAAATCAAAAATAGAAAAATACTCAGGGACGGAAGGAGTATTTATAATTGATTTCTTATTATATTGAGACCAAGAGAGAAAGCCCTCATTCTTAATTTGTAGAGAGCAAAGCTGCTAGCGGCAAATGTGATGGTCCCCACCCCCAACTCATTGCACATCATTCCATATTACCTTTGCTTTCCAAATACGGAGTAACTGAGTTGCCACTTTCCCTTCCCCTCTTCATATACCACATTTTGAGAAACCAAATAATACAGGCGATTAAAGATCTCTGGCCTCACCCGTGGCACTTTGAGAGCAACCTCTCAAAAAATGAACCCAACTTTTATTGCCGGTTGAGCCATTATGATTTATCTCCTCTCACAATCCTGTCGGGCAGGGGGTGAGGGGCGCCCGGGGCGAACGATTTCACCTTCTGGAACAATGAGAAACTAATTTTCCTTTCTTTTCTTTATTTAAAAGAACATTAAAGAAACCCTTCTAAAGAAATGGTTAAAACATCCATTAATTATAAACTGTAATAGCTGGCAAGTTTACCAGCAAGTCATATGTATATACACTTTTGTAAAGTTGCTTTCCAGTTTTCCTCTTGACCTTACCCATACACATAGTTCTAAAAATGACATATCAAATGTGTATATATATAGCCCATATGAAGAATAAACAGAACACAGTGCAAATATAAATTGTTTTCCTGGACTACTACTCATCACCAATGGGTGGGAATTCATGGTTTTGCAATTGGGCATTATGGGTGTTCATCTTTATCAGCTTTGTTTCTGGGTACGGAACGAGTCTTGGCGACGATGTCTTTAACGTGACGGTCCATGTGAACGGCGAAAGCGCCATTGGGACAACAGACACAAATTTCATCTGTGCAACTTTGGATTGGTGGCCAAAAGAAAAGTGCAATGAGAAGAAAAACTGCCCTTGGGCCAATGCCACTCTCCTAACTTTGGTATAATTTGTGAAACTGCACCTAATTATTTTCCCAAAATGTTGTAATTTCTGGGTCTCTAATCATCAACTTGATGGGTTTGTTTCATATGTTGTGTGTGCAGAATCTCAATAGTAGTGTTTTGCTAAATGCAATAAAAGGTAAGTTCAAAAAAATCCCAGTTTTTGCATGATTTAAATTCACAAATTGGAGGTTTATTTTACTTTTGATGTCCTTGGTTGCAGCATTCTCTAGACTGAAAATTAGGCTGGGCGGCACTTTGCAAGATAAGGTCGTCTACCAAACCAATCGTTCGGAACCGTGCGAACCATTTCGTTTGGACGAGGCGAAATTGTTTTCCTTCACTCAGGGGTGCTTACCTCTGTCTAGATGGGATGAACTGAATGAGTTCTTCATCAAATCAGGGTAATCCAAAGTACAACATTTAATAATTTGTTCCTCAGTTATTGTTTAAATTTATCCTAACAGTAACTTGTGTTTTACATTACTTAGAGCTTTTATCACATTTGGGTTGAATGCACTCTCTGGAAGAAGAATGGAAGCAGGCAGTAGTGACATTGCTACTACTGGGTCATGGAATTCAACCAATGCCAAATTTCTCATGACATATTCTCTCGACAAGCGGTATCATATCCACGGCTGGGAGTTGGGTATGAAAGACCTCTCGTGACGATTTTCTTTTTCCCTCTTCTTAATAACTACACACACATTTGTTGGGACTGCGTGAATCCTCACACCAATCCTGCATTAGTATCATATTGTCCGCTCTGGGTTAAAGCCCTCAGAGATTTGTTTTCGGGCACTTTCCAACAGAATCAACACTTGTTTTTTATCATAGCTCTCGATTCAGGGATTGGGGTAGAACAACATATGTTCTTAACAACACGTACTTTTCGATCTTTGTTAAAGGTTTTCTATCTTTTTCTTTCATATCGTTGATCACCAGGGAACGAGTTGGTTGGACGAAGCGCGATAGGGAGACAAATTCCAGCAGATGTGTATGCTAATGACACCATCCATCTTCACAGGATAGTCAAAAACCTTTACAAGGATCCTAAAACCCGTCCAATAGTCATGGCACCAGGTGGTTTCTTTGATGAAGAATGGTTCAAAAAATACTTGCAGAAAGCAAATCACTCCTTGGACGCGGCCACTCACCATATATATGATCTTGGTGCAGGTATTTTTAATAAAGTTTAAGCACAAATATACTATATATATCGGGACGATTCCTATGACATTGCCATGACTCCAAAGTCGAAATTAAACTGTGGGGTGCAATTGAAAGGGGTGGAGGGGTGTGTTCGGATCGGGGCGGGGGGTTAGGGGGTAGAAACCGTCAATTACATATACACAATGATATCCCAATGTGTGGTGAAATGAATGAACAGGAAGTGGTTTGAACCTGACAAATAGAATCCTTGACCCTGGGGTTCTTGATGGAGACACGAATATATTGAAGCAATTGCGTGGCCTGGTCCATGGAACTAAAGTGCAGGCTTGGGTTGGCGAGGCTGGAGGGGCATATAACAGCGGAGGACCAAATGTGTCAAACACCTTTGTTTCTAGCTTCTGGTAATTCATGATATAATACCCAATTCTTAGAATATGGAAACGTTTCCTGGGCCTACAACCGGAAGCTTTAACGAACTTTTGGTTGAGTTGGTTTCCTGACACCAGTATAATATGTCTTGCAGGTATCTCAACCAGCTTGGGATGTCGGCCTCGTACAATACCAAAGTATACTGCAGGCAGACACTAGTAGGAGGAAACTACGGTTTACTCAACGCCACTACCTTTCATCCCAATCCAGATTACTACAGGTCTTTTTGACTATGGGAGTTGAAGGGGAAAAAAATTGTTCGTCATTTTATATTTTTCGCTCTATTGCTCTTTATTTATTTATTACCTTGGTGCAACGACTGCAGTGCTCTTCTATGGGACCGATTGATGGGAGAGAAATCGCTCAACACAAGCTTTGAAGGGACAAAGAAACTACGGGCTTTTACGCATTGTGCAAAGAAACTTGTAAGACGAAATTAATCATTAAGACAAATTTATGCATAGAATTATTAGCAGCAACGAATTAAACAATGTCTTATATTGCTTGCCTCTTATGAATTGCAGGGAGGGATCACCATGTTGCTGATGAACCTAGATGACAAGCGAAACATCACGGTGAACACTTCGCGAATTCACATGACGAGCCGTAAGCCAGAGCCAAGACAAGAGTACCATTTGACAGCACCGGATGGCGATTTACACAGCCAAACAGTGCAACTAAATGGGAAGAAACTTGAAGTAAATTCGGTGTCAGGAGAAATCCCAATAATCCAGCCATTAGCTTACGCTTTGCACCAGCTAATAAATGTGGCTCCTCATTCCATTGTCTTTGCTCACATACCTTCTGCACACCTACCAGCTTGCAAAGGCAAGCAATAGCTATGATATTTCAATTCCTCAAATTAATCCCTATGTTTGGGGTGCCACAAGTTCTCTTATTACACATAAACACACACACACACACACTCTGTTGTTTTAGACTCAATGAGCTAGCATTGTAATTTCTTTTTTTTCCTTTTCATTCTTTTTAAGTAATTCAAATATACATTGAAGCATTGCAGAACTTGTTATATATATATATATATATATATATATATATATATATATATATATATATATATATATATATATATATATATATATATATATATATATATATATATATATATATATATATATATATATATATATATGTCGCATTAACATTTCATATGTATTTGATTCCAACCTCAGTTTTAAGAGAAAGTACTCCTTAAATTTTATTTCAAATGTTAGCTGAGTTGTTTTGTAAAATTCTAAATAAGTTGATTAAATTTGTTTTAAAAACACTTGAAAAGTTAACTAATAAGGCTAGAGGCATTTGATAAAGCGCAGAAGCTCTAGCAAGACAAAGATTTAAAAAGTCACAAACCTGAGTGACAAAAATAACATTCATACACCCTTGAGAGAGAGAGGGAGGGATGGAGGGGAATAAGTTTATTTGATCTTGGGAGAAGGGTGAATATAAGTGGAGTGTTTCTCACCGGTGGGAGACCATTGAAAAAAAATCACATAAAATTGAAGAGGTATAATAGACAAAGATTGATGAGATTTTTTTTCCCTTAGTTTTTTTGCTGGTGCTCTAAGGTTTTTGGTTCTTTGACAACAAAAATCCCAAAACTCTAATAAACACATACGGTGTTCTATTGACTCCGAAAGTAGTTTCTACTTCCCCCAAGGCCGAACTCCTCCAAAATCCCAAAACGCATGCCAATCAGTTTTTACTATCTTACCGTAGCCAATCGGCATTTTGGACAGAGCGGCAGAGGTGGTAGTAAGGGCTGCAAGCTATATAAGGGGTGAGGGGGGAAGGTAATAACATGTAATAATCAAATTGTACAATCATATCCATTTTCACTAACTATTACTCCGTATGTCGAATCAGATCAACATCAATTCGTATCCAATTCAAATCAAATTGTATTCAGATTAATCCGATTCTCATTTTTATTCAATTACAATTTTCATTGAATTTCGAGAATTGTATCACATTTTTTATCCACTCAACTTCACAAAAAAATAAAATTGTGGAATTTAGAATCACAAGCAACATGCTCATATCTAATCATTCATCTACACATTCAAAGGTCATTTGGTTCATTGTTTTGGAAAATCATTTCTTGGCAATTGTCATTGCTTTTTTACAATTTCTTCAATTGCCCGCTTGTAGTACGCCATTTTCTGGATAGACGAAAGAGCTTCTTCTGCATTTCTATTCTCAAAAGCAAGAGCAAAAGCTCTTGCCCGCTCTTCGTACTTTTCTTGTACCTGCAAATAAATGCCGTTTTGGCTCGTTTTAACCAAAATAACTGTTGTTTAGGAGATAAAATGTTTTTTTCTAACCTTAAAAATTTTCTCATACTCCGTGCTTACTAACTCTTCCGACTAGATTTTTTTGTTTCTTGAAAGAGAAAAATGCATATACATTCAAGAAGGGTAGAAGAGTCATTTCGTATGGTTCCTTTACATGTGTCTATTTTGCTAAAAGTCATAGTAAGGATGATCATGTATATGAAAAGGCTGCAATACAATGAGAATGCAGCAAAAAATGGCAATGTTTTGGTGACCTTATCAAAGAATTTATAATGCTTCTATGTTTTTATCAAAGTGAGGTTCTTTTGACACCCTTCATTAGTGTCATAATATGACACCCGGGCCATTTGGAGGTCCATACTGTCCTCCATTTGACCCCGGGCCACGGGTTCACCTCTATGTTCTAGTAAGTCCTAGGGTTAGGGGGGGGGGGGTAGGACCCACTTTGGATCAAATGGACCTCAATATGGCCCTCACATTCTGACCCCGACACTTGGTGTCAAGATTTTAAAGTCCGAACTCCTATAAGATTTTTGGCAAGACAAAAAAAAAGAAGTTGGGAGAATGTTATGAGCTCTTCACATTCATGCAACAACAACAAAAAAACCAAGTAAAATCCCACAAAAAGTAGTGTCGTGAGGGTGTGTGTACGCAGACCTTACCCCTACTTAGGGGAAGGGGTTGTTTCAAAGAGTCCCCCGGCTTTTCATATTCGTACCTGTGCCTTAATATGTTTCAACGCTTGTGGGTCAGCTGATTCTTCAATAGTTTCCCTAATCTCCATAATCTGCAGTTCAAATAGGCCAATGCCAGTAAATGAAAATTGATTTAAAAAACCGTGTCTAGTAAAAAAACTACCTCCGCAAGTAACTCTGGATCCAAAATACGCTCTTCTTCATCTACAAACCAACCTTCCAGCTTCACCTTACCCAGAAAAAAAATACCCCAATAAATAATTGCTAGAAATAAAGAGAGGAAAAAAATTGCAGTATGAAATTGACCATTGTTAGGAAGAATAAAAGGTACTGCATATTAATTGGTGTGAATATTGATTGCTGAGATCAGTCAAATGCAACACTAATGTCAGGTTTATAAATTTCAAATTCAACATAAAGAGAAGTCTTTTTTGAGACCACAAATGTCACACATGATCTGAAATACTTGATCTCAATCAGACGTTATTGTTGAGCTTGTAAGCATATTATTATGAAACTCATTCAATTAGAATAGTGAAAGAACATAGTAAAAAGAAGAAACCTACAAGATATTTTGCTCTTGACAATGAGTTTGAGAGTGTGCGATACGCATCAATTACACGCGCAGACTGTTCAGCAGCAAACTCCTTTTCTTTCTAACACAATGCCAAATTAACATTACCAACCGCTCAACTGAAGGAAGGAAAACATCGGAACCAACAAAAATAACTGATCCACAAAAAGTCAAACCATCAAACTAAATGTCGTTATATACTCCCATTTGTCCCAAAAATATTTTGAGAGAACTTTTTAAGGCGGAAATGATAACTAATTTCGGGGAGAGGGTATGTTTGTGCGCACCTCAGATTTTGTATGAACCAAGTCGGGATGGAGCTTCCTCTGCCAGTCTTTGTACTTGTGCTCAAGATTCTTGCATTCTATATCATATTTTTTCTCCCTGCAACACACAAGTGATAGCATTTAGCACAAACTAACTAAGAAGAAATTAAAAATCTGCCATTAAAAACTAACTTGAATTAATGGCCAATTAGAACATGATCATTTTCAAAGTTAACATAATAGGAGTAAATAAATATTGGAGGTAAGAATTTGTTTGGATACCATCACATAGAAACGCTGTGATATTAATGAAATTCCAAAGCAATTTTTTTTGTAGTCATTTCTTTATAATAATTTCAAATATGCAAAAAAGAAACCACGGGATATTAGTATAAAAGAAAATCTAATTGGAAGACTCACAATCCAAAAACTTGAAAATAATCAATGGTTTCATCAACATGTTGAATGCTAGCACAAATTTCACAAACAAGAAACGGGTGGGTTCTTGGAGCCTCAGAATTACAGTTCCAACACTTCAGCTTCTCGGCAGATACAGTGCAAAAATATTTTGCACTCTGTGAACATATATTTCCTCCTGGAAAATGAAGCCTTTGGCACAGAAATAATCTAGAAGGAGAGGCTTCTTTAATATGGGTTGGAGAAGATGATGATGATGATGGTGATGATGATGAAATTGAAATTTGAGAGTAGAAATTAAATGGGATTCTAGATAACGCTGGAGAAAGGATTGGGTATTGGTAAAAGAGGGTTCTTGATAATGCGGTAAAACTCATGAACTTTTTCGTCCACATCATTTCTGGGAAGAAGAAAATATATCTTCCTGTGTAAGCTCCCGTCAGAAGTTCAGATACATAAAAAGATTGATCTACTCGGTCCAGTCATGCAACTGAGTAGCTTACCTGAAAACAAAATGTATAAAGAAAGAAGATATAGTTTGACATGCAAATAGTGAACAAGAACTTTATTTTGTGAAGGAAGGAGTAATATTTAAGTGGAACCCCTTTCATGCATATTCTGTTTCATTTGAAGAGTAAATAATATGAAAAAAAGAGTATGGCATTTGGTAGTTTGGTTCACTTCATGGTATTAGTTTGGAACAAGGAGAAATAGGGGGATTGCTGAATCTAGTTCCCAATACACAGTGTGATTTCGTTCTTCAATAAAACTATTTCTCATTCCCACTATTTGGTTCAATATATATATATATATATAACATATATGTATGGAATCTGGAACGCCCAACCGTAATGCTGATTCTGTACCTAAGACCATCTCCTTATTCTCAATAAGAATCCAACAACAGCAGTTTATTAAACATGTTCGCCAGCAATAACACACAGTTAAGATTCAAGAAGTATTGAAATAATGATGGATTCAACATGCTTAACCTATCACATGAATTAATAGATTGTGAAATAAAAAGATAACCTTTGGTGTCAGCCTGCAATTCAACAACATTACCCAATGCCTCAAAGGTTCCCTCCCATTGCAAGGTAAGAGGGGGTCGGATGTAGGCAGCCTTGTAGTATTTATAAATGATCAAGTTCAATAAAAATTACCTCAAAAATGATAATATAATATGTGTAGAAGCACCTGTTCTTGTAATTATAAAAATGAAATATCAATTTCAAAGCTTAAACATAATGCATATTAGGATTGAAAAACTTCACACTACTATAACTAGAAGCAAAGCCAAAGATAATGTCAAATTGGGATGACCAGTTGTCGCGAAGAAATACTAAAGCACTAATTTTTTCCAGGTGAGTTTTATTACTCCGTAACATTTATTGATAAAATAGAAAATGGTATACAGGCATAACGGCAGAAATTTGGAAAATGGGAAGGATTAAAGAGAAGATATTAGGGATCTGGAAATACCCAAATCAGAAACGTATTGGTTGCCACTCGTCGGAATAGGACTGCAGCGGTGCTGGTAACTTGGATGGCTAGCGGCGAGCCTGCGACTTCCGGAGGTTTGGTTGGAACTTGGAACCAGCGCTGCAAACACCTTTGAAACAATGCTCTTCAAAATTTCTCTATCTCCCATATAAGCTTTACACTAGTATTTAACCCGTGCAACGCACGGGGGTCGAACGCATGTTATTTTTAACTCTTTTAAATGTTTGTTTTAAGTACATAATTAAAAAATGAAGATAAATATAATAGAGAATGTTAGAATTTTAATAAATGATACAACACAAACAGAGTATGATAACTAAATTTAATGGGAAACAAAATTGGAATCAAACGTATAAATGTATTAATTAAATCCAAATTTTTTGAAAAACTTCAGGGTAAACCACATTCTTGGTGCAATTGCTAGGGTTACCACTGTCATCTAAAACTAACACTTTCAATCCTTTTTTGGTTTTCACTCGTGAAACTGCAACATAAAGTTGACCGTGAGTGAATACCGATTTGGTCAAGAATAATCCAACAAATGACAATGTTTGGCCTTGACTCTTATTTATTGTCATGGAAAAACATAAAGATATTGGAAATTGTCTTCTTTGAAACTTAAATGGCAATCCAGGATCTGACGGTACCAAATTCATTCTTCGCATGTAAACTTTCTCACCGGCATTATTTCCTGATACAACAATTGCACCGATAACGTTTCTTCGCAACTCTTCAACTATTAGTCTTGTACCATTACACAACCCAGATGTTTGATCAATGTTTCTTAACAACATAATTGGTACTCCTTTCTTCAAAACAATTCTGTGGTTTGGAACCCCAGAACACTTGATATCGTTCAAAAACTCAGTCGTTACCCAATCACCATCTATGCCTATATCTGCATCTGCTTGACACGAAGAATCAGAGCTCAAATACTCCTTTTCATCTCCAGGAATTAGAGACAAAACAAAATCATTGATCATTTCAACAACTTCAAGTGTGGGTGCTAATAAAGCTCTATCCATAAAAAAGGTATAACCTTTCATATTTTCCAATAAGTCTGGATACGTGAATTCCACTATACTCTGAAGTGGAGAACTTGAGTTCAGGATCAAGGATTCATGTGGAATTTCAATTTCACCAATTCCATCATTAACCACGCCAAGCTGTCCATCTCCAATCTTTATTATCCACTCTGAAAAAAATTCTGTGTCATGGTTTGCGTTGCTGGATGAAGATAAATGCAATCTCATATTCTTAGTCAATGTAAATACTTTACAATACGACCACAAAGTCGAAGAATTCACAGTAGCTTCCACGATTTCTTCTCTTGAAGCTCTTGGTATAACTGGAAGTATTTGACGGAAGTCACCTCCGAGCACTACCGTTTTTCCACCGAAAGGTTCATTTGCAGCATTTTTATTGGAGAACCGCATAATATCTCTCAAGGTGCGATCTAACGCCTCAAAAGCAAATTTATTCATCATACACGCTTCATCCCATATTATGAGACTTGCCTGTTGAATTAATTCTGCCTTTGGACTTCCTTGTTTGATCGCACACGTTGAACATTCAGTTAGCACTAAAGGGATCGAGAACCTTGAATGCGCTGTCCTACCACCTGGCAATAGCAAAGCTGCAATTCCACTGGATGCAACATTTAATACAATCTTACCAGTCGATCTAAGCGCAGCAGATAATGATTTCCAAAGAAATGTTTTTCCAGTTCCCCCATAACCATACACAAAATAAAAACCTCCTCTCGCAGCTGCCACCGCTTCCATTATCTCATCATATATTTTTCTATGATCGTCATTCATCGTGGATAAATATTCTTTGAGATCAGTGGACAACTTTTCTTTGTCATAGTTCAGCTCTTCGACCAAGAAATTATTTTGAAACACATTCAGCGGGTCGTCAACTGGAAATGGCATGCCACCAAACTCTTTCAAAGAGCGTCCATTTGAATTCAGCAACTTTTCAATCTCAATCAAGCATAAATTTTGTAGATCATTTGGCGAAATGTCAAGATCTGCAAAACACATGACGCGTTAAGTTAAGTGATGAATATATTAAATAAAAATCCATATTTTTAACCAAACAAAAAACACACAAATATAGTTCATTAAATAAATACGTTCTATGTACATAGATATTTTTTTAGTAAAATATGTGAATGCTCCATTATTAACAACAATAACTAACACAGTAATTTTATAAGATTCAATCCAACGCATGTGATTAAGTTGAAATCATTGTAAATACGTAAAAAAAATTAAAAATATAATATCAATTTTGTGTACACAACAACCGGAAATGGAAAAAATAATAAAATAAGAAAAAAATACATTACCTGGATTGCGTAACAATCTTCGTCTATCAAATAAAATCCCATCAGCCAATAATTCCCACGTTTCTTGCCAAACAACACACGGACGACTCATGGCATTTGTCACTAACAAAGTGACGAACAACTTTCTTAATTGATTTCCCGATCCTAAGATGGCGGCCTCTCTTATACCTTCGATGAATTCTTTATCATCGATTAATAATCCTAACGCCTCACACGCAGACTCAAATGAGTTATGTACAATATTGTTTACTGTCCTCAAACTTTGGTAACTGGTGCATCCTCGTTGCACAGTCAAGAGCAGTCGCAAGTAGTACAACTCACCAGTACCTGGTGGAACATAATGCAGCCGGCCTATGGATGGTCTTTGTTGTCTCGGTAACCATCGTTGCTCTTGCGTGTCATACACAAAGTGTCCTGGAAATTCAGCATAAGTCAGTGTACGTCCTTGTCTATACGTTGTATTGGCCTTCATCCAAGCCTCGAACATTGAAAGACGCTCAGCATTCTCTTTAACTACTTTCTCTACTTGATCCTTGTCTTTGAAGGTCACAAATTTCTGCCCCGGAAGATGAAAATTTAATCTCATAATCGCTGGCCACCTGTGGTGTATGTCAAAAGCCAAGATTCTCCAAGCAGCCTCGCACGCAGATAGGTATCGGCAATTTAAGTACCTCTCTGGTTCATTAAACCCAGCTGACTTATGAGAGTCACCATCTGATTGTCCTACTGCAACAGTCACTCTATCGGGTCCTTTGTTGACATATTTAAATAGATATTTGATAGAATTTGACTTGTTGCAATATTCAATGTTGATGTGAGCTTGGTATCTCATCAAAAGAACTGGATTATATGGCACTACAAAGCGATTATCCAACTCAATGTTTTTTCTTATGGTGGTGATCCCTGTATCTCTCCTTCTGTATATTGGGTAACCACTTTTATCAAATGTGGTTTTCTCAACATAATTCTTTGGGAAAAATTTCTTACATTTTCCTTCATCCATACATGGTGATTTTGGATCATCTGCGCCACACGGACCATGCATCATTAGTCGAGTCACAGACTCGTACAATCTAGGGTACTTGTTTTTGTCAGGCAATTCGGCACATATCACACGATCAATGGAGTCTATTGTCTGAAGTTTATCCTTTGTGTGCAACCAAATCAGAATATGTGCATGAGGCAAACCTCTTTTTTGAAACTCGACGGTGTAGAGACCTGGACATGATGAAATTATCAATCATTAGTTTAATAAAGCATTCCTCTTCTCGCATATTCAAAATAATGCAAATTGAAATATTTGTTGTATAATGCCTCAACGAAAAGAAATAAGAATTCAAATTACCTCCAATCACATCACCAAATATTTTTCCTTTTTTGAGGTCCTTCTCCAAGTGATCTAATTTCATTTTGAAAACTCTAGACTCAATGTCTGGTCTGTCTCCGGCCTTACAATTGATTCTAGCCATATATCTTGCAATCTCGGGCCATTGAGGATTACATGTGATAGTGATGAACAAATCTGGATATCCAAAACGTCTACATATCGCCATTGCATCTTAACAATTGTTAAACATATATCTCATTCCACCAGTAAAAGAAGTTGGCAAGACAATACGTTGTCCAGATGTTGCCGGATCTGTATCACCTCTCGTAACAGCTTCCTCCAGGCCACTCAGAACATCTCCTCTTAGTGTCTCTTGATTTGTAATAGCCCATTGAATTCGTTGTGCTTCTACCATCGTATATGCGTCAACCAAGAATTGTAAGAACAACCTCTGTGCGCGTAAGACGATACCACCATCATTTTCCCTTTCATGAATGCGAAAGCTATAAATTCTCTTATGGATACCCTTGGACGCTTTACATCTTTTTCAATCAAAAAGGATTCCCTAATGGGAATATCTTCTTCATATCCATCCTCTCCCCAGGGAAACAACAATGGGTATTGCAAAGGTATGAATGCAGGGTGTGTCTTGTGAATCCTCTGTAAATATCCACATCGTTTCCTCACAATGACGTCACGTTCGGCATTCGATGAATTGAAATCACCCACTATCAACGCAGCAACTTCATCCACCGTGGGAATATTATAATTTCTTGAATCCCGACATCTTGTTCGTATTAATCTCAGGGAGACATTAGCAGTAGGTTCACGCTCGATGAAGTCTCTGGCCATTCTGAAAGTCTGTGCTAGAACATTATATTGATCTATCATATTTTTCAAATCTTCGACCAAACTTCTATCTGTAGTCGATCCTTTATTTGTTTTACTGTATTAAAAAATGCAAAGATTATGTTATTGTGTTGGTCAATAAATCATACTCCGTATGTTTAAAGAATTAACCAATTATAGTGGATATAATAAGTACCTGTAATGACTCATCCTGTTTGACACTTCATTCTGGGTATCATATATGTATAATTGAGTGAATTTTGGAACTACACCCTCTTGTGGCAATAAAGATCTAATGTTGTGATCATTTCTTCCCTTAATCGTAAATTGTGGAGCTGATCGGCCATTGTTCAGAGTCTTTTGTATTTTTCCATCAAATGACGTGAATGAAAACATACAATTGTATTTTCTTATATTTGTCAGAAAATGAGAACTTCTTGGATGAATGCCATTAAACAAATTAAAGAGCAAATCTGGTGGTCTTTGTAGAAGAGGGAGTTGTACTTTTCCTTTCATACAACAAATAGAGAACTCTGGGTGTGTAGAGACTCTAGATTTTTCGGCCCTTTCATCATACCATAACAAAGCTCCACAAAATGCACACTTGAACGATGGATCACCAAAATCAATTGTTTCTATACAATTAGAATGCTTTATTAGAGGATACAACAAAGTATTTTCGCATATTTAAATTCACCTAAAGCAAGTAATTTAAATAAAATCTATAAGTACCTTTTACTTCTGATATTGAAAATATAGGATTATCAATATTCAACTCTTCCGAATTTGTCTGCTCGCTTGAAGAATTCTCTACTAATTTTATAAAGAAATAGGTCATTGGAACATATAACATATATATATCATATTCGAAGAAAAATAACATATTTGAATAAATATTGCTACTTAAAAATGCAAATATATGGACACATGTTCTAGTATTACCTTCACTGAGATTTCTGCAACGTGTAATATTATGCAAATCATTGTTTCTTTGTCTAACACGTGACTCAAGGTTTATTGAAGTTGTTGCAGAATTGTACTCAAGTGTCGTTGAACTATTTTGAAGCATTGATCGTATTCGGCGTGATGTTAACACTGCGTTGTATAAGTTTTAAAATATTTAAAATATGTAAAATAATTTTAATTAATGGACAATACAGATGTCATAAACTAAATGGTTAAATGTAGATACCGTTTGTCGTATCTAGTATTGGATTTATTTTTTTTCTTGATCTAGATGGTGAAATTGTTACGCACGATGATGATCCTTCACTATCTGTAAATATTGTTTACATAAACAAACAATTCTCAATGAAATATTTTCTTTGTAACTTTAAATTGATATACATATTTTAAATATTGATAAATATAAATTTCCAGGCGTAAAATAACCGTGATTTTGTCTTCTACGGTAGCATATATCTTTTCTTTGTGCTCTCGCATCTTTTGCCAATTCCCATTTCTTGTTTATTTCACGCTGCGTGCCTGCAATCAGTTAAAAAATGTCTCACAGTTTCCATTATAAAGATAAAAAAGAAAATTAACATGGATAAAATTAAAATATGTTATAAGCACGCGTAATTTAATTACGATACATTTTGTTTGTACACACCTGTAACTTCCGAATATGTAGTTGCAGCATTAGATTTTAGCGATTCTCCAGCATTGGTTTGATTAAAAGTATATTGTTCACCAACATCTAAATCCAAAAAAAATACTGCAGTAGTATTGCATGCATATAGATCACTGAAATATATTTATAGCAATGATCAATATATTTTAACACAATGGTAATGACGATTGTATTATTTCTACCTTCAGTGAAATCAATGAAACGCGATATAGAAGAGAGATCACTAATTCTCTGTCTTTTATGCATTTGTAATCCTGTCGAAGTTGTTGCTTCATTGCTCTCTGTTGTCCTTAAAATACTAATTGAGGATTGCACTTTGTGCGTTGCTAACACTGTGTTTTAAAAAATTAAACAATAAGATATTATAACAAAGTGTTATATTATTCCTGTTATTTATATGATTCAATATATGCCTTGCATAGTCATATATATGATGCGAAAAAAATATATAGATACCATTTGTCACATCCCCCAACGGATTAATTTATGATGCTGCTCTAGATTCTGACATTGAAGACAATCTCTCAACTCCTGCAATAGAAATTACATAAGCTAAAACCCAAAAAAGAATAATTATACACATAATTTTGTTTGATATATATGTTTAAAAGATCCATTAAAGATTAAAAAAACTATGGTAAATAAACCTTTTTGCATTCTTCTTTGTTGAAGTATATCTTTTCGACGTGATCTTGCTTCTTTTGCCAAAACCCATTTATCTTTTCTTTGGCCTTGCGTGACTGCTATCCAAATTTGTACACAATCAAATTCATTTCAATATGTCGAGGTATTAAATTTAGAAATTATCTAAAATCATGACAAATATTTAAAAATTTAAACAATCGGATATAATGGGTTACTTCAAGATAACGCATAAAAACAAAAGACATTTTTTCAGTATTATACTCATGGTAATTGTTTTCTTATACATTTTATTTGCAGATGCCTTTTTATTTTGCTTCTCAAGCGATGGGAAACCAAATTGATTAATCTAATACATCTATTTTAGAAGATGAATATTGCCCATAATATCTATAATGAAATAATAAAATATAGTATCATGAATTAACATAGACTAATAAAATTATTGGAGAATTTATCTCAATATAGTAATAAGGATAGATTGACCATTATAGATATTACCTTCGTTGAAATTAATGGCACGTGAAATAGAGGACAGATCAATGTTTTTGTGTCTCTTATGGGCTTGAAGTTGCGCCGACGATGTTACATCATTGAAGTTTTTGGTACTTGAACAACTTCGAATTCATGAATGTACTTGATGTGATGCTAACACTGAATTTCAAATTTATAAGATATGACTTGATAAATACATGATATTTTACATTCTAGCCGTATTTCTTTTGTATCAAAACTGAAAAATGTTTTCATTTAATCATAAACCTTTATTAATACCATTTGTCAAATCCAATAAGGGGTTTCGTTTTGTCGTCGGCGTAGATTGTGACATTGTTATGTGTGACGACGATGCCACTTCACCTGCAATTAAAATTCAAAATAATTGTAAGTTGATGTTTTAAAATTTTTAGTAAACATAAATTAAACACTATAGGTCTTTAAAATCCTATAATATCTATAATATCTTATGCATAAAAACACCTTTATGTTCTATTTGGCGTTGACGTATATCTTTCCGTCGTGCTCTTGCATCTTTTGCCAAAACACAGTTCTCATCTTGACGTCCTTGCATGACTACAAATGAAGTTTTGATTAGAAAAAGAGTCGGAATTATTACATGCAAGTATAATCAGCAATACAGTTTTATTTTTTATAAGTTGATCCCATATATCGAGATTACCGAAGACTAAGAAATCATCTAGGATATATCAAAGGATTATTAGTTAATAAGAGGAAGAATTATAACTACCAAGGACGGTGTTTGAGGTATATAATTTTATTGTTTATAAGCTATGCAATATTCTTTTGTATAAGTTTCCTGTTCTTCTGCTACTAAAGAATTTGTGAAATCAGTATTTTCAATTTCAACATTCTTTATCCATTTGTAGAATAAAACGTAGGTTAAAATATGATTACAATCCACCGACATAAAACGTATTTTACCAAAGATGATTATTTTCAAAAGATTACAATCTACCATCAAACACCTCTTATGAATCAAGCGTTGAACACCTTCACAAAATGGAATGTACTACCCAATTCAAACTAACATTCACTAATTTATTATGAATTGGCAGATTAAATTACAAATAAAAAATATTAAATGAATACAGGGACATAATCTTAGGTTAATGCCTCTCTTGTACAACTTTCGTAATGTATCATTTGAATCAAACCGGAGATCCTAATCATGTATTTTTGAGTGCAAGAAAGTTCAAAGTAGTCCTAGATAGTATGTTTTCATTAAGAAGTAAAATAAATTGAAATCCAAGCAGTGTAAAAAACAAACGGGTGTTATTGTTAGTGTCGGCAAAATTCCGTCCTTGCTGACTACATTCAAAGAAGTAGAGCAGGATTGTTAATTAAAACCAAGAGGGGAAAAAAATCTAGAAGTCCAAGAATATGAATCTTAACAATTTTTTTATGGTGAAGATCATAGACTGTAGTGATCGAACATTCTGCCTAGTATCTACGATCAGTGAATTTACGAATTTAATAATTAATTTACATGAATTTTGGAAACTAACCTTATTCTTGAATCGTCTAACAACTCCGAGCCGAATTAGGGATTCTCTCAATCTTGAACAATTGGAGACTTTCCCTTTGCAAATTAGTCGTTGTAGAAGAATAGACCCAAGAAATTGATTGATTCGTCGAAGGATCCCTGGAGAAGAAGGATATGGCGAAGAAGAGAAAAACCTATTCGCAGTGCGTCAAATGAAGGGACGTGCGCAGAGGAATCCTAAGGTGTCAAAATAGCCAAATTTTGTTACCGAGTATTACTTTATATAATTAATGTAATGGAAATACTTTTGTATCAATATGTACTACCATCTTTTTTTAAATATATATATTATACTTCCTCCCTTCATGAGTTTTCTAATTGCAATTTTGACTTTTATCAATCGTAATTGGTAATCTTTACCTCAAATTAAAAAATATATAGTAGATATTGTTACAATAATTGTGTTATTGGATTTACTACATTTAATATTTTCAAAATATTATTTATTTTATTAATATACAGTATATATTTTATTTAAGTATAGGTGGAACGTTGAAAACAACCGACCGAAAAGAGTCAAAACTGGTTAAAAGTCAAAATTAGAGAAATATTTAGACGGAGAGACTAAAAATTTGAGTTCTTATGAAATTTATATCATACTCCTTCCGTTCATGAGTGTTTCCTAAATAATATTTGATTTTTTTCAGACATAATTGGTAAATTTTGAAATACCATTAAAAAATGATGTCTGATATTGTTACGTAAATGTTTTATTAGATATATTATATCAAATATTTTTAAAATAATATTTATCTCATTAATATACATTATATTTTCATGTAATTATTGGCAAAGGTTGAAGATGGTTGACTGAAAAAAGTCAAAATTGGATAAAACCCAAAATTAGTGAAATATTCCTGGAAAGAGAGAGTAAAAGTTTGAATTCTTATGAAATTCAAATTATACTCTCTCCGTTCATGAGTTTTTCCTAAATCACATTTGTCTTTTTAGGACATAATTGGTACATAAATGGCTTTATTACATCAAATTTTATAAATGTTATATGTTTTCTTATTTTTCTGAAAAATATCATTCATTAATTGTTTACATGTCACATATGAAAAAATTAGTATTTAGTAATTACTTAGTGTGGGATCTTATGCGTCAATTTTATTTAGTGTATTATTTTCGAATTTAGAAAAAAAAGGATAAGTAAAAAAGCCAAGGTTTTTAAACAAATACTGTTTGTTTCTTAAAAAACTACCAAGTACATATGGAAGTTTTTAGGTCTTTACATGTTTAAAAGTTTTGCTCCTAATTGTAATTATTAAACACATTTTTTTAGCTCGTTGAAACAAAACAATCAATATTAGTACCTCCATTAGTAATTTCTTTAAGATATACTTATATTGAATGATTTATTCAATATAGTAATATACTCCGTCAAAGTATAGAATATGAGTGTAACATTAATGAATATTATGAACTATATAACAGGTCAAAGTATAAAATATGAGTGTAATGACATTGAACTGAGTATAAATTATTCAAACATGCAATCTTATTTAAAAAAACAAAATGAATGAAAATTTCTAATTTTTAATTTCAAACACCAAAGTCATCAAAAATGATAAATTATAAAATGTCTAACACGTAAATCAAATCCCAAAAACTAAATAGTACTCCAGCTAACTTAATACTTCTAGTCTTAAATTTTTTCAATCTTAATGGTCTTCATCTTCTTGCTCGGTTCATGACCGTCTGCATATTCAGATTCAACCTCTTCGATTCTTTTGCCAATATTAGAGTCGGTGATATCATCTTCTAGTCGTTCAAACTGATTATCCTTTGATTGCACAAAATCTTCAATCAAATTCTGTAAGACAAAGAACCAAGAATTTAATGCAAGATACATAACAAATCAGAAATGCATTGAACTAAAATGTGACCTCCAATGATGATGTATTATTGCTTTCGGAAATCGTGCAGAATTTGGTTTTAGGTTGGAACATTTCTATTCACTACAAAGCATTTATTTCTGTGTGACTTTTGCTAAACCGAGCAAATCAATGGTGATGGTATAAACTTTTTCCTATCAACTCACATATGCCATGCCAAAAAATTAAAAAATTGAGCAAAAGTTAAATTACTTGTGCATTTTTTTAGAGTCCTAACCTTGACACATGATGATGCCTCGCCCATGGAGAAGGTATGCTGTGATGATTTTTCTCCAGTTGAAAGTCCCAAAGTCACATCAGTCTATTAATAATAATTTACCCATTTAGCATTTTATTTGCATCTTAAAATTATGTCATATTAGTAACAAAACAAAATTTTCACTAAGTGATATTTACATTCGATTAATAATGTTCACAAACCTGGACGGAGAAAAATGTTGCATGCTTTTCCTTGAATCGCGCTTTCATCAAAACAAATGTCAATGACATTATAGGTAGGATCAAAGTCATTGAACTGAGAACGCCTAACATCAACTTTAAAAAGATACGACTTATCTATCAAGAGTCTATTAAAGACATTGGGTTTTATGTCTCCACTCGGCAGATTCTGTATGAACAATTACAATAACCATTAGTAAGTAAAGCAAGCAGCAAGAACCAATGTTATATGTCTCAATGTTTTCATTTTGTATTTATAACATATTGCAGGGCAAGTCCAAATTTAAGGGCAGACAGTTTCACACAGTACAGAGGAGCATACTGCTGATTTTTTTTATTTCCATGAATGTTTTTAAACCTGAGAAGAAGCTTCCATTCTAAACCATCATTTTAAATGATCAGGAGGAAAAAGAAAAATCCCGGTTCAGTATTATTCAGGCAGTGCATCTCTCATTGTTGTGTCAGTTTTACATTACCTGATAGGTTATTTAGTTGTGCATGTTTAAACTTTGGTAAATACATTTCTATTGCTTCCCACCAAGTTGTGTTGTCGTTGTTGTATTTATAAAATGTTTAATTGCAGAGCCCTCTCATGTTAGATTTCAAATTTCGTCCTCATTAGAGTTCAGACAGTTACAAAAAAATCAAGAGTAGAAGATTTAAGACAATGCGGTCTTGGTATTGAGTATAGTGTATGCTTAAAAAATGCTTAAAGAAGATGTAGGACATGGAAAAAATCACAGAAGAGTTCACTTTAGATACGCCACAAATGCCTCTGCTAAACCAAGAGCAGGAAAGGTTCGACAGTTCCAAAAAAACCAAGAGCAGATGAGGTCAAACCGTGTAACGTGAGTGTGGTATTTGATAAAAAATCACCTTTTCATAACATATATTAGTCATTATCATGCCGTCTATACATAAAATCTGAGGGCTCATAACTTGTTCAATTTATATTATTTGTTTAAGAAAAATTCAGCCTATGACAAATCAAGAAACATAAAGTCAGATGTCATTGTTCTGTCCATCTATTCAAGACCAATTATGAGACAGTGCAGGTTTCTATTCTGTCCATCGTTTCCTTTAAAGAACTACGGGGTTTTAAATAGTTCAATAAATCACGACGATGAATACCTCAACATGTGTCAAAGAATTGAAATTTGGTTTTAAAACAGGTGTAAGATGAGCTGTTATAATCACATATTTATCCATACCTCAGAATATTTCAACATCTCCGAACATGATTTGTGGAGCAGCAAGCATGCAACGCTTTCAAGTACTACGAAAGTAACACTGTCCGTGGTGTCAACAACTCTTGTCTTGATTCGATACCTGAATCATAATTGTTTTTCAGGAGTCAATTAATAAAAAATTGTTGACATAAAGCATTAAGCATTGGAAATTAGTAAAAACCAAACCTTGGGATCAGATTCATCACTCGTCTCTTACACTCATTACAATAATAGGATCCACCGCGTGGGACCACTTCGGACCCACACCTACACACTGTTATAAACCAATCAGAATCAACATCCTTGATCGTACCGTATACTGCATATTCACCGTCCTACAAATCAAAACACACTTAAGTCACTACATTACCCGTAAAGTCAGGCGTGCGTGTGTAGTGTAATATACTCATCTAACCTCAATACAATCTTTTAATGTCTCTATTGTTGCAGCCTTAGTAAGTTTAAGAAAGTCCTCATCCACTGAATAAAGTAGCCCATGATTCATTGAGGTATTTTTTATATCATGGGGCGAAACACCTTCTAAATATTGAGTCAGGATTGTTGCATCATGACACACTTTTGATACTCTGAAAGATTGTTCTAGATGTCCTCTGAACATCGACTTGACTTCGACCTTAAATAGGAAACTCTTACCCATCAAAAAATCAGCAAACTCTTTTGGACTTTCAGTACTTCCATCCTTCAATTTGTGTAAAATAAGAGTCATTAGCTGTTCAAAGATTAAATAACTAAAATACGTAAAAGGGAGCATGACACATACACTATCTGTCTTTTCCAGCAAAAGGGAGCATGACATATTTAAAATCGAAGCGGCTTCATGGTCAAATAACACAAAGATAGCTGAACCGGAATCATCTCTAACAGATAGCTTGATTAGATATCTGAATAAAAATCACATTTAGTACACTATGCAGCAGAAAATAAAAGTGAATGTTGGGAAAGTCAGAGTATGATAAACTTAACCTTGGGGTGACATTCATAACACGACACCCACAATACGCGCAATAGTACATGGTACCATCAGCTCTCACAGCCCTATTACACTTGCAAGCCAAATAAAACCAATCCCCAGTATTGTTCACAGAAACAACAGTGGCGTACACTATATAGGTACCATCCTGGTAGAATAGAAATCATACATTAGCGTAAGGGCGAAATCACCACAATAATAAACATTTAACGTTGGAGGCTGTTATATTAAAAAACATATCATCAATACCTCACTACCATCCTTCAGCAAAGAGATTGTCGTCATTCGTGTGGCATCCAAAAATTCATTTTGCTGCACAACTGTCACGTCATCACAGGGCAACTCAAGAGGTCGACGGTTCGTTGGCACACCAACAATCCTTAAGCAAATGAGACATTTGTGCATAGTTAGCGAGTGAAAAACAGACACATATTTACGGTAGTTGGTAAAAGTCTCAAGGTCTGAATTTTTATACCTTTGTCTGAATGCAACAACCTCTTCTATTTCAGGATTTAACAGGAGACGCGTTCCGTACATGACATTCTGCAAATTTACATTTCCTGCAAATATTCCACACGGGTAGTTTTAAATTAAAATTAACACAAAAGATGACGATAAGGTTTCCATAAAATAATCAACATAATGTTTTTAGTATATAACCATTTGTAGTACCTTGATACGTTTTCACCTTTGCATACTGAATCACAATGATCGCATTTTCCAATGGTTGTCTCCCAAAGAAGCTTTTGATCTTGTCAACGTACTCCTCAAACAGTGTTATATCTAACGTCACCCTGAATCACCAAGTAAAAAGAATAGAATAAATCAATCTTGTATAGATGTTATATTCATATTGTCGTTGCTACAAAGTTATGATAAAATAAAGTACCCATCCGCTTCTAACTGAATCACAATCATCTTTGTCCTTTTGGACTCTTTAACAATTTCTTTTTGCTTGCCCACAGCAGTTAGGACCCCCATAGTGTCTGATAAAAGAAAAAATGTGAGATATAATCATAAACTTATTGGAGTAAATTAAATTCTGGATAAGTGAGTGATATATTACCAACTAAATACGGGTAGTTTGAGTCTGCCTGCAATATTTCTGAAATAGTAGTCAACTTAAGACCATGCACAGGTATTCTCTCACAGCTACATGCAGTTACAGTGGTTCTTGGTTGGAAATTCAGTCTGAACTCATGTCGAGAGGTCCGATAATTTCCACTACTAATGCCGATGCCAAAATAGGCAAAGACATACACAGACCCTTCCTTTATTCGCTTCTCAAAAGTTGCAACCAAACTTCTCCGGACAGTGGCATGTATCGTAGTTCCCTACATTTGTTTGTTCAAATTAAACATCATAAAAAATCAGCAACAACATATGCTCTCACGATACAACAACAAATCTGAATATAATAACAAAAAAACAACAAAACATCTTAATCATACACTAAGCAAACAGGCGGCAGCAAGGCTGTCTTCAAGGATGAAAACAGGCTGCTTAGGACTTAAACCGTTACAGTTACTGATTTCTATATACTTAATCTGTCCATACACCTCACTAAACCCGCAGTAGCTGATTAAATCAGTTTCTTAATACCTAATGCCACTAACTCCACTAACAAACA
Organism: Cuscuta australis; assembly: GCA_003260385.1. NCBI lineage: Eukaryota > Viridiplantae > Streptophyta > Magnoliopsida > Solanales > Convolvulaceae > Cuscuta > Cuscuta australis. The sequence continues at coordinate 1,200,057 of NQVE01000067.1, forward strand.
CAACCACACTGTTTTCTTAACAATGTTTTGAAATCAGTAACACTGTTTTCTTAACACTGTCTTCTTAACACTGTTTTCTTAACCACAGTTTAAGTATATTCAAATCAGTAAACCCACCTCAGGCATACAACCACACAGTTTTCTTAACAACCACTCTATTTTCTTAACCACAGTTTAAGTATATTGATATTAGTAAACCCACCTCAGGCATACAGTTTCTTAACAACGCTTTCACATGCCACACCAACAATATGCCACAATAAGAAATACAACAACACTAAGAATATGCCACACTGACAGGCTTATAATCCAAAAAAACAAATATAACCACACTAAAAACATGCCAGTTATACCACACGAAAAAACCTATATAGAATAATAGACCTAATATAATGTATAACAAAAAAATGAGAAGGAATATGATGAATCAAGAGAAGGTGACATACATGTTCATCCATGAACACCATTTCAATGGAATTTGTAGTCCTCCCATCATTATAAGCGGGTAAAGTATACAATCGTACAACACGAACCATGATCCTCCAACATTCACTGCTTGGAGTGATCTTCGATAGTGGATGGATGGTCATTGTCACGGAATAAACGAAAAAACAAAAAGGAATATGAATCTCAGAAAATGGGTATTCTGGGTTGTTCTTTGAGGAGAATGTATATATATAGAATTATAAGTAGAAAGAATACATCTATTAATAGAATATAAATTAGGCATATCATTTCTCAATTCTAATTAGGGTATACAAATATGAATTAGGTATGAATCACAATTTTAATTTTTTCAATCAATTGAAGAAAGCATATTGGTATTAATCAACCCTAATTTCGGGTAAAAATTAGGGAAAATTGGGGTATCGAAGAAGAAAATGGAAAGCCGTATCAGCGTGAAGATTTGCAAGAAACGCAGCGTGGAGATTTAGGGAAATTTCCTTTTCAGTCGGGGAAGAATAAGTCGGGAGAGAATCCCTAATTCGGGTCGAAGTTGTTCTTTCCTTCCGTGACCCAACGCAGCGAGGAATTTCCTTTTCAGAGTGAAGATTGGCAAGAAACGCAGCGTGAAGATTGGGAAATTTCCTTTTCAGTCGGGGAAGAAGAAGTCGGGAGAGAATCCCTAATTCGGGTCGGAGTTGTTCGACGAAGGAGAGCATCGCCAATATTAAGACGCGTGTCATCTGATGTGTCTTCAAATTAAGAGCCTTCACTTGCCACGTGTCATCATTTTAGGCTATCAACTGTTGGAACACACTTTGCACGTTAAACTAAAGTCGTGTTCATTTCTGACAGATTTTGATAATTGCCAAACCGCCGTGGATATGAAGAGTTTCGTTGAATAACTCAAGGCGTGATGAATGGCTTGGAACAAGACCTAAAAGACTCAAGGACAAGATCAAGAATTGAATACTTAGTCGAGTCGGTCTTTTGTGATCAAAACCGGCAATTTATTCAAGTCTCGGTTCTCAAAAAGTCAAAACAATTTTTACAAACCATAAAAACATTTTTTGTGCATCAAAACAGACATTTTTTGATGACTTCTTTTATTTTTAAAATCCCTGGTCCTTGCTCAGAACCAAAACCACCTAAGTCGGCTTTCGGCTTTCGTCGTTCGGTTTTCGGCGTTCGGTTTTTTGGCGCCCGAACCAACTCCGTGGTTTTCAATATTTTAAACCCTGTTTTTATCTCTGAGCATATTTTAAAGGTTCCCGAATAATTATTTTGTAAAAACCATCTTTGTATCTTTGTCAATCGGTCTAACACGTGAAAAACGGTCAAAACCGTACGCACGTGATTTACGACCTTGAGGAGTTGGTTTTTACCAAACAAGTCTTGTTTTCACTATTTTATACCATATACAATGTTTTTCAAACTTGGTTTTTACTTTTGGGAACGCTTCGTTTTTGGACCTCGGTTTTTCAAAACGGGCTTCAGCTGGCTAGACTTTAGCTAGGTGATAATCGATTATCACCTTAGTGACAATCGACTATCAGCCACTGCAGCTTTGAACTTCCAAGTTCTGAAGCACTAAATAATCGATTATCAGATTTGCAATAATCGATTATCAGCCTTGCAGCCAAAACCCAGAATCTTCAGAGAGGACCAATAATCGATTATCATTTGTTGACAATCGATTATCTGGGTTACCGTTGTCCTCCAACGGATAGAATTTTAAATTTTTGGACAGGGAATCTTTGGATAATCGATTATCATGGATTGACAATCGACTATCAGCCTGTGTCTCTGAAAAATTTGTCTTCATCGTGTTGGAAATTCTAGCAACGGTTTTATCCCATTTTGGGCTATAAAATGGCACCCAAATCCTCTCATTTTACACAACAATTCTTCAACATTTCAATACTCATTCATTGCATAAGCATTTCCATTTTTCTTAGCTATTTGAGAGTCAATTCTTGAAGAAATTGTCGTGTTTTTGAGCGTTTACTAGTTCACTCATATCCACTCTTGTGAGAGTTTTATTCCTGAGTGTTTAAGTGTTTTCATACACTTTAAGGGAGGTTGTTCCCTTGTTGTAAACTCGAAGGAAATCACTTGTTCCTTCGTGAGAAGTCTTGGAGTGCGGTATCTCCGAGCAAAGGTGTTGAGGCTCGTGTGACTCGGGTTCTCAAGTTGTATCGGTTTGTTAAGCACCCTTAAGCTTAACGGAGTTAGTGTAGCTCGAGAGAGTCTCTCGGGAGGCTGGATTAGCCACACGTTGTGGTGAACCAGGATAAAATCCGGTGTGCTCCTTCCTTACGCTCTTTACTTTAACGCTCTCGTTTTAATTTCCTGCGATTTTGTTTTAAACGCTATTCACCCCCCCTCTAGCGTTGGGCCTTTATTCTAACATCAACTCTCAAATATTATATTAAAGGATTACCTCACAATTTCAAATTTCAATGAGTGGAAATGAATTTGAAGACTGGGGCTTCAAACCGGAGCTTCAAACCTTTTTTTGTTTTTTTATAAACATTTTTTCAATTTAAATTATTAAAACCTAATTAATTAATTAAATTTAAATGACAATAATTCATAAAATAAAAAATTACATTTAATTAAAAAAATTACATTAATTTAAAAACTAAAGCAAATCTACATCGCATACTCGTTTGGCTCGAGATCGGTTGAAGGAACGGAAGAACCCAATTCAAGGGATTCATGATAAAAAATTTGAAGAAAATTTTTTTAAGTTGAAGAAGAGAGATTTTGTTTGTGATTTTTTGGGTTAAAAATGAGTTAATTTATATATTGAATATATATTTTTAATTGTAATGGGTTTATAGCCGCTGGAAAGGGAGTCTCACTGCAAAAAATACACGTTAAACGTTTGACACACTAAGATTAATGCTAGGATGAAGCCCTAGGGGGCGCTATTTAACACCCCCGGGCATTAAAAAAGAGCTTAATACAGGTGGGCGTTGCATCCATTTCCTTTGCTCTAAGGGTATGTTTGGTTGGAGATAGGATAATTTTATTTCGTATGTGAAGGTAGGTAATTGAAGGCAGGTAGAGTAAAGTAATGAATTGGAAAATTGTATTTGGATATTTATTAGGTAATGTGAGGTAGGTAGACTAACAAATTCACTTAAATGCCCTTGTTTTTTTACTCAAAAAAACAAAAAGTTTGCAAAAATAAAACAAAAAAGGGGAAAACCGCCAAAAAAACCCAAAAAAACTGAAGAACAAAAAAGAAAAAAAAACAGCAAAAAAATGAATACTTCAAGACCTGTTTCGTAGTCTCCCGGCGGGTCTTCTTCAATTCTGGCGTCCTCCGGCAAGGGTACGGTCACGGACTCCTCACAATTGTCTTTAGACTCACGAATTTCCCCAATTGGTGCTGGTTTGTGTGAAGATAGGTGCTAACCTGCCAGCTGTACAGAAGAGTTATCTGCGAGCTGTTCCATAACTACTTTCAGTTTTTTCTGTTTTGAGCTTTTAGGACATGTGCCCTATTTCGTATTCTCTGTTGCAATGTATATATATGTGGGGGAATTTAACTAAATAGCACTAAAAGACTTTCTCTAAATAGCACTACATATGTTTTTTTCTCAATGTAGCACTTTTAGTCATTATCCATTAGTCATTATTTAAGTGAATGTTTGCCATCACTGGTCATTATGGACATTATAGAGTGCTATTTAGGGAAGAAAACAATCTAAGTACTATTTAGAGAAATGACTTAAGTCTTAGTGCTATTTAGTCCAAATATTTCTATACATGTGTGTGTGCCTCTTTTGGCTTAAAGGTTGAGATAATAATTGAATTTTCCATCAAATAAAACGTTCTCTCTCTTCTTGGAAAAGTTAGCATGGTATAAGAACCTGAAGACGATCGAAAAATTCATCTCTGATCTTTGTTTTTTTCTGATTCCTAACAATCTCTAGAATTGTTTCATCATTGTGATCATTCAGGTTCATTTCTCTCTTCAAATTCGATCTCTTCTTCCTTATTCAGTTTCTTTTCTTCGCACCCATGGCGGCCAGAAATCCTTCCACACGAGCTTCAATAGATATTCAAAGTGAACTGTACTTGCATCCTACCGAATCGCCAAGTTTGTCGCTGGCTTCTGAGAAATTAAATGGCAAAAAATTCCATAATGAAAATGCTCTACTGAGATCGCATTGAGCGCGAGAAACAAGCTAGGTTTTGTGAATGGAAGTTCGAAGGCACCAGAATCTTCATCTCCTTTGTTCGCCCAGTGGAATCGATGTAATAATTTGGTGATCTCTTGGATATTACATTCTATTGAATCAGGAATTGCAAATAGCGTATTATACTGCGAAACTGCCAAAGAGATTTTGGACGATCTTGCTGAACGTTTTGGTCAAACTAATGCACCTAAGCTCTTCCAACTTCACAAGGAGATAGTCACACTGGTTCAAGGATCGAATTCTGTATCTGAATACTTCACTAAGTTGAAGGGCCTTTGGGATGTGTACCTGAAGATGATGACATTACCACATTGCAGATGTGATGGTGCAGGGAGTTACATCAAGCTTATCCAGGATCAACAACTCTTACAGTTTTTAATGGGACTTAATGACAGTTTTAAGACTGCTAGAGGCAATATTTTGATGATGAAGCCTTTTCCTACCTTTAATCAAGCTTATAAACTGATTACTCAAGAAGAAACTTAGAGAGATTGCAGTAGTTCTATTCCTTTGGCTGCTGATTCCAGTGCTTTAGCCTCTATACATCATACTTCTAGCATTCATTCTAATAAACCAGTGTATGGAACCACTCCTAGTGGGAGAAAATCTAAATTCTTCTGTCAACATTGCAAGATCTATGGCCATTCTCTTGATAGGTGTTTCAAGGTGCATGGATATCCCAAAAATAATATGGGGAATGGCTTATCAACAGAACACAATTTGTCTCAAGGAAGGAAGGTTGCTGGGAATGTCTTTTCTGCAGATGACAGAGATGTGCATGTACACAACGTTCACTCAAATCAGGCTTCTTCTTCTGTTGAGTTGCCTATGACTCTTACTAGCTCTCAATATAATCAGCTTATTGCTCTTCTTAGCAAAGACAATTCACATGACAACGATGATGGCATAGCTCCTAGGTTTCTCTCTACTCATCTAGCCTCAAGTACTCATCTAGCAGGTGTTAGCCATTGTTTCTTTTCTTCATATGATAATTCTCAATGGATCATTGACAGTGGAGCCTCAGATCACATAAGGCCACATCTAAGCAATTTCTCTTCATATAAGCCTATTCCTAAACCTTGTTCAATCACCATACCAAATGGTCAAAAGGCCAATGTTCTACATATAGGAACTGTTCAGTTACAAAATGGAATTGAACTCTTTGATGTTCTTCATGTTCCAGATTTTCATTTCAATCTTCTTTCTGTTCAGAAACTAGTTTCACATATGTCCTGTTCATTCCCATTGTTTGATCCAGGATCATGTGAAGAAGAACACTCTGCTGGTTGGTAAACAGCATGGGGGCTTGTACTTTGTTCAGCAGAACATACCCTCAACTTCACATGTCTCTTTTCATTCCTCTAAATCTTATATGTCTGAAAGTGACTTGTGGCATTGTAGACTAAGCCATTTACCTTACAATAGAATAAAGTACATTGATCTCATTCCTTGTACTGAAACTTCTTCTTCATCCATTTGTCACATATGTCCACAGGCACGTAGCATAAGCTCCCTCTCCTCTCTAGTTCAATAAAAACTACTTTCATTTTTCAAATGTTACATGTTGATATTTGGGGTCCATATAAAACCACAACATATTCTGGACACAAATTCTTTGTTACCATTGTAGATGATTTTTTCCAGAATGACATACATACAATTGATTTCTCATAAATCATGTGCCTTTCCATCCTTAACTAGTTATATTACTTACATTCAAACACAATTCAATGTGAGAGTTAAGGTCATTCGTTCAGATAATGGAAAATAATTTGATGACACTTCTGCCCAATCCTTTTATCACTCTAATGGTATCATTCATCAAACCAGTTGTGTTGACACACCTCAACAAAATGGGGTTGTTGAAAGAAAACACAAGCATCTTCTAGAAACTGCCAGGGCTTTATTCTTTCAATCTAAACTTCCTACTAATAAACATATTCCCTCTTTCCCTTCTCAATAACAAAACTCCTTATGAGATTGTTTTTCAATCTGCTCCCACCTATGACCATCTCAGTTCTTTTGGATGTCTGTGCTTTGCCACTTCTTTGTCTTGTCATAGAACCAAATTTGAACCTAGAGCTATTTCTTGTGTGTTCCTGGGTTATCCTTTTCACAAAAAGGCATACAAAGTTCTTGATTTATGTACAAGGTAGATATTTTACAACAGAAATGTCAAATTCCATGAACAATATTACCCCTTTCGTTCATCACATTTCCACTTCCTCTTCCATTTTACCTAATTTGCCACCTGACATATTCAACATTGTTCATCCTTTCTTTGATACTGATACCCATACACCTCTTGCTAAATACACCAATTCCCACCTCATCTTCATCCTCATTTTCTTCACCATCCATAGATACCTCATCTTCTTCCTCTTCAGTGTCTCCAAACAGCTCCCCTCATACTCTCACTCCTGATCCTATTCCACCCAGAATTTCCACTAGGGTCAGGAAACCTCCCTCATACCAACACCAATATATTTGCCCTACTCTTCCCTCACACTCTCCTCCCACTGCCATGTTTTCTCACTGGTGTAATTTTGTTTATTTAAATACTCTACCTCATCATCACCAAGCTTTTCTTACTAATCTCTGCTCTTATACTGAACCCACTTCATATTCTAAGGCTTCCCTTGATCCTATATAGATTGTTGCTATGAACAAATGAATAACAGCTTTACAGGCTAATGATACTTGGGAACTAATTGATCTCCCCTTGGTAAGAAGGCTATTTCCAGCAAATGGGTCTACAAAGTCAAGCTCAAGTCTGATGGGATGTTAGAGAGGTTTAAAGCCCGACTTGTAATTCAAGGGAACCACCAGTGCTATGGTATTGATTTCACTGAAACTTTTTCACCTGTTGTGAAAATGTCTACCATACGATGCCTCATAGCCCTTGCTGCTTCCAGGCACTGGGAACTTTCTCAACTTGACATCAACAATGCATTCTTGCATGGTGACCTCACTGAGGAAGTCTACATGAAGCTTCCCCTGGGTTTTCCCAATTGCTCCACTAAAGTTTGTCGACTCAAGAAGTCACGGTATAACCTACGTCAAGCTAGTTGACAGTGGTTTCACAAGCTATCTAGTGCTTTTCGCAGCCAAGGCTACCTTCAATCCAAATCTGACCGTAGTTTGTTCATTAAGTACACCAGTGCACACATTACTCATGCTGCTGTGTATGTTGATGACATTCTCGTCACCGGTTCAGATCCTGTTGTTATTACTTCCCTCAAAAGGTTTCTTGATGCTAGATTCACCATCAAAGACTTGGGTCTTGCACTATTAGAGTATATAACAATCTTTCATGAGCCACAACCACAAGCTTGAGCTTTTGGTTGAGTTGGTTTCTTGACATGGTATCAGAGCCTCGTTGACTAAGAGGTCACGGGTTCGAAACTCAGCGCCACCCAGTTTAAAAAAAATTAAGGTTTCACATGCAAGGCTTGAAAAAAAACTACGCCTGCACGTGAGGGGGCGTGTTAGAATATAAATAACTGTTCCTGGACCACAACCACAAGCTTGTGGTTGAGTTGGTTCCTTGACATGGTATCGGAGCCTTGATGACCTAGAGGTCACGAGTTCGAAACTCACCGCCACCCAATTTAAGAAAATTAAGGTTTCACGTGCTAGGCTCAAAGAGGTCACGCCTGCACGTGAGGGGGTGTGTTAGAGTATATAACAATCTTTCATGAGCCACAACCACAGGCTTGAGCTTTTGGTTGAGTTGGTTCCTTGACATGCACATTACTTCCTTGGTTTTGATCTCTCTTATACTTCTGAAGGAATTGCTCTCTCTCAAAGGAAATTCACAAAGGAAATTCACACAGGAGCTTCTTGCTGAACACAACTGTCTACATGACAAACCTTTCAAAACACCTCTCCCTCAAAACATTAAATTTCAATATGGTGACTCTTCTCCTTGTTCTGATCCAGTAGTTTTTAGAAGCCTGATAGAAACACTCAATTTCCTCACTCATACTCGGCCTAACATCTCCTATTTAGTCCAGCTTTTAAGTCAATTCATACAACATCCTGAGGAATCTCACTTGCAAGGTGCCATCCATCTCCTTCATTATCTCCTTGGAACCATAGACCAAAGGATTCTGATGAAAGGATCAGATCAGTTATCTCTTCATGCCTTTTCAGATTCTGACTGGGCTTCGTGTCCCTTCTCCTGACGTTCTGTCACTGGTTACATTATCCTTCTTGGAGGCTCTCCTATTTCTTGGAAATCCAAGAAGCAAAGCACTATTTCAAAATCATCTTCTGAAGCTGAGTATATGGCTATGTCTCAAGCTGCTTCTAAGGTCACTTGGTTGGTCCGCCTGCTTGAAGAACTTTGTGTTCCAGATTTAAAACCTATTACTCTTCATTTTGATATCCAATCAGCTATCCACATTGCCAAAAATCCTGTCTTTCACGAAAGAACTAAACATATTGACATTGATAGTCATTACACTCGAAAGAAGGTCCTTGAAAGCTTGATTGAACTTTCTTATCTTCCTACTACAAACCAGCTCGCCGATGTGCTCACTAAAATCCTACCCGCATATCAGTTTCAACGTCTATTGTCCAAGCTGGGCATGACTTCTCCAACACCCAGCTTGCGGGGGGTGTGAAGATAGGTGCTAACCTGCCAGCTGTACAGAAGAGTTATCTGCCAGCTGTTCCAAAACTACTTTTAGTTTTTCTGTTTTGATCTTTTAGGACACGTGCCCTATTTCGTATTCTCTGTTGCAATGTATATATGTGTGTGTGTACCTATCTTTCCTTAAAGGTTGAGATAATAATTACATTTTCCATCAAATAAAACTTTCTCTCTCTTCTTGGAAAAGTTAACAGCTTGCGAAATCCCCAATCTTTGTCAGCAGGGAAGTGAAACAGGGAAGTGTAGTGGGGAAGTGCAGCGGGGAAACAATGGAAATGGAGGAAAGAAGTGTTGGAATATCGTAATATTGTTATGAGTTGTTAATTTCTGTTATGGTGGTTATCATTTTGGTTATTTTCCTTTCCTTTACATATATATAGCACAATTGTATTTTCCTCTTAAGTGAATGTAATAATCACAAACAGAGTTATGAGAGATTTTTCTTCAATTCTCCTCTTCTTCATCTTCTTTCTTCTCGGTCAAGTGTGAAAACCAACATGGTATCGGAGCTCGATCATCATATCTGATTACGTTTCCTCTCTCCGATTCATTTGTGTTTCATATTTCTCTGTTCTTTTCATCTTCGATTAACCATGGCGACAACAACGAACGGAAATTCTGGATTAATCGATCCATCAGATCCTCTCTACCTTCATCCGTCAGATCATCCTGGCCTTTTGTTAATTTCTAATAAATTTGAAGGTGAAGGTTACGGATCATGACAAAAATCAATGACGATTGCTCTATCAGCCAATAACAAATTAGAATTTGTGAAAAGTAGGGTTTTAGAAACCTGATTATCTAGTGAAGGAGACTCTATGGAAAATATGTAATGACATGATTACGTCCTGGATCTTGAACACTCTGAGCGAGGAGATTGGAGACAATGTTCTCTATGCTGATACAGTTGTGAAATTGTGGAAGGAGCTTGAAGATAGATACAGTTAGTCTAATGGAGCTAGACTGTACCAATTGCAGAAGGATCTGCCTAAGTCAAGGTAACTCTGATATTCCTGGTTATTATACAAGGATGAAGAAGATTTGGGATGAACTGGCACTGGTTTCAAATCTGCCCAAGTGTACTTGTGGAACTGCATAGGAGATTGTTAAATATGAACAGAATCAGAAGTTAGTTCAATTTTTGATGGGGCTCAACTCTGATTACAATGTAATCAGAGGTAATATCCTGATGATGAGACCCCTACCTTCTGTCCCTAAAGCTTATGGAATGCTCATCCATGAGGAAAAGCAGAAGGAGATCCAGGCTTCTACACATTTCACACCTGATCATGTCTCTCTATGTGTTAGTTAATAATCAATCAACATACAAAGGAAACATTTTATGAAAAGAAGTTGATCACATGTGACCATTGTAAGAAGAAAGGTCATGCTGCAAATAAATGCTACAGGCTGATAGGATTTCCTAAGGATTTTATATTCTCAAAGGGAAGAAGGTTTGCTGCAAGTGCTACTAGGTCAGAAGATGTTGAGGTTCAAGACTCTAAAGGAGAAGGTTCAACACATATCACAATTTGTATTTGTGGTTAAGAATCTGCTCAATTTGTCCTTCGTTTGCAGCCTTCCTCTCCATAAGAGCCAACAAATAATCCTAGATTTTGGAGGAATAATTAACCCCAAACCCAATCACACCATTCATGTCTTAGTTTAACCCCTTAAAGGCACTCATAACGAGTCTTTATATCATATGGTATATCTCTTGGCATATCAGTGAGAACACTTTTGGCTTTCATCATCTCTTTCTAGTAATGGCATGAATGATTTTTAATTGTTTATGAACAAGAAAATATTGATCAAGTATTATATGCGTAATTAAGAGTATAGAGTTGCAATATATTATACCTTCAATGCATTACATGATTGATTTTTCATGCAATAGCATCTTATATTATGTAGTTTGAAAAGTTGCAATCAGGGAGTACGTATGAACTGTAAGAGATGGGTGAAGACGTTAATTATCGTGTAGAAACACAAGAGATGCAGAAAGATATGGAGCTTTTGAAATCACTACATATGTATTGTTTATTCCTACATTTTAGACATATTTCGTTTCTCCTTTTTGTTGTTTTTATGTTGCTGCTATTTATGGTGGCTTAAATTGTAACCTTGAGAGAATTCTTTCACAAATTCTGTTCGGTCGCGTATCCAAATCAGTTTGGAATTTTTGTAGTGATCAGGGTATTTTCTTTCTTCTTTTTTACTTCTGTTTGCTTTTTTGTTATAGTGCATTGCCAGAGTAAAGCTAATGCATCTACATGAGAAGACAATGCATTCTCTGCATCGAGGGAAAGATTGATGCATTCTGTTACTATGCATTCTCAAACCAAAAATGATGCATTAATCGTGAAATTTTTGTGACAGTGCATTATATTCTAGATATTGAATTTTTTTTACAAACGATGATGCATTTAAAATGTTTAATGATGCATTGTGTTGAAGCGAAAGATATGAGTCTCTTTGAGAAAAAGACAATTTGTTGCCTATTAGCTCAAATGGTAGAGCTGTATGTAATACATATGTGGGTTCAAATCCCGCATAGGCAAACTATTTCTCAAATTTGTATTACAGTTCTTCTAAATACAACACATTCCCGGATATTCTCATTACATTCAAAGTGAGTCATGACTCATTATTTACTAATCCATAGTTTAATAGAATAAAACTTGAAAAAATCTAAAGGACAAATCACAGTGCACATATTGGCCATGACAATGCATTCGCATTAAGAGAGCGTGTAATAGCCCAAAAAATCGGCCTAAAATTTATTCTTAAATAATTGAGGAATAATTGTTAATAAATTTAACTTTTTTTATTTTAGAACGTGAGAAGAAGATAATAACAAAATTTTATATTCAATATTGATGTCGTTGGGTAGATCCCAATGAGAGATTTCCAACCGTATATTGTTTGTCAAAGACGGACTTGTGCACAAAAAGTTATATATAAAATATAAAGTATAGTAGAATATTAAATGAAATCAAACTAATATTATAATATATTACTCCTCTCTAACGTGTCTAGCTATTAATAAGGGGTGTGCGGCTGAGAACATCAATAAGGAATATTTCTGCAATTTTTTTAATGCATTTGAAAATACCAATATACCCCTTTTAACCAAATTAACCATATTTAAATGCACTATAATTATTACTTTCCAAATATAATACACACGGCTAACCCCATCCCAATCAATCTATGGCCACACGATGCATCAAATCCAAAGAGTCGGATTTATTCTTATTTCTTTCACTAGGGTCCATTCTCACAGGAACCGCCCCTATATATATATATATATATATATATATATATATATATATATATATATATATGTGTGTGTGTGTGTGTGTGTGTGTGTGTGTGTGTGTGTGTGTGTGTGTGTGTGTGTGTGTGTGTGTGTATATGTATATGTATATATATATATATATATATATATATATATGTATATATATATATATATATATATGAGAGTCTAAAATGACACCAGTGCTACTGGTGTCATTTGCTTACACCAGTCCGTTTGCGATATCTACGGTGCTCCGTTTGTAAAAATCATGGTTCCTGTCCCCTAACCCCGCCCTAAACCCCCACCCCAGTCCCACCCTTGTCCCCCGACCCCAGCCCCCCTCTCGCCCCCTCCCTACCCTGGTAGTATAGTTTTTACCAAAATTATAAATTACGGAGTATAAAATTAATAATTGATAAGGTAATTTTATACCTTATATTTTTTTGTACCGTGTAATAAAAAAGGGAACATGTGAAACTTTAATTATTAGTTATTAATAAGGTAATTGCATGCCTTATAAATTTTAGTACCCTGTATAATAAAAATGGTAAAATGTAAAAGAATAATAATAATATGATAATAATATGGTACCGTATATTAATAATCATAATAATTAATGTAATAATAATAAAGGTAGGTGATAAAGGAATTGTATGTTGCAGATTCTGATATGCAACGAAGACAATATTTCTAGATATTGTACGAATAATGAAGTTTATAAAGAAGTCTTTCGAAATTTGTAAGCAAAAAACTTTTGTACTTTAAAATAATAAATCTCTATATTCTATTAGATATCATTTTCTATCAATCAAAAATGAGTTTAATTTAGTAACGTAAATATGACCCGTGTAATGGACGAGTGTGGGGATACTAGTTTTATCTACAACAACTATTGATAAATTATTGGGTTTGTCAAATCTTTTCTGACAAATAGGTAATGCAGTTATAATATAATCAATATTTTTTATTTTTTAATTATTTTTTAATAAAATAAAATTAGTTAATTTATATATTAGAATAATCATTCATATTTTAATGTAATAATATTTTTGTTTTATGATTATTGTTTGTGAAATAAGAATATTGATTTAATATTTTAATAATTAGTTCATACATACATTAGAATAAATATTTAATTTATATAAAATCAATACAGAGAAGAGATAGTATTTTTATTAAAATATCTCATCCTTATAAAAGAGCAAAACTTTAGAAACTCAAATTACAGGTAGCAATAAAAATATATTTTAAAAGTAGAATTAGATTGACATTGTCAATGTATTTTAAAAATAATTTTTTCGATGTCTAATAATTAAGGATTAATTTCTCAGTTTTCTCTATAACTTGTTTCTAAAGTTTATTCTTTTTCATTTTTAAGAATAATAATAATAATAATAATAATAATAAGAACAACAACAACAACAACAACAACAACAATAATAATAATAAGAACAACAACAACAACAACAATAACAACAACAACAACAACAATAATAATAATAATAAGAACAACAAGAACAACAACAACAACAATAATAATAATAATAATTCTTTATGGGATCTGATCTGGTCTGATCTGATTTGTTTTGATCTGATCTGATTGGATCTGATCTGATCTAATCTGATTTTAATAAGAATAAGAAAAAATAAGAAAAAATAAGTTGAACGGAACATGGTGTTAGTGGAACAAAATCGACCATTCTAACCCCGCAATATAAACAGCCAACCCAATGCGGCAACCAGCAGCAATATAATGCCCCATTCATGATTCACCAATAAAGCTTTTCCACCAATAAAAGTCACCAGACGTTGACAAATGGAGCGGGCACCTTATAAGATGCCAAGGCCCAACGATCACCATATTTTATCAATAGTCAAATTTAAACTATTGGATGAGTGAACAAAACAAACATTATCTAAATTAGCTCAACTGCCCAATTATGAAATTGACTATTCATTGGTGGCTTGAGAGAAAGAATGTGAGAAACATGTTAGAAGGGAAATTCACGTAAAACATAAAGAAAATATCAAAATAAAAGTTTTATATTTTCATCCCAAAATAGGAGTACAATGTCATTATATAGTACCAAGAAATACAGTGAGATGCTATTATATAATGTCATACTATAATGTTGCAGTGTAAATTCATATTTTGATCATGAGGATAAAAATATAAAATTCCTATTTTGAGTATAAATACTACGTTTATTTCTATTTGGGGTGTTTTTTTTTGTGAAAGTAAAATATACAGTATTTTAGATGAATCTTATATAAGAATGGTAAGCATATGTTTATTTAGTATTCTAATAAGGAATTTTTTACAACAAAAAAAAGAGAAAGAAAATGCTTCTTGTATGAGAAAGTCAACAAAAAACGGTGCAAAACGTAGGTCTATCGAGAAATGTTAAAGTTGCAAACATGTTATTTGTGTATCTCATTAAAACCATGTTCTTTTAGGTTGGAAAAACTAACTTTTAATTTCTTTCAATTCCTTCAAATTTCATCCAACTTCTTCTAGTTTTTTCCAATTCCTTCCAGTTTTTTTCTAACAACGACTTAAAAAAAGTATTTATATATGATTAATATAGATTACCATTGTATTTCAAAATTTATAACATATCACTTCAAACATAACAAAAATTTATTTGTTTTATTTAAAATTAGAGTTTTTAACATATTTATTTGTGTAATCATTTAATTGAGTAACTTTTAACTCTTTCATTCTTCCAAAGTTTTTCAACTTCTTTCAGTTTCTTCCCATTTCTTTCAGTTTTTTCCAACTCTTTCAAGTATCTTCCAAAATCTAACTCAAAAAAACAGAAACTAAGTTCATAAAATATTTTAAATAATTAAAATTAAAATACACAAATAACAAATTTTTATAGTTTGTGAGCAACCCTGTTCGTGACTCTTATAGTTTGTGTTTGGCCGGTTTGGATGAAACGAAATGATATAGTACATTTTTATATTCAATTCTCTTTAATAATCCAATAAGTTAGAGTAGTGATTTATTGGTAACAACTTTACACTTAAACAAACAAATTTAACCTCATCATTCCCACAAAATTAATATTTTTACTTAACCAGCCTAAATGTTTTAAATCCCAATTGTTTTATTTTATGCCTAATCGCTCAAATTTAACTGCTTATTTTCTAAAGTATTTCATATTTAAAGAATAAGGCAATTAAATCATGCTTTGATTAAAACGATGATAACCTACGTTCAACGGAGTAAGAGCATCTCCAATCACGTTTGCTAAACATGGCTTGCTAAAGCTATTTATTAACATGTGAATAGTGGTATAACAAGTCATTTTACATGATCATCTCCAACCTTTGCTAGCTATAATTTAGCAAAAATGTATTGAGCCACACTGTTCCATCATCTCCGATGGAGCCAAAATTTCACCATTTTTTGGCTTTGGGTGTGATGGAATAAATCAAAATGGATCTCTAAACTGTCTGCGCTTCTTTAATTAATGAAGTAACAGTTAGTCAAGCAATGCAACTTTCGACGTTGAGCCGGTGTTAAATATATTTAATATTATTGTATTATGATTTGTTTCCATACTTGTATAGCTTCCCTAGAATACCTCTCCTACCATAACTAGATTTGAGATATTGTATATATATACATGTACTCCTCACATAATTAATAAATGAAAAATACAATTCTTCATGGTATCGGAGCCTCACCAAAACAAAAAAAACCCTAAAAATCTTCTCCCTAGCTTCGGCCTCCTCCTCCCTGCGCCGAACCTCCAGCGCCGCCGCCCCTCCTCCTTCTCTTTCTCGGCCGGCAGCTCCTCCACTCCCCCACAATGACCGACAGTGAGGTCACGTCTCAATCCTCCACCCAAAAACCTCCACATCTGGCTTTCTCCGTATCTAACGTCAAACTTCATGCTCCAATTCAACTCAGTTTTTCTCAACCAAACTATAAGAAGTGGAGCCGTTTGTTCCTTCTCCTAGCACGACGGTTCAATCTTCAGGGTTATCTCAAAGGCTCTATTGCTCCCATCTCCGACGACGACGACGAATGGTTCCAACTTGATGCCATTCTCCAGGGATGGATTCTCTCCACCATCACGGATGAGGTTTCAGATCTCGTTCTCTCTTCTGTCTCTACTGCTTCTACTCTCTGGACGATGATTCATGATTTGTTCCACGACAATAAGCATGCTCGAGCCATGCAACTCGAGCATCAATTTCGCACCACTGTCAAAGGATCTACCCCCATGGCCGCATATTGTCAAGAGCTCAGGAATATTGCAGATTGGCTAGATGACGTAGATGCCCCCGTGTCTGAGCACCAACTAATACTCCAGATGTTGCGCGGCCTCCCTGACGATCTACAAGCCCAAACTTCGTTTCTCCAATTTCAGGACCCCATGCCGAGTTTTCTCCAGGTGCGGTCAGCCCTCCTCCTTCTCGACCGGCAGCGGACTCCTCTGGGCGGAACCAGCAGCACGGCCCTGCTGGCAGGTCGGGACGCTGGCAGCTACAGCGGCAGCCAGCACGGCGGGGGTGGCAGCCGCGGTCCTCCTCACGGCGGCAGTGGGGATCGGTTTTTTGGTAGCAACTTCGGCGATGGCTCCTCCTCTAGACAGCGTGGTGGCTTTGGACGCGGACAAGGGCGTGGCAATGGCAACCGGGGTCAAGGTCGAGGGCGTTCAAACGGCGAATCGAGACAACGGCCATCAACGGACGTCCAAAGTACCTGGAACTCAACCTACCCAAACCCTAGCCCCGGGGTGTTGGGCCCCCGACCCACACCCGCCCCCTACCCGTCACCCTATCATGCCCATGCCTACTACACACCCACCCAACCCCCAAACCCGTCCCCCCTACCCACCCCTCTCCCCCTACCCGTCCCCCTACCCCCAGCCTCACGGCAGCCCCCACCCAACACCCACCCGCAGCCTACCCACCCCCCTACCCCCCACTCCCACAGCCCTAGCCCATAGCTTTGACACCATGTCCTTCCAAGAACCCACATGGCTCATGGATACCGGTGCCACACACCATATCGCCTCAAATCCAGGTACTCTTTCTCATGTCTCTTCTCAAGCTTTATTTTCACCTCATTATATCACTGTTGGTAATGGATCTAAAGTTCGCACTACGGAGGTTGGCACCCACACACTCCCCACCACCCCTCCCCTTTCCTTACATAATGTCCTTGTTTCCCCCCCATATCACACACAATCTTATCTCTGTTCGCAAACTCACACGTGACAACAACTGCACTGTTGAATTTGATGCTCATGGTTTTTCTGTGAAGGATCGTCAGACGGGAACCGTGATGCATCGGTCCAATAATGTGGGTCCCCTCTACCCTGTAGGCCGACCGCAACCTGCCCAAGCGCATGTCTCATCCGTAGATCATCAAACCTGGCATCGTCGTCTCGAACACCCAAGTCCTGCAGTCCTTCGTGGCGTCTCCCATAATTTTTCTTTATTTACAAATTATCAACACACTCTTTGTCATGCATGTCAGTTGGGAAAGCATGTGCGCCTCCCGTTTTACTCTTCTAGTCGTGTTTCTTATTTTCCGTTTCAACTTCTGCATACAGACTTATGGCAATCACCTGTGCCAAGCATGACTGGTTTTAAATTTTACATGTTGTTGTTGGATGATTTTTCTCATTATTTGTGGGTGTTTCCTTTAAGACATAAAAGTGATGCTTTTACTCACCTAAATTCTTTTGTGGCATATGTGAAAAATCATTTTAACACAACAATCAAAGCTGTTCAAAGTGACAACGGAACTGAATACAGAAACTCACCCCTTAAAAATATTTTTAACTCTTTAGGCATTCTTTTCCGCTTCTCCTGCCCCCACACTAGTCAACAAAATGGACGTGCCGAACGCACCATTCGCACAATCAATAACACCGTCCACTCACTTCTCTTCCAAGCCCAACTCCCCCCTGAATTCTGGGTCGAAGCCTTGTACATGGCTGCCCATCTTTTCAACATCCTCCCTACCACCACTTTAAACAACCGCACTCCCCACTCCGTTCTCTATAACTCACTTGCCCACTACTCCCACCTTCGCGTCTTCGGATGCCTCTGTTATCCCAGCACCTCCGCTACCGCTCCACACAAACTTGCCCCATGCTCCGCCCGCTGCATCTTCCTCGGCTATCCCTCGAACCAACGCGGTTATAGATGCCTTGACCTTCAAACGAATAAAATCATTGTCTCCCGCCACGTTGTTTTCGACGAACACACCTTTCCATACACTCATCCCCTCACCCCTCCCGATCTTCAATTTTTGGACTCCACCGATGATGCACCCCACCCCCTAACCCACCCCGTCACCTCCCCCACGGCAGCCCCTCCCACTGCCACGCTCCCTACCCCCCTTCCCACTGCCCGCCCCTGTGCCAGGCCCCCCTCCCATAGCCCACCACTCTCGGCCCACCAAAACACCACGGCCCAATCCCCACCCACCTCGGCCCAATCCCCCTGACTGCCTCCCCAATCCCCACACCCTGTCCGGCCCAAACAACTCCCAGCCCAACCCCTCTCCCCTCCCAGCCCCCCACGGCCCACACACCCCTCCCCCAACCAGCAGCTACCACGGCCCACAACCCAACCCGGCTCCAAACAACCACCCCATGCAAACCCGCTCCAAAGCCGGTGTCTTCTGCCCCAAACAAATTCTCAACCTTAACACTTCTGTCCCCATCTCTCCCTTACCCCCAACCTACCGTAGTGCACTAAAAGATCCAAACTGGCATGATGCTATGTGTGATGAATTTAATGCCTTGATAAAGAATGACACATGGGAATTAGTACCCCCCTCCCCCTCCCAAAACCTTATCACCGGTAAATGGCTTTTTAGACACAAATTTGGCCCCTCAGGTGAGTTATCCAGGTACAAGGCCTGTTGGGTGGTCCGCGGTTTCAACCAACCTTTTGGCGTTGATTATGACGAGACCTTCAGCCCCGTTGTCAATCTTGCCACTGTTCGTATCGTCCTCAGCCTTGCTCTGTCTCGTGGATGGCCCACTCACCAACTTGATGTCAAAAATGCGTTCCTCCATGGTCAGCTACAGGAGACCGTTTATGCCAGCCAGCCTTCTGGGTTTCAAGATCCCACTCGCCCTCATTATGTTTGCAAACTCAAGAAGGCTCTTTATGGTCTTAAGCAGGCCCCACGCTCTTGGTTTCACGGGTTTGCAGGTTTCATACAGACTATTGGCTTCTGAGGATGCAAGGCCGACACTTCCCCATTCACCTTCTCTCAGCCTATTGGGACGGCATACCTGCTCCTATATGTTGATGACATTGTACTCACAGCATCCTCCCCGGCACTGCTTCAGAGTCTCATTCAGCAGCTCAAGGCTGAATTCTCTATGACAGACATGGGCGACCTACATTTTTTCCTTGGGATCAATGTCCAGCGCACAGCCACCGGACTCTTCCTCCACCATACTCAGTTTACTCATGATATCCTTGAGCGGGCAGGGATGGTCTCTTGCCGCCCCATCTCTACCCCAGTAGACACGAAGGCAAAACTATCTAGCACCGCGGGTTCGGCGCTCTCCGACCTGTCCTTTTACAGGTCCATTGTCGGTGCACTGCAGTACCTCACCTTCACTCGTCCTGATATCACATATGCAGTTCAGCAGCTCTGTCTACACCTCCATGCACCACGTGATTCACATCTTACTGCCATGAAGCGAGTTCTTCGCTATTTTAGTGGCACTGCCACCCACGGGATCCATCTGACACGATCCGCCACCGATTATTTACAGGCTTACTCCGATGCTGATTGGGCTGGCTGCCCCGACACCAGACGCTCCACATCCAGTTACTGTGTCTTTCTAGGCGATAACCTCGTCTCCTGGTCTTCCAAACGCCAGGCCACAACCTCTTGTTCTAGCGCCGAGGCAGAATATCGAGCCGTTGCCAATGCTGTTGCAGAGACCTGCTGGATCCGGAATCTTCTTCTTGAGCTGCAACAACCACTCCGTCGCGCCACACTCGTCTTTTGTGACAATGTTAGTGCTGTCTATCTATCATCAAATCCGGTGCAACATCAGCGCACCAAGCACGTCGAGGTTGACATACACTTTGTACGCGATAAAGTGGCGCTTGGCCAGATCAAAGTCCTCCATGTTCCTTCATCCTCTCAGTTCGCCGATATCTTCACAAAAGGACTGCCCTCTCTCTTATTTCTGAACTTCAGAGAAAGCCTGGGTATCCGACCCCAGCACATCCGACGTAGCCGGAAGCATGTTAAATATATTAAATATATTTAATATTATTGTATTATGATTTGTTTCCATACTTGTATAGCTTCCCTAGAATACCTCTCCTACCATAACTAGGATTGAGATGTTGTATATATATACATGTACTCCTCACATAATTAATAAATGAAAAATACAATTCTTCAGCCGGGGGTCTCTTTGGAAACAGTCTCTCTACTTTCGAGTAGGGGCAAGGTCTGTGTACACAAACCCTCCCCAGACCCTATTCTTGTGGGATTTAACTGGGTTGTTGTTGTTGTTGTATTGATTTCACTATTAGAGTACACTATTTATTATAATTTTAATATTCTATTATAAAAATTAATTAATATTCTACAAGTATGCTATTTAAACTTAAAATAAAATAAATTTATAATTTTTTTGGTAAAAAAATAAAATTATTTTTTGTAAAAAACATAAAATAATATTTATTAATTTTTCTTGCGTTGTGGTAATGAAAGTGAAGGAACAAATGCATCATGGCACATGAAAAAACTAACCCAACCAACATTTTTCTTCTTCTTCTTGGCTTGCTATATTTTATCAAGTTTGTTATTAGTAGCAAGCCATTTTCATTTTTAAGCAAGCTTGTCAAACATTAGCAAGCCCATTGGAGTATGAAATTTTACTTGGCTTGTCAAATTGTAGCATATAACAAGTTTGGATAGAATGAGCTTATCGTTCGTTTGGAGATTGAGAAAATTGTGAACCAACTTTGGATAGAATGAGCTTATCGTTCGTTTTTAAATCGTCATTACAAGCATAGAATTTTTTTTTGATATAAATTGTATTGTAATTCTAAATTGTCCTCGTCTAAACTACTTGGCCGACCAAGACTCGCGTGGTCATTTGGTATGTTCGAGGACCGAGCTAGGTCCTCTAGTTATACACTGCCTTAGTGGAATAACCCCGCCTGTTTGAGAATAGTTTTAGCTATTAGCGTTAGCGTTTTGAAAAAGTTATTTACGGGCAGCGTTTAGTGTCAGTGTTTTCAAAGTAATTTGCACCGTTAAAATTTTATCCAAAACGCTAACGCTATTCCCAAATAGGCCACCAATCTATCCCAGTGTATTCGTCACTTCGTTAATTAACGAAGTGGCCATGCGTGTTCGATTCGGTCTCGTAAAAGAATAAGGGTTCAGACCATGTCACGACGCGTCACACAAACGTGCCACGCGCAAACACGCGTTCTCCCTCCATAAATTGCATTTACAATGTTATTAAAGACTAGCATATAAATGGAAGAAGTTGAAGGGTTTCAAATCCGATGTGGGATACGTGGGTTTATCCCCTTACAAGTGTGCGACTTTGTGAATTAATTTCTCATTCACCCGAGCAATTTTGGCGCACAATAAATCGAAATACTCGTGTCACTTAGAATAAATATTCGTCTATAATTATTTTGGAAAAAATAATTATGTGAACACTACCGAATTTACGTCCAAAGTTGTCCCGTTAAGAGTAAAAAAAAATTAACTGTTATAATATTTGTTGCATGGAATGCTATGAATGATTATGTATGTTGAAACAACTCTACGTGTGACTTCTACTGTTAGAACCTCTCACTCAACGTGAAAGCTGAGTGTGTAGTTGTTTTTGTAAGACCCCGGCCCCCACCCTGGCCGTAAGTGTTTGCTCATAGGATTGTAAACTAGTCCCACAAACCAACACAAGTCTTTCCCGCACACTTTGTCCTCACTCGTGCGCGCCCAAGGAAACTTCCCAAGGGGTCACCCATCCTAGAATTGCTCCAAGTCAAGAACGCTTAACTTTGGAGTTTCTAGTTGATGAGCTCTCGAAAAGAAGATGCACCTTGTTGGTATGAGTAGTACTATCAATCCTTTTGAGCTCTTCCCATTCCCATCTTGATACGGAGGACCAGTTGGTGTTGAGAGACTGGTGCATCGACATCATCCAACCAGTCTGCAAGGTTTTGGAGTTGTTGGCAATAGGCCGCCATGGGGGTAGAGCCCTTGACGGTGGTGCGGAATTCATGTTCTAACTGCATGGCCCGGGCGTGTTTATTGTCATGAAATAGGTCGTGGATGACCTTCCAGAGAGCTGAAGCAGTGGTGAGAGAAGAGATGGCCAGATCAGAGACTTCATCGGTGATGGTGGAGAGAATCCAACCCTGGAGAAGGGCATCGAGTTGGCACCATTCGTCGTCGTCTTCGGAGAGGGGGACGACAGATCCATCGAGGTATCCCTGGAGATTAAATCGTCGAACGAGAAGGAGAAATAGACGACTCCATTTTTTGTAGTTCGGTTGGGAGAGGCTTAGTTGAACGGGAACATGCAACTTCACATTAGAGATAGTTGTGAGAGCAAGATGTGGGGGTTTGGAGGATGTATTTTGAGAGATAACCTCACTATTTTCAGCCATGGTGAGAGAGAAGGAGGGAGAGCCGACGGGAGAGAGGAGTCGTCGCCGGGAAAGAGGCCGCCGCGGGGGAGGCGGGGCTGGCCGAATCGAGAGAGAGATGGGGAGATTAGGGTTTAGGGTTTTGTGGCTCCGATACCATGTAGAAAGAATATTTTCATTTAATAATTGTGTAGAGAATACAACAATATATACTAGAGGCTTCAATCCTAATCATAGTAGGAGAGCCACATTAGGAAACCTATACAAGTATGGTAATACTATAATTAAATATAATTAATATATTTAGCACATCCGATATGCTAATTCATGGGTGTTACAAAATCAATCAAAACTCTCTCTCTAGAATATCTCTTTCAAACGAAGGATCTTGATTTTACAAGGTGATCTCATTACTTATTCTACAAAAACTTGTAAAAAAGTTCAATTTTTCCCCAAAACTTTGATTAAGAATGCAAACTCTCACCACTGTTAAAAAAGTAGATAATATCAAGAAAAAACTAGATTGCACATTTTTATTTTTCGCATATCAATGCTTATCCTGAATTTGTATTTTAGAAAAAACGAAATAAATTGCAAGATTTCTCAAAATATCCTTTTTATAACATGTGGCTTTCTATAGCACTAAAACTTTATTTATTTTCTAAATAATACTTAAACTGTTTAATTTCCTAAATAGCATTTAATAATGTCCATAATGTCCAGTGATGGTAAACATTTACTTGAATAATAACTAATGAATAACGACTAAAAGTGCTACATTGAGAAAAAACGCATGTGATGCTATTTAGGGAAAAAATTATTATGTTTTAGTGTTATTTACGTAAATTCCCTTTTTTATTACGTCTTTTTCAAGCTTCATAGAACATATTTTTCTACCCACAACTACCCGCTTACGGTGCCAGCATGGCCCCCCGTCAAGCCCGCCATTACATATGACCTTATTGCCCTTACACGACAAGTACTTTGAGCACATGTTGGTAATCCTCCACATTCGAGGAGTTTTCCACATATGTCTGCAAAAGGACTTATCGTCGAATAGTTCTCAAATATATAATACCACAAATATAATACTTTCATAAGTGAATTATATGTGAAAAATCTAGTATAATAAAGGACATTTTCGGGAACTTAATTTTTTTGGAGATTGGGAAAATTATTTAAAGAAATCATCCTAAATTAGAATTAAACATAAAGAAAGTATCAAAATAGACGCTCCATTATTTTATTCAAAAATAGGAGTTTGCACTATGTTATTGTGATACTGTATATGCATATTCCACTATATTTTTGATATTTTACATTGACATTATTGATATTGTATCTGCATTTTAAATTTCCTATTTTACTCCCTCCATTTTGGAGTATTTGCCCACTTTTTGGCTTTTTGGTCAAAATTGACAAACTTTGACCCAAATAAAATAACAATGATATTAGATATTGATACAAAAATAGGTTTATTAGGATTATTATATCAAATATTTTCAAAATGTTATCTTATCTAATTAATATACTCCCTCTGTTCCTAAATAAACTTCCCGTTTCGTTTTTTCTTTGTCCCCAAATAAACTTCTCTTTTCCCTTAAAAAACCCCTTTTACCCCTTACTTTTTCATACCCTACCTATCACATCATACCTTTTTACTAATAATCTATATATCACATCTTACTTTTACACATCACATCAAGGGTATTTTTGGAAAGTCAACACAGAAATATCTGTCCCTTAAATCTTCAAAAAGTCAAAAAGGGAAATTTATTTAGGGACAGAGGGAGTACAACATTTAGTTTAATTTTATTATAGGTCAAAAGTTGAAAATGATTGACTGAAAAAAAAATCAAAACTGGACAAATACTCTCGGACAGAGATAGTAGTATATTTTCTATATTTTACTATTACTTTATTTTTTTTGTTTCTTTGAGCCTTTGAATATTACGGACTAGTTTTATTGGTTTAATACTCACTCCCTCCTAAAACATTTTATGCTTTAAGCATCAAGAAACAAAATTTTAAGTTTTTTAAAATTCATTTTATTTAAATATTAATATAGATATAAAAAATAAAACTTACATATTTAAAAGTTTGCGTTAAAAATTCTACGAAACAAGAGAACAAAAATATTTTATTTTATTAAATAATCAATCAAAAATATAGACAAAAGTTTCCGATTTTTCTAATGGGGAAGGCTAAGATTTGTGATCTGATGATGCATGATATGTGTCTTTCTTCAATACAATGAAGGGTTTATTATACAGAGTACAGGGTCTGTGATCTGCTCAATTGCTCATTATTTGCTCTGATCTAGGTTCTCACAAGCTCAGAGGAAGAGGAAGAAGAAGAGGATGACAATGCATAGCCATTCTTGGGCAACTTGGAAAGCCTGCTAGCTCTCTCCCCCGTTTCCTCCGTCTTGCCCATGGAAGATGGCAATGCATAGAAGCCATTCTTAGGCAACTTTGAGAGCACAACTCTCTCCCCCGTTTCCTCCTCCGCCTTGCGGAACAACTGCTTCCTCAACTTGTTGTGCAAATGCCCGAACAGCTCTTTCTTCAGCGACTCAAATGCGAAGTCGAGCCTCACCAGCTGCTCCATTGCATTCTTGTTGTACATGAACAGCCCGTAGTACAAATCGAAGCTGTCGCTGGCTGTGTTCTTCACCAGATCCAGCAATGTCTCGTACCCTTTCGTATTGATCGGGGTCGTTTCAAGCCCCAGCTTCTCCAGCACTCTCCCCATTGTGTGGGTGATGAACTGGGAGCCCGCGGCGTGCCTGTCGTGCTCTGCGCAGCTCATTTCCACCATCCTGCACCCTTCTTTCGTGAAAATGTCGAGGAATCTCTCTGCCCTTAACACTCTGGACTCCTCGTCCCCAATTCGGACCTTGTCGAACACAAAGGGCAACCCCCTCCAGCTGCCCTTCCCGCTCTCGGGCCCGAACATTGGGTGAGTGCAGAGGATATCGAAATGATGGGGGAGAAATTGGAGGAAGATGTTCTTAGGGAATTCCTTCACGGAGAGGACGTCCACGAATAGGGTGCTGCGCCTCAGCCTTTGGATCGGGAGAGAACGGAGGACTGTCTCGGCGGAGATGATGGAGGTGCAGAGGAGGATGACGTCAGGGTGCTGCTCGCAGAGGTCGTGCGGATCGGAGAAGAAGGAGGCGCCGATCGATTGGGCGGCGAGGGAGTAATCGGAGCGTGAGTGAGCCATCACCAAGTGGCCTTGCCGGACGAACGCCTTGGCGAGAAATTGACCGAAGTTACCGAACCCTAAAACCGCGATTTTCAGCTTTCTCGACTTCGGGAAGATGTTCTAGATCTGCGATTCGCAGTCGTGGTGCTGGGCGGCGCCGATTGCTCGGATTCGGAGGTGGCGGTCGGTGCGGCCGCGCCGCCCGCATGTTGACTGGTTCCTGGGAAGAGGAATGCGCAATCGACTGCAGCGAGTCTGGCATTGGTGGCCTGAAGATGGCAGTGACGAACGGCCGGCGGCGGTCGCGCGAGGGAGAGATTGAAGTGCGGTAAAACACATGTCTGAGAGCTATGGATTTTGAACGAAGTGCGGTAAATAGAGGGGGGGAGAGAGAGAGAGGAGATTCAGGAGAGTATGTTACGGAGTTATGGGAGAGAGAGGTATATATATATACTAAGTATACCCGTAAGTAGAGGGGTGTAAACGAACCGAATCGAAGCGAATACCAATATATTTGAATTTGTATTTGTTTAATTTTTTCGAATACGAATCCGAATCCGAATATGAGACGAATTCAAAATACTCTTGATGTGATGGGTAGATTATTAGTAAAAATGTATGATGTGATATGTATGTTAAGAATTAATAAGGATGAACGTGGTTTTTGGATTGAAAGAAGAATGACTTTGTGGGACAAGAAAAAAAGAAAGAAGAAAGAATTTTTGGGACGGAGGGGTACATATTAAAAAACTACATCAAAAGTTCTAAAAAAATAAGAGACAATAAGAATATTTTAATTTGTTTAATCAAGAGAAAATAAAGTTTCAATCAGAATTGGGATGGAGGAAATAGAATATAAAGTGAATAAAGCAATAAGGCCACCCACATTAGGAGGGGTTGTGAGGAGAAGAGAGAGTAGTCCGAATAGAAGTGAGTTATCAGGTGGACTTGAAGGAGTAGTAGTCCGCACAGCGAGACAAACAAGGAGTCCTCCACATAGAACTAAAAAATTGGAGGAGCTTGGCCAATGTTAAAGTGTCATGTGGCAATGCTTGGATTGTTTTTCCTTTTAATGTACTTTTTTATGCTTTTATTTTAAGTTTGGTGTATTAATTTTGAGATTACCGTCAAAAAAAATTGAGGAAGATTTCGATAATGCAAATTGTAATGATTTTATTATGATCTTATTTTTACAAGTTAACTCTAACTTTAAACTTATGTTTCAAATTTTATTTTACTAATTTGTAAATTAATTATTTTAATAACTTAATTTATAAATCTATTAATTTATAAGTTAAAAGTATTGTATGGTATAAATGTTTAAAAGTAAAATAATTGGGTTGGTCACACATTGAATAGTATTTTAAGTAGTCCTTTTCTAATGTAAGAGAAAAGGAGAAATAATGGATGAGTAATATGTAGAGAATGCCGCGGCCAGGGGCGCCTCCTCCTCAACCATTACCGACTGCCTCCCTCTTAGCAAAGCAGGACAAAGTTTGCACAGCCTCAACACGAGAAGAAGATAAGAACAAAACAGGGAAGAAGGGAGCACTGAGCAAACAAGAGATTACGATTCGACAAGCATATTCACGAATTCCACATCAATCGAATGAGAATATATTAAAGAGTCCTAACCTACGAATCAATTCTAACTAGAGATAAATCACACTCACCCCGAACCAATTGAAGAAGAATTCTCGATTCATCGACGTAGATCTCTAGCGCAGTCTCCGGCGAAATCTCCCGGCGCTGTCTTTGGCGAGTTCCTCCTAGACTTTTGGGGAATTGCCCTTCCGCACACGCAGGGGACTCCATGGTTGGAATGGGAGAACAGCTAATAGATAGGGAAAGAGAAGTATATGGTAGAAAAAGATTACCTAGAAATACCTAGAAAACATCTAAATAGCACTCATTCTCAAGTAGAGTAGTACTCATTCTCGCACAAACATAACTATTCAATTTGAAATAGCATGGTACTCATTCTAAAATAACGTACCTCCATCCCAGAGTATTTGTCAACTTTCATTTTTACACATCATCCAATACACTTCTTTAATCCATTTTATCTTGTAATTGTAGATTAAAAAATTATACAAATTATATATTAATAATCTATATGTTAAGACAAATCAAACAAGATCACACATGACTATATTTAGGCT
The DNA here is from genome assembly GCA_003260385.1 of Cuscuta australis. NCBI lineage: Eukaryota > Viridiplantae > Streptophyta > Magnoliopsida > Solanales > Convolvulaceae > Cuscuta > Cuscuta australis. The sequence continues at coordinate 1,228,674 of NQVE01000067.1, forward strand.
TACACATTGAGAGAATTTGATGAGTCAAAGTGCTTAGATGAACAATTCCAAAAGTCAAAAGTGGACGAATATTGCGGGACGGAGGGAGAATACTCATTCTTAGATAACGTAGTACTCATTCAATATAATTATAATAGTTATTTATGAAAAATATCATATTCATTCTTAAACAAAGTAATGTTCATTCTCAAACAAGGTAATGCTCATTCTCAAGTAACTTACCTTTCATTAGGTTCAGATTTAGAAAATATATATCTATTGGGCCCTGCTGCTCCTGCTTGTATCTCCTCTATCCTCCCAATTGATTCTCCCCAGATCCAGCCGCCGATGCAGATTACTCTCTGCGCAAGCCGCGCCGATGTGGATTCCGATCTGATCCGACGAGTTCGCCGCAATCTCCAGATCGCTTCTCTTCCTCGGAATGGGAGAACAACGAATAAATAGGGAAAGGGTGGATATAGATCTAGAATAGTGGATATAGATCTACGAGAATGAGCGAAGGTAAAGGTGTACAGTTGGAGTGGGTTAAATGAAAAAAGGAGGGGCAAAAAAGACTTTTGGTACTCCGAAAATGGTAAGTGCACAAATAGTGTAGGACATTCAAAAAAGTAAAAGTGGACAAACTCTAGGACTAGGACTGAGACGTTTCCCAGTATATGTGATTACAATGGAAACTCTAGTTTGATTGGGTATGGCGCAAGTAACATTATTTTTATAATAATATATTTTATATTTTTTTATTTATTTATTGAATTGTACGGTCTATTTTACTTTTAACATTTTACACAACATTCAAAATTGAAAAATGCTAGAGATACACCAAATGTGTACCCCATTTGTCCCCCACCCCTCCTTGTCCACAAAAAAAGGCAAGAGATTCAAAAAAATAAAATAAAATAAAAATGGATGGTGGAGAAGGGGTGGTGTACATTTGGAGTACACCTTTGGTGTACCCCTAACATTGTTATTCAAAATTTGACAAATAATAAGTTGTTGGCCACTTTTTCACGCGACTTATCCAGAAACCCAACATTGAATAGATAATATTGTCTTTACGACATTCTTGTATTTTATTTTTTTACTTTATTATCTTTTAAAATCTTGGGGCGGTCAAGTCACTAAGTTTCGTACTTCATATTCACGCGCGGGATATATCGTTGAACTTGTCTCATTGGGCCCTTCAATTCGAATATAAATTTTCCCATAAAAAGTTAACTTTAAAAATGACTTATCTTTAGCACTTTTTTTATTTTATTTAAATAAAAAATAGTTACGTTTTATTACAACTTCGCTATAAAATTCTATGATATATTTTAGGGCGTTACAAAATTAATGATTTAAAATTAAGGAGAATTAATGGACTTTATAGTCTTGAATTATGAAAATGGAAATATGGATTTTTTGATAAATAATGATTTTACTATGTGAATGTATATTATGTATTATTTCTATTATTATTATTATTATTATTATTATTATTTCTATTATTATTTCTATTACTATTGTTATTACTATTATTATTAATATTATTATTATTATTACGATTGTTATTATTATTCTTACTATTATTATTTCTATTATTATTATTATTGATTTTATTATCAATATTTTTATTATTATTATTATATCTATTATAATAAAAAATTTAATTTTAATATTAATCAAATTTATATCAGATCAGATACAATTAAGCCAGATCATATCAAAATTTCAAAAAATCAGATGAGATCAAGCAAATCGAATAGAGCCTAAATCTGACGTGGTGGAAAAAAGTGTTCCAATGCGGATGCCCTAACTACCGGAGGAGGTAGAATTTAAAATTAATTAGTTAAGAATAATCCTTACCACTACCTAAAGGAACCCGTTTAAATTTTAGGATCCGAAGCTCACTGCTACTCTCATGGCGCTCTGGCGCCAATTCACCCTCTTCCGGCACCGTGGTCGTTGACGGTCAACGCCGGCAATTGCGATTGAAACTGTGAATCTCGATCATCGCAGGCAAGTTTCTGCAATGGATCGGACGAGGCACCGAGAGTTCATAACGCACCAAGTAGTGGCGCTCCTCCTTCTCCGGGGGGAACGTTTTTGGTAACAATTTATAATTTCAAATGCCTGGGAACTTGTTTATTGTACTATATTCATATGTGCCTCACCAACCAATTACATACGCATACATAGTGCACGATTTGGATAAAATGAAGACATTTCGTGTTTTACAGAAATTTTGTTGTGAGCACTTTTTGCACACTACTCTAGAACTTTTCAGTATGTTCATAAGTAGATTTCTAATGCAACTTGGATTGAGAAATTGCAGAGAGCTACTATGCATCCTTATTATATCATTCGTATTGGGTTGAGCAATAGCGGAGCTATGCATTCTTATCACTTATTTTGACCCTTGATCATTTCAGTTTCTTATAATTTTTGTTTCTCTCGTAGGCAGCTCACACATCAATGGAAAACCATGCATCTGCTCGCTTGGTGATAAGGATGAAACCATCTCCATCTGTTGGCTCTTTGGAACAACAATCTTGTCAAGGAATCAATTCAACCAAAAGGTCAAGCTTGTGGTTGTGGCTCAGGAATGATTGTAATATGCTCTAACACGCCCCCTCACGTGCAGACGTGACCTATTTGAGCCTTGCACGTGAAACCTCATTTTTTTTAATCTAGGTGGCGGTGATTTTTGAACTCGTGACCTCTTGGTCATCAAGGCTCTGATACCATGTCAAGGGGACAACTGGGCCATTTTGAAGTGGACAACCAGGCCATTTTGTACGGATACCTTGACAAACGAGGTGATGGTCAAAACCTGCTCCGATACCATGATAGAATTTGGGATGAGTATTGATGATTGAGTTTTTTCGATAAGTCAACTTTCCCAATGAAGGGTTAGTTTTCTCCGAGTGTCGTGTCTCTCGAGGAGTGGACGAAGGGAATTAGCTAATTTTTCTAACTAGACGAAGGTTTGGACAAGTCTGAAAGTCTTCTCGATTGGATTTAAAAATAATAATAAACTAACTACTCGGTGCTTTTTGAGAAAAAGAAAATAAATAGTACGGGTATAGGACTAGACTTCGGGCCAAGGCATCATCTGAGTTAACTACTGTTGTCACATATTTAATCAATAATTGGAATAATAATATTTCTGTCACAAATATTTCATTAACTTATCCTCTCTCAAGGCAACATTAATGTGTTCTAAAAAGTTTGGCTTAATTAATTTTATATCCTCATAGACAAGGCAAAAACTAATTTCCAATTATTAATTAATTTTTCTCTCGACATAATTAATTAATTTAACAATAAAAATAATTCTAGAACAATTATTCCAACTATTAAATAAACATACAGAGTATATGCCAAAATTTAGTCAAGACCCTAATCTGGGCCCTAACCCATACTAGATATCAACAGTGCATAAAAGAAACGAACATTTTATTAAAATTGCAAGTATTTAAACTTACAACAGAGAGCAGAGTTGGAGCCACTTTGGGATAACCGAAACAAAACTAAATTAAAATATTAAAATATAAATGAGAAAAGAGCGGAGAATGGAGTTCCGGGCCTTAAAGACCCGGATTGGAGCTTGATGAGAATGAAGGGGCGAAGGCCTCCTTTTATAGGAGAAATTTTCGGTCCAGGCCTTCGACAGGCGTGGGCCTGAGGTCCAGGCGGGGGCCTGTCCGAGGCCTGGGCTTGTCGGCCCATTCGTCAGCAGTTACGTAGGTCCAGGCGGGGGCCTGTCCGGGGCCTGAGCTACTTTCCGACCCAAAGATTCATTTTTTGTCATTTTCTTCAATTCTTTTTGCTTCAAGACCCAATTCAATCTCTTTCTTCACTTGTGATCTTTATCTTGAAACAATTTTCTTCAAGTTTGACCTTAATTCTCTTGATGCTAACATTTTTCAACTTTCACCCTCTTTTGTTCAGCTTTTGATTCAACTTTTATTCTTTTTACAATAAGACATAACTTTTGTACACTTTTGAAATTATGAATAAAAACTTATAAAAACCATTGAAAAATTGATTTGTTTAATCCAAAATTGGACAACACGTTAAATATAGAGAACATAAGTGCGTACAAAACGGACTTATCAGGTATGGACAACTGGATTAAGTAATACGACACTTAGGCTTAACCACATTAAAAGATTGAATCCAATCGATTAGTTAGTTTAACTCAAGAACTTATATACCGATTATTTTACTCTTGAACTTCCTATGTGGGTTGCACTTTAACAAATCTTCATCAGGGGATCACTCAACATTAGCCACTCGATCTTCTTTGCCAAGTCCACTAGAGAAACCTTCTTCTGATCATTCATCTGAACATCAGCATCAATTACAAAATCATATCAATAATCAATTGCGTTCGCCGGAGCAACCTCCATCGGCTCATTCAACATCAGCTGCTCGATCATCATTAGGTTCAACAGAACAACCTCCTCTAGTCCGACCAATCTCAGTACGATCTTCTCACTTGAGCTCTTCTCACCAACCACTTTCTGCTCGTTCTTTTCTAGCATGTTCATCTTCCAATTCCACTAGTGTTGTGGAACATGTGCAACCCCCATCTGCTCGCTCAGCAGCTGGTTGCTCATCGCATCCAATGGTGATGGATCAAGCTCCATGCTCCATCTGCTCGCTCTACCTCAGCTGCACGTCTTAAATTAGGTCCCAAGACCATTTCCATACTACTGTCTAGTGTGCCTATATCACTTTGGCCAGCTGTTGAAGCAACTTCCTCTGAGCTCTAGTCTGAAAATCTCATTGTAAAAATAATAAAAAAATGTTTTATTGATTGAATGATTTGAAGGAATACATAACAATGGATATATAGGTGGAGTTGGAGTATTCTAGAATTTTCCATATTAATGGCTAGATAAATAAGTAGATATTGTATAATAATAACTCTAGCTATAATAGGTAACAACCATAATTATAATATATAATACTAAATATATTAAAATAATTAATATATTTAACATGTTACCAACGTCTTGGGAGGTGAAGATTGAACACCAACTTTTACTTGAATCGTGACCAGAATTGTAACCAGAAGCTAGAAGCTTATCTTCGGCTAGAGTAGACTGAATGCATCCGGCCCAGAAGAGAAGAAGAAAGATTGCCAGGAAAGAGATGTGACGGAGCTGATGAGGAGAAGATAAAAGCCGTTGCGAACAGACTCATGCTGCTAACGTCGAAAGAGGGAGAAGGTTGACGTGCGCTGGAGTCATGCACGACTAATTTAGAGGAGAAACAAAAAGGATAAAGTGTTGCTATGGATGCTTGTTAATTGAAGATATGCCGACTGAGCAAGCTGATGTGACAATCTCATCTTAAATCAAGAAGTGCCGGTGATGGATCTAGAAACGAACGATTGTGGTTGGCTGGGAATATTTTTTTGCTATATGGAATTATGAAGGAATTAGGATCAAAGGAAGAACAAGCTAAGTGAAAGTGAGGCCGCCGTCGCCGGACAAACCACCGGCGTTGGCATCCGCAGAAGCAGAAACTATTAGGTCACCAAGAGCCAAGGCTCTGATACCATGTAAAAATAATAAAAAATTATTTTATTGATTGAATGATTTGAAGGGTAAGTTCTATCGGTCCGTAGTCAGACCTGTTATGTTATATGGGGCAGAGTGTTGGGCGGTTAAGAAGACTCATGTGCGTCGTCTGCATGCGGCGGAGATGCGAATGTTACGATGGATGTGTGGGAAACAAGGTTGGATAGGATTTCGAACAAAGTTATCCGACGTCAGTTAGGCATGGAGCCGGTGAAAGATAAGCTGCGGGAACCGAGGTTGAGATGGTTTGGTCATGTGAGGCGGCAGAATGTTGATGCCCTGTACGAAACGTGAGAGGATTATAGTTGTCGGGGGAAGTAGGGGAAGGGATAGACCTAGGAAAAATTGGAAGGAGGTGATTTGGCAGGATTTAGGACTTCTCACCCTGACTGAGCATATGACTTTAGATAGGAACTTTTGAGAACTAGGATTAGAGTAGCTGGATAGGTGCTTTAGAGGTTTTTTGTAGTGTGTTTTGTTTGGTTATAAATTTTTGCTATTGCTTGCAGGACTTTCATTCCATTGTACTTGGTGCTATATATGTGTTATACTGTGATTCTTATCATATTTTTTGTGCAGTTGGAGCCGGGGGTCTCTTGGAAACAGCCTCCCTACTTCTGAGTACGGGCATGGTCTAGTACACACCCTCCCCAGACCCCACTATAGTGGGATTCAACTGGGTTGTTGTTGAATGATTTGAAGAAATACAAAAAATGGATATATAGGTGGAGTTGGAGTATTCTAGAATTCTCCACATTAATGGCTAGATAAATAAGGAAATTTTGTATAATAATAACTCTAGCTATAATAGGTAACAACCATAATTATAGTATATAATACTAAATATATTAAAATAATTAATATATTTAACACTCATGGATAATAAAAGGAAAGACTTTTCTGTCAATATATGATTTTTTGGCTACCTGATTGACAAAAACTTATTAAAAATGAAAATTAAATGTTTATTTCCTTACTCCCTCAATTTCACCTTACTAGTCATTTTTCGGTTTACGATGACTGAAATTATTTTCAATTGAATTTATCTAAACATAGGTGTAGAGTTAATGTTTTATGTACTCCGTATATTTTAAAACTATTTCAAAAGATCTATAAGGAAAAGGGTAGCTTGACTGTATTATTGTAATAAATGATTAAAGCAAATTGGTAAAGAAAAAAATACGGAGTATATGGTTTCACCCTGAGAATAGTGAATGAAGCAAGTGTTACGATTTAGAGGGAATATATTTTGATTTTTTAATGATATTTTTCTCAAGGCAGGATCACATCGTTTGCAACCCTATTGTGCTTGCCCTTATACTCCAAACTGTTTTGCCTATCTTTTGTTTCTTATTTTCTTGTTTGTGATGCACTGATGCAAATTTAGCTTAACTTCCCACAAAAATTTGAAACTTCAGCTTGTATATGTTGGTCCTTCATTTAATTTTTCACTTCACAGGTCAACCGTAAATCTTAAAACTTCTAAATGTAAAGAAACTGTCATTTAACATTCTTTTTCTGATCTACAAGATGAGGTTTGAGCATTGCATTACATCAGCCTCCCAGTTGTAATTCTTGAGATATATATTTTATATTATAATTAATGTTGTAATGTTTTTTTGAAGGAGTTAATGTTATAATCTATTCCTTGTTTATTTTATGCATTGTTTTTGTTTGCGACGGTGCTATAAGCTTTAAGCTGTACCTCTAAGTCTATAACTTTCACATATGTGCATTTTGAAAATGATCCTTTTTTGAGTTGCTAAAAAATAATGTGAAGACTTCCAATCTTTCATGAATGGCCTAGTCCAACACCGCCAGGCCATCCTGAACCCTTTACTCTGCTTATTTCTTCTGAAGCTCGGTCTGTGTCTCCTTTTAATGCCTTTTTGGACCTGGAACAACCAGTGACCACCAATAAAACCTTCTAACAAAAGAGAATAGGAGGAAGTTTTTGTTCGTGCCCATGAAAAATTAGATAAGTGGTCGAGTTCCTTTTCTTCATGGATTGTGTAGTGTGTGTAGTATGAAGTATTCTGTAGTTTCAGTTACTAGTTTTACATGATGCAAGGTAAAATATTGTATTCACAGAAAATCATTCGGTTAGACCTCTTAGTTATTCAGTTCTGCATTGTACCTTTACTGATTCCTCAGTGAATATGTAACTAGTGAGAAGTAATATAGGATCGCAATTGCAGGTTGACATGCTTCAAGAGGACAATGAAAGTTTGCTTGAAAAGGTAATTTTGTACTCCCTCTGTCCCCAAATTAAATTAATACTTTCCTTTTCCCTTCGTCCCGAAATGAAATCTGTACCTCTCCACGTTCCTTTTTCAAGAATGAAGTGGGTGGCTCTTCACACCTCTCTCTTCCAAACAAATTCCAACCAAACTCTTTTTATTTTTAACAAATTCCAACCGAACTCTTCCAAACCATAAATTCACCCGGAGATGGAGGAAGTATTTCAAATTTCTTCTCACTATATATGGTACCAGGTCTCTGTCATATTTCTGCACAAAACCTTTGTGTCTTATGCATGTGTGTCATTTAGTGACATAGTTTTGTGGCATGCTTTCAGATTCGACTTGCAGAGGAACGCTCTGAGGAAGCAGAAGCTCGGGTTAGGCTTCTAGAGAAGCAGGTAGTGATGCTCTTCATTGTGTAACAATCACCTTTATAATGGTTAGTTGGCACATAAGTGTAGACATGCATTTCCATCAAGATTTTGTGATTGATAAGAAAATCGTTGTTCTAATCCAACATCTTGCTTATATTCTAGTTCATCTTGACCACCAAAACCTCAAGAGAGTTGGGATTATATTGGGTTTGTTGTTGTTGTATTGTAAGTGGCAAGGTTTGTCTGTAGAGTTAGAAAGCTTGGTCTCATAGTGATTGAGATTTGTGAATGTGTCTACCCTATTTTTCCTATATCAGTCCATTATGCTAGATAATTCATGACGTTGTTCCTTTGTTAGATTGCAAATCTGGGGGGGCAGTGTATATATCACGTACTGGAGGCTCGTCTTTTAGCCAGGCAGGGACCAAAATTTCATAAATAACATATAAATAAAGCTTCAATTATGTTATTGTCTGGCAAGTTATGTTCTTGTATCTTTATATTCCACTGCACAGGAAAGAAGCCACTCTGCAACAGAGGGAAGTGTGTCCAAGGGATTTTTGTATGGTGTTCCTCTACACACTCATTCAGATTATATTTGTGTTATCACTGAATTTGTCTTTCCCATGTTCCTTGATATGCATGACACATCCACCTATCTCACCTCGATTTATCCTTACTGGTACGCAGACCTTGCCCCTACTCAAAAGTAGATAGACTGTTTCCATGAGACTCCCGGCTCATGCTGCACATAAAAAAGGGCTGCAGTAGATACATAAAGCAAAGAAAGCACAAATACAACGGAAACAAAGCACCAAGCACATTAGTACATGTGTTTAAATCCTGAATGTAATCCCCAAAATCTTATTTGGTCGGGAATATCCACAAGGCCAAGTACATCAGCAGGCTGAAAAACAAAAAGGACAAAACCTTGGAATTTATGCCAACAAGTATATGAGGACAAAGCTATTTTTACCCCCAAGAATTTGTACCCCATTTTATACACCACAGGGATGCACCAACATTTTATGTTGGTGTAATACTAATTTTTGTTAACGCACCAACACTTTGTGTCAGTGTAAATTTTTGTTAACGCACCAACACTTTGTGTCAGTGTGAACCATCAAAATGTTAGTGCATACCTTTGGTGTACAAATGGGGTACATGTAGCATGCTCCAATATATGATTATACGAAACTGTCTCCTTTGGAATGATAATTCAGATGCCAGGCAAATCATAGCAAAAAGTTTATTCGCTAGCCAAAGACTCCCTACATCCTAATTTAGTTTGTAAAAGTATGATTATTTTGTTCAACAAATTTTTTATAAAAGGATTTAAATGAACTTAATTAAAAACATTTTTGCCCAAATGATAACTTTTAATTCTTTTGTAACATTAAAAAAACACTTAGAAATTTTGAGAACTAAACGCAAGGTAAATATAAGTAGTTTTGAAGGATTTTTATTTTTATATAAAAAATTAAGATTACCTACGTCTTTGATGGATCCCTAATATTTTCACCTCAAACTATTAGGCAGTCCAAACTCCAAATATTGGTATCCAGGCCATGTAACAGTGAAAGAGTAGGAATAAATCAGTAATGAACAGTTTAAAACAGACGAATATAATATTATAACTTAAATCAGGGTCCATTCCTTTAAACCGTCTCTCTATGGATCAGAATATTCTCTAGGACCGGCGAAATATTCTTTTTATTACACAAAGTATCTCTTCTCTCCCCTTATTACAAGTTGCCTCTCCTGGCTAAGTCTCTCTCCCTATTATATGTGACTCCCCCAACCACCATCTTATTAACTATCCTTTGGTGGTTAGAAAAGGATCATGAAAATATCCTTTCTGTCTAAAGGATATTTTCTCTGCTCTAGGTTATGTGCTAAAAGACAAAATGAACCAATATTCTCCTATCTCTACGATCTCAATCACTTTAGGGATCCTTGTCCATCTCTTCTTAGGTAGGCGCATACCCTAAATTAGGGTAGGGTCGTGTCATCATAATGACCCACTGAATTGATTGGGCCAGACTCCACAGACCAATTATTCCTTCCTCTTTCCCGGGCATGGTCCTCTCATGTGCATGTTCTTTAAAAGGACCAGACCACCTTCTTTTAACCTTGTATGGGCCCAATTTCTTGCTCTAATGGGCCTCCTTGAGATACTCGGGTATACTTGGGTTTGACCCGTTATTAACTTGATGGGCCTGGTTCCCATCACATGCTCTTTTTTTACATGTCAAAAACGAAGAAAAGCTTTTTGGCTTTTCTCTTTTATTTCCATGGCATGAATGTGCTGCGTCTTCTACATACACCATTGGGATTTGCTAAGATTCTCTCTTTTTCTCCTTTTTCCTGGGCCTATCCTCCTTGTCACTTGTGCCATGAAAGTGAAAAAAATAAGCAAACAATTATGGCAGCTAGCCGTCGTCTGGGTTGCTGTCAGCGGGCGCAGGTTCCCACTAGGTTAAGGCATGCTAACTTTGAATTGAGATTTCCAAATTGAACTATTGGGAAGGAACAATTTTTAGGGCTCCACTAAGTATATGGGCTTTTCAATATTCAACGTGACCATTTCTCTCCTTCCTCTTTTCTTGCTTGTCTATGTGGTCTATAAATTTCTCCTTCTCCTCCATCTTCCTCTGTCATTTCTAGTTCCTTCCTTAAGTATCGCGGCTTTCATAGTCTTTAGGTCTCCTCGATCCTCTATTCTTTCTCCCATTCTCCTCCCTCAATCGTGAAGAAGGTCGGGAAGGGATTTTCCAAGGCTGCTACCAGCTTTCTTAATGGCGGAAAGAAATCAAAGGATGATGAAAATGTTTCTTCCATCACTGAGGCCTAGTTGCGGGAGATGAGGGCCCTAATTCCTTTGGCCTACGAAGCCCATCGGGCCAATGGAACCAACTTTCCATGCTCAGCTCAAGAGGTAGATCTTCTTCAATCTGCCCATAAATGCATGCTTGCATATCATACTTGCCTTTGGCATAACAGGAATTAGCACGGGCGATCAACCCGGCAATCTGGGCTTGTTGCTTAGCTGACTCTTTCTCTAGTATCTCGATCTGGGCCTGTTGGTCGGTTGATTGCTTCTCTATTTTTCCAATCTTCTCCTTGAGTGAAGTTATTTACCCGCGAAAGACTTGCTTGTGTTTCATATGGCGGCGCTTGGCTTCCAAATCCGTGACACTCTCCCGAGACAACTACCTCTTGCCCAGTCGCCTGGCTCTCCCCTCTAGGAGGATATCCATGGGGGAAGGGCCTGGAGTAATCTCTGCCGAAGAAGTAGAAGGTGTAGTATGAGAGGATTTTGGGGAAACTTTGCTTAGAGACCCCCTTGTTTCTTGTGCAGAAGAAGGACAATAGGGTTGAATTATTTGCGTTTCTGGCAGGCAGGTTGACTGTGGCCTAGGTAGAGACCACTTCCGGCGCTGGGGAGATCATCGGAATGAGAGAATCAATAAGAGTGGCTTCTGGGCCTGAACTACTTAAAGGGCCAGAAGTCCCATCCTCTCCTCGCACCCCATGGGCCAGCGGTTCCAGCAGGGAACCCCTCGTTTCAATGCGCGAGGAGGAAGTTAGCTTACCTCTGACAAGTGGTACGATGCAGTTGTTTCCCAAGAAATGGAAACTAGCCAGGCAGAACAGGTGATTTGTGTGAAGATCCTCATGATCAATAAGAGTGTCGTTCTTCATCTCTTCAAAGCCTTATCGGCCCTGGAAGCTTTGGAAAATGGGGTCCGTGAAAGGTTAGACCGCAACACCACGAAGGGTAGATCTAAAGGGATGTGAATTAGGAATTCAATAACAAAAAACTTTCTTTGCTAGTGCGTATTTTTTAGCTCCACCTTCGTGAAAATGGGGTGCTTTTGATGAGGGAATACACTGAAGTAAGGGATGGAGCCACCAATCCTAACAAAGTCATGAAGCCCCCCTTGTCATGGCAGCGAAGGATGTAGGAAGCAAGGTATTTGTGGGCATTGGCTGTGAATTGCCTAGGACGTATCTCCCAAGTCGTGCATACCTCGCGGATGAAGGAGTGCAATGGGAGCCTGAAACCATGGAGGACTGAGTCATAATGCATAACCAGGAAGCGCTCCGGGTCAGGATTATAAGCAAGATTGATCCCACGGCGTCCGGATGATGGACTCTAAACATATCTCCCAGGAGGTCATGCATGAGGACAAGCTCCGAATCCTGAATCGTGGAGGATTCAAGCCACCATTGCTCAATGTTAGAGGATTGGGAAGTCATGCTGCAGAAATTTGGGAAAGAAAGCTGTGGATAGTGGAAGATAACTTTGAGATCGGGTCAAAGAATGATGCTAAGGCAAAAACAAGTCACCGAAGTGGAGCGGGTTTTATAAACGTTACGGCTCGATTTTCGAGTTAGGAGTGAGATCGTTTCTAATCCGGCATGATGATCAAAGGCAGCTCATCATTAGTTCCTTGACGACGCGTCACTAAGGAACTAAAGGGCTTGTGATGGATATCCATGCCCGGTAATCGGATAGGGACAGCCCAATTGTGACTCCACGGCCCAACAGGGATGCGAACCCAACCGTAAAATGTAGAGGCCCAAAGGTGGACCTAGAGTGTCAGGTCAAACCCAATGCCCGAATGAAGTGCGAATCCCCAAATCGTGGGATTGAGGAGGGTTGATGACTGATTTCTAGCCACGATTGACACATGATTGGAGAGTTTCCGATAATGTAGCGCACGAAATGTTACGCGCTTTGTATACGGTAACAATAGATTGTAAATAGAGGGTAAACTCTCCATTGTAACTCAAGCTAAATATAGCTTATATAAACATCCAAGAGTTCTTATTTTCTCCAACACAGTACTTATTATTCTTCGTACGCCATGATTGTTGGGCTAAATCCCATTACATACTTTTCACAAAGTGCATGTTTACACTCGAATTTTTAAAATTGCACCTCAAAATTTTGAAAGTGCCCCAATAGTCCTTAATACCCTATAATTTCATAAATTGCATGTTTTTCCACTAAACTTTTAAAAATGCACCATTAGTCCTGTTTTTATTTTCTTTTTGTTTTTGTTTGGTTAAATACGTTATATCCACCATTTATTCGAAATTAAATAAAATAAATTCAAATATTTATTAATTGAAATTGAAATTATCATTTCAAAGGAAAATGTATTCCAAATTTAAAAACATATCATTAAAAACAGTAATGAACTCAACATAAGGGGGTTGGTTGGCAATACATTTTTTTGAATGGCAAGAACTCAACATATCCCTTTAAAAGTCGTCCATAGCCCATAGGCCGTTATCATCATCATCGCCATAAACCGACCATACAAAACTCCAAGCAAAATTTCATCTAAACACCATACTGAACAACAAAAAGAACAAAATGTGCTTGACAGACAGTTCAAATATGAGCGGGGGGGGGGGGGGGGGGGGGGACTGACGGCTTGGCATGAGAAGTGAACAGGATGAGATCGTTCATTCACGCTTCTAGAAGATCTTGAAGAGCAGACCGCCATGAGTGGCAAAGAAGGGAGCAAACACGAGGGATTCGACAGCCATGAGCTTGATGAGAATGTTGAGCGATGGCCCGGATGTGTCCTTGAGAGGATCGCCAACTGTGTCGCCAATCACGGCAGCTTTGTGCGGATCAGATCCCTTGGGACCAAGTGTTCTCGCATGTTCTGAAGCTCCGGCCTGTGTGATCCAAAAATAAAAACAATTCTTCTTTCTCAGCACATCGTAGAGGTCACAGGGACAAGTTTTCAAAGATTTAGCTTGTGGGCCCCACTTAAACCATTCGCGACTGGCAGGTGCGAGAAAAGAGTCGTGGTAGAAACCTGCCAAATTCGACACCAAGAGTTTGACGCCAAGTGTTTCACCGACATGTACATACAATTGTTGTCTGTGACGCACAATCACTATTTGTGCATGTCTCTGAAACTCTTGTCAAACTCTTGGTGTCAAACCTGATGAGTTTCAAGCAATTTTGAAGAGAAAAAAGATAAGCTCCATCAATTCCTAAATATTTTACGAAATCAAGTAATATGAAATGCACTTTCCAGAACTGTCCCTCGTTTGGAACCATGTTGAATCATTTTGAATAATAAAATTATCTCCAAATTAGGAAGGTGAAAATAAGTTTTTACCTCGATATATTTCTTGGCATTATCCCAAGCACCACCGGTGTTGGATGCAGAAATTGCAATCTAAAACAAGAAAATGCACGTCAGCACCAGTAATCGAGAGAGACTTCTGATACTATTTGAAGATATAAACTCTTCAAAGAATATGGCATATACTACTTTTAGTATTAAATTGGTAAGGCAACTAAAAAGTGTGCGTGTGTGGGGTACCTGGACACCAGAGACGAGAGATCCAGCAAGAACGCCGGACAACGTTTCCACACCGAAGAAAATCCCAACAATTAGTGGAGTGAGCATGACAAGAGCACCGGGGGGAATCATCTCCTTGATGGAGGCATCGGTGGAGATCTTGACACAGTTTGTGTAGTCAGGCTTGGCAGTGCCCTCCATGAGTCCAGGGATGGTATTGAATTGCCTGCGCACTTCCTCAACCATCTTAAGAGCAGCTTTTCCTACACTCTTCATTGTCATGGCAGAGAACCAATATGGAAGCATTGCACCAACCAGCAACCCGATAAACACTTTTGGTGTGAGGACGTCCACTGTCGAAATTTCAGCTCGGCTCACAAATGCACCAAACAGTGCTAGGGACACAAGAGCAGCAGATCCAATTGCAAATCCCTGAAATAATTTTTTTTAAATATAGTAAGCAAGTCTTTCATGGTTAAATTACCAAGATGGCTACTATGTTGAAGAAAGGTACAACTCACCTTCCCAATTGCTGCAGTGGTGTTTCCTGCAGCATCAAGGGCATCGGTTCTCTCACGGATCCTATGGCTCATGCCAGCCATCTCGGCAATCCCTCCAGCATTGTCACTGATGGGACCATACGCATCAATGGCCAAACCAGTAGCTATGGTGCTCAACATTCCAAGAGCAGCAACTGCTATGCCATACATTGCAGCAAAGCTGAAACTAACAAAGATGCTGATGGCGATGGCAAAGATTGGAATAATAACCGATTTGTAACCCAATGCAAGGCCAAAAATAACATTTGTAGCAGCTCCAGTGCGGCAAGAATCTGCAACATCTTGAACGGGACTGGAAAACAATGGAAACTAAAGTTACTAGCAGTGATGGTTGAGGGCATTTATGAATGAATAAAAAGACACTTGTAAGCAACCACTTACCTGTAAGCATTGCTTGTGTAGTACTCTGTCACAAAACCAATAATAAGCCCAGCCCACAATCCAACACAAACACACAAGAACAATTGCCTGCAAGTTTAATATATCAGGTAGCTGTCATCATTATGTTTATGGTTCTAGGAGTGAGAGTCTCACATTCATGCTTTTTGTATATCAATATTTGGTGCTGATTTTAAATATTTAAAAAAATGGAACTGGATGTGAATGTCTTAAACTTTTACCAACTCCCAAAAGATAAGTGAAAGAAAACTCACCAGCTCTGTACCTCCTTCTGAGATCCAAAGTTGAAAATGGTGAAGGAAGATGGAAGTGCAATCCAGGTAACAATAGCAATTCCAACAGTCATCAGGGCAGTGGAGATAATAAGTTGGTTCTTCAATGCTGGCTCAATTTCTTTTACAGCCTTGACTTCAAAGAAATCAGTTGCAAATAGAGTGGTGAGCAAACAAACAAGGATTCCTACAGAACTGACAAGAAGAGGATAGAGCATAGGTGTAAACTCATGGTTGATCCCAAAGGAAGAAATTGAAGCAACAACAAGGGCTGCACATGATGACTCTGCATATGAGCCGAACAAGTCTGACCCCATACCAGCAATATCACCAACATTATCGCCAACATTGTCCGCAATAACCTGTTATGATTGTATAAAGTCAGAAGACCAACTATCAAAATAGTTTACTTATCTAGACTAAAAAAATGAAACCAAAATCATACTGCTGGATTTCTGGGATCATCCTCCGGAATATTCCGCTCCACCTTCCCCACAAGATCAGCGCCAACATCTGCAGCTTTTGTATATATACCTCCACCAACTCTGCCAAAGAGGGCCATTGAAGATCCACCAAGACCATAACCAGTTATGGACTCAAACAAGCCTTCCCAGTCATCACCATAATACAACTTGAAGAGATTGATGGTAATATACAGTACCAAAAGACCATTAGCAGCAAGAAGGAAGCCCATCACTGCACCAGATCTAAATGCAGTAATGAAAGCCTTTCCAACACCCTTTCTAGCTTCCAAGGTTGTTCTCGCATTTGCATAAGTAGCTATTTTCATTCCAAGAAAACCAGAAACCACGGAAGTAACAGCACCTAAAACAAAGGATATGGTGCTAAAGACAGCAGTAGCAAGAGCAGGCTTGCACAATTTGGTATCATCATAGGTGCACGCCTGACTCTTTGTGCTAAAGCCTTCAACCGAGCCGAGGAAGACAAAGATCAAAACAGCAAAAGCAACCATGAAAATACCAACATATTGGTATTCAGTGAATAGGAAAGAAGTTGCACCTGTAACACAGCAAATACATGATTTGACATTAGAAGCATGCCCGCAGGTGTCACAAACTCAGACCACTAAATCACTAGACATATAACTAGCTTGCTTTTGTGGTTCCCTAAGAGAGAAAGGTGCTGTGAAGAAGTTAAAATGGACAAACAAGATAAGGGAGAGATCAGTCAACCATAGTTATCATGGCGCCAAGGCGAGGCGGGACGCGGCACCAATGAACTGGAGGATGCCTAGTCGACTAGGCAACCGCCTAGGCAACAATTAGGCAACTAGTCATAAATGATAAAATATAGTAACTTAATACAAATATATAATAATTAATATAAGATAGTGTTATTCATAAAGTACAAAGTTCATATTCAACATACCTAATGTCCATTTGAAACAATAAAAGGTACAATACTTAGTATGCGGAAAGATCCAAACCCTTTTTCAACAAAATCAATTGACATAATTATTGTCAAAAGTATAAATTAATTACTTAATTGAAGAATAAAGAAAAAGACAGCAACCTAGGAGTTGGACCAGGGAGTATAGACAAGGAATTCCAAGTCAAATTTAAAGAGGATCTAGGGCATTAGGCACTTGACTTCTAGGATCTGGGTCAGAGTGAGTAAATAATCTATTTGTAATACCAAGTATTAAAAAAATTCTCAAATACTAGGACACTGAGAATTAAAAAAATTACGTCATCTCTTAATAACTTTAGATGTTTACAAGGCATGGAAACCAAACAATTTTTCTAATTTAGTAAAACATAACTAGGAAATGTGTGTCTCAAACTAGGTATGATGACAATTAAGGCAACTGACTGTAAGAAAGCTCATTAATAAGCATCAAGATCGGTCATAACACGCAAGAACTTATGTTCAAATTAACACGGCATCCCGGATCTAGAACCGTCAGCCTCACAAAATGCAGTGGGTGACGTGACGTGACGGTATGTAACAGTAACGTCTCATTGTCTGTGATTAAAATAAAAGGAAATTGTTTAAAATTACTAAATCCTACGTAAAATTAAAATAATATGGAGTAATAACTAAAATTAGAATAGCTGAGATTCATATTAACACGGCTTTGCAGATCTAGATTTTTTAGCACGACCAAAAGGGGTGCTTGACAACTGACATCACCACCGAACAAAATAAGGTCTTTTTCATGGAAAATGTTTTTAAAGTTTGTTTGGATTCCAATCTGAATCATGGATCGGAATTGATTAATGCCGGACAGAGAGTATATAAGTTATCACCAATTAAAGAACAGTGGCAAGTCTAGGCCTCACCAAGCATATGATTATATGAGGATACATCATTAACCAATAACCAGCTGAAGTAACCTAAAACAAATGAGCCAAATCTGTATAGTTCAGATAGTACTCTGTACGTCCTTAATCAACCTATTTCATGTTTAAAAATTGAACTTTGAATTTCTTTTCAAATCAAACAAACAGTGTTCAAATGAAGATAAGTGAGGGAGAAAACTTTTGAATAAACATATACCCAGCAGAAAAAACTCAAAATTCTCTGCACTGGGCTATAAATATTGAGGTAAAATATATGTACAGACAC
Source organism: Cuscuta australis (assembly GCA_003260385.1). Lineage (NCBI taxonomy): Eukaryota > Viridiplantae > Streptophyta > Magnoliopsida > Solanales > Convolvulaceae > Cuscuta > Cuscuta australis. The sequence continues at coordinate 1,247,022 of NQVE01000067.1, forward strand.
ATGATGCAGCTACAAAATGTACACACATGTACACGGCAAGCCAAAAATGGAGGTCAACTTCAGATTAATACATGAGAATCAATCGATTTCTGAAGAAATCAAGCCAAACCCAAACTAAAAACCGAGATTCAAGAGTTCAAATGCACAGACACGAAAGAATACGGGCGTGAGAATGAAAGTGAATACCTTCTGAGATGGCGCTTTGGATTTCGGCGCACTTGTGAACGACGCTGTGGTCATTGATGCCTTCCTCCTCCTCAATTAGCGAATCAGCAAATCCGTTCTTCCCGTCAGAGCCTGAAGCGGACTTCTCCGGCGACATCTTGACCTTGGACACAATGATCCACTGGATGAGCGCGAAGGCTATGCCGACGACGGCGCACACCGGAATCAGGATCTCGGTGCCAAGATCTGGTAGAATAGCCGGCGCACCCATCGCCTCTGCCGGGAACTGAGCTGCCGTGCAGCAGTTGAAGAAAGAGCAGAGAGAAAAAGGGGAATGGAGGCTGAAGGCAACGTTTGCGGTGGCTTTACTGAGAGTGGGTTTGGGGGTATTTATAAGCTTAGAGCTTTTTCTGACGACGTTTAAATACCAGTGAAAAAGAACATTAGGAGATACTCCTTAATAAAAGTTAAAAGCTAAACCATTTTATTTACTTACACCAGTTCATTTAGGGTATTTACAGTGTTTCGTTTGTAAAAACGACGGTTCCTCCCTAACCCTCCACCCCAGCCCCACCTTTGCCCTCACCCCCTCCCTACCCAGGCAATGTACTACTAGGGTAGGCAAGGGTGGGGGGCAAGCGTGAGACTGAGTGGGGGGTTTAGGAAGAAAGTTAGGGGGTAGAAACCGTCGTTTTTACAAACGGAAAACCGTAGATACTCTAAACGAAAGTTAAAAACTGTAGTACTGTACACATTATCTTATGGGCACGAATTTTAAGGTCGTCACTTGTAGAATAAATATACAACATATGGGCACGAATTAGTTTAGAAGAGTCTATTTTTCTATTTTTGATTTTTTGTAATTAATCATTTTTGATATTTTACCGGTAATTAAATTAAATTTATAAATTATATTGATTTGATAAAATAATATTATGAAAATAATATATAAAATAAATCTAATTATATTTTTTGTATTAATACATAATAATAATTTTATTTAATGGATGGTCAAAATTTGTTAATTTTAACGGTAAAAAATAAAAAACTAGACAAATAATCAGATACGGATGTAGTAAATAAGAAAGAGTTAAATAAATCACTCAGTATCAAACTATAAATTTCATATTTTTATTTTCGAAATAGGAGTTCGCACTGTGATAATGTGACATTGTATATATAGATATTTTACTATACTTTTTGGTAATATATATGGTCATGATTGGTACTCTAAATGCATTATATATAGATATTTTACTATACTTTTTGGTAATATATACATGATCATGATTTGACACTTAGTTTGATACAATAATCACTCAATGTGCTTTCACTCAAACTGAAATCTTGTTCGAGTGGAACCATTGAAACATACATCGAAAGGACTTGTTCCGCAAACATAGCCATAGCTTAGAATAGGTGACCATGATTTACGTTGAACTTTATATCTGTTAAATATATTCAGTATATATTTATTTATGCTAAGTACGTATATATTTATTAATATTTTTAAATATGAGAAAAGTGCACGGATTACCCCCGAACTTCTTCGAAAGTGCACGGTTTACCCCTAAAGTTTAAGAAGTGCAGCAATCACCCCCCCTAATATGGAAAGCATTGCATCTGTGGTCCTCTAATCGTAGATCAGACGTGCGTTTCTCCCACGCACCAAAATTGCGACTGTGATTCACATAGGGCCTTTGGAATTCTCAAAAATACCCTCCCCTGATTTATCTTCTTGATTCATCCAAAGTCCCCTTCTCAATCTATTTTCGATCTGGACATTTCTTCGGACCATGGCATCTTCCTCTTCGACTTCCAACTACCGTGTGAAGAAGGAGACAAGGAGACAATATGAAGCAATTCCTTCCAACTTGAAGATGACGAGGCCTGAATTAGATCTACGCTATGGTACGGTAATGTGTGATTGTTTGCCTCAATCAAGAAATTGTGTAATTCGCCTTGTGACTGACCATGAGAAGCCAAACAAAGGTAGGCTTTTTTATACTTGTGATCACTGTGGGTTTTTTCTTTGGTGTCATCCATTGAAGGCTGAATTTCGAGGTGAGCCGCTGCCAATTGATAGCTCTATTTGTTCATAATGGCTCGGTTTGTTCGGAATGGCCCTCTAGAAGCCAAAAAAAGGTAGGCTTTTTTATGTTTGTAATGGCTCGGTTTGTTCGAAATTACGGAGAAATTGAGGTGGAGAGCTATTTGAATGAGAATGAACGTGGAGCTCAAAATGAAGTAAACGCAGCAGTGCCTCGTGAGAATCATCGCAATATAGGTGTTAATCTATATCATACCATAAAGCTACTTTGCAATTTGTTGGGTCTTGTTGTTGTTTTGGTGGCTCTTTTGAAGTAGGTTGACATATTTAGTAGTTGTGTTGGGGTTGTGTAGTATTTTGTGTTCAAGTACTTATGAACCAATGTTGTATGATTTGTGTTAAGTGGATTGGTGAAATTTGTGTAATGGAAGATCATTGTTTTTTTCCTTTTTTAATATTCAGTTTTATGGCTTGAATGAGAGCAACAGTACGCAGAAGCTACTTCAAAAGCTTCTGGATTTCATTCAGCAACAGTTTTATGGCTTTCATTCATTATTTTGTACGCAGCAGTACTTATATCATTTTGTTGTAATGCATTGAATCTGACCCGTTACAGCAGACAGTACGGGGGTCTCGCCCGACGGCACACAATGTTGATATGTATAGAGCTATTAATTATCTGTCGAATTCCGCATAACACATTTTTTTGTTTCTGCCTTTATGCCAATACACCCATATGCACGAATTGAAGATGGCTTTATGGCTTGTCCTTGTTTTTTGTCAGTAACCCTGAGGGATTGAAGACATCATTTAACAGCAGAAGCAAAATGTAACAAAAAGACCTCATTCTAAAATTATGTTCCACTAAATTGTACTCATGATACAATCACCAAAAAACCTTTAAAGTACTCATGATACAATCATCAAAAGAAACATGTAACCACAAAACTTTTAAAGTACTCACTTTCAACACGTGGAGTCAAATAAGCAAAAAAAAACTTCAATTTCCCATGGTGGCTTTAAATTACATTCCAAAATGTGGAGCTAAATAAGCAAAAAAAGCTTCCACCTATATCACCCCATGGCCATAAATAAATAACAAAAAAAAACTTTTCCTAAACTCCAGATCATGGCTTCCACACTCTCTTATGAGCCTTTATCTTTTCAAAAACTTCAGATTCTATTATGCTCTTCTTTCTCTTCCCATGTGCTAAACCACCCTCTCTAGCTTGTTGAGTCTGACTTGTTGTTCCATCTTGAGATGAGGGTGGAAATTCAGTAGCACTTGAGGGCAAGTGTGCAATGCTTTCCTTATTAGAGGGGTGATTGCTGCACTTCTTTAACTTTAGGGGTAAATCGCGCACTTTCGAAGAAATTCAGGGGTAATCCGTGCACTTTTCTCATTTGTATATGGTAGTTACCTTATGTAGAGGGTTTCCTTATTCCTATTCTTACCATAATTAGGAGGACTCTTGTTGTATATATGTGGGGCTTAGCTCCTCCAGTTTAATATAGAAAATAATTATTTTTCATGGTATCTAAACCAATCTAATCTAGCCGCTCCGCTTTTCTCTTCGGCTCTCTCTCACAGTGGTGCCGACAAGCAGCACCGCCTCCCCTCTCCCGCTCGGCCTTACAGCACCGACCAAGCAACAACTTCTCTCTTTAGCTCCCTCTCTCCCGAATCTCTCCCTGCAGCGCCGACCAGCAGCGCCTCTCCCAGCGGTGATGTCAACATCCGAGAGGTCCTCCGCCACTCCCTCCTCTTCATCTGCTACTCCTCACTTGACCTTCACAACTCTCTCTAACGTAAATTTGCATGTTCCGAATTTTTTCAAACCAAACTACAAAATGGAGTCGTCTCTTTCTCTTTCTTGTTCGACGATTCTCCTTGGCAGACTTTCTCACCAAAAAATATATCCCCTCCAGTGCTGACAAATTTATCTCCTTGGAAAATCTCACTTATTTGCATTTTTGCGAGTTTTGGGTGCTTGAAAGATGGATTATTTTAGGTAATTTTTTTCTCTTTTTTCAATCTCTAACATTAAATTTAAATGTTTTTATACATAATACTCCATCAAATTTAAGTATTATCTTAGAATGAAACAAGTTATTTTTTTCAATAATCAATAATCTACCAAGAATTGAATAATAAATTATTCTACACAATGAAGCTAATTTATTCACTTCATAACTCATTGCATTTTTTTGAAAGTTGCAATTATTTTTCTTGAATGACACTTCAAATTATTTTTTGATGCTATACTAATATTATTTTTTAAAAATGGTACTACAAAACTTGGGAATATTTTTTAGTAATTCTATAGAAATACTTTTTTTTAAAATTTTTTATAAAACAATTGTGAAAATAACACGATAATATTTTCCCTGATATGGAACTTTTATTTTTATAACTCACTATATTTTTTTTGTATTGCAATTTTTTCATGAACAACACTCCAAAATGGTTGTTGATAATCTTTAATTACCCGTATTATTTTTTCTAAAATCGAACGACCCAACTTATAATTTTTTTTGATAATTCTATATAATATTTTTCCCCAAAATAATAATTCCAAACTTATGAAAACGACAAAATGTTTGTTCTCCAAAATGGCACTAATTAATTTTATAACTCAGTACAAATTTTTTGTATTGCAATTTTTTCTCGAGCGATATTCTGAATTATTTTTCGATAATCCAATATTATATTTTCCTCAAAACATAAAAAAATTGTAAATCATTATATTTAAAAAAATTGAGACAAATCTCTAACAAGATTGTACTTTTATATTTTTTAAAACACTAATTTTAAAATTAAAATTTTAAAAAATAAAAAGTAAATTTGACTAAAATAGTCCCACTTTTATTTATTTGCGAAAACATGTATTTTCTAAAAATTCCGTCAATTGGCCGTTGCCTTTTTAACGGAGGTCCAAAACTCACACATACAAAAAAGGCGAGATTATTTCCGATGACAGTGAAAAGTATGATTGCTTTTTAAAAATGTGAAAATGTGAGATTATTTAGGATAATTTTCCCTTTTTCTTTTTACACCTCAAACATGGTTAAGACAAATATTATTGTGGACCTAAGTTCCACACCACTTTAGGTGGATCGATCTTCATATGAGTGTGGTAAGAAAATGCTAACTACGGAGTATCATGATAAGCATTTATTTATAAAGTAATTAGTCTAAATAAGAGTTTACACTATGGTAATGTGGTAGTGTACATAGATATTTCACAATATTTTTTTGATAATGTACATGATCATGATTGAAACTGTACTGTAAATGTAACGCCCCAAAATCAGGCCCAAAAGAATTAATTAAATTGTTAGAGCAATTAATTACGAATTGGGCCCAAAAAGGGGTTAAAAATATAATTTGGATTTTAAGCCCAACTTTTATGTCATCTCGTAGGAAATATTTTTGTGATCGCGTCGGTTCAGACGGTTCGCGAATCGGAGTTACAGAGCTCAAGTTATGACAATTTAATCAGGTATTTTGGGTCCGAATCCCAATCCTTTTTGGAATGGGACCATTAAATAAACCTAAACCACACAAACCCTATCTTATCTTCTTTTTCGTTCGTTCTTCTTCTCTCCTCTTCTTTCTTTTTCTTTCTTCTCCTTCTCCTTCCTTCTTCTTCTCTCTTCTCCGCCCAGCCCTGCCGCCGGGAGCTCGCCAGCATCATCTCCAGCGCCGTCGCCAGAATCTGCCGCTGCCTCATCGCCGACGGATTGCAGCACCGCCACGCCAAGCGCCGGACGTCGCCTCCACTGCCGGTGACCTTCCTCGCCGTCGAGCGCAGCGCCGCCGTCGCCGAGACTCCAGCCGCCGCCGCCGCCGAGCTTACAGCTGTGGTTTCACCTTCGCCGGTCATCCGCCGCCAGTCGCTGCTCACCGGCGTTGAGCTGCCGCTACGCCACTGTCGCCGGCGTCTGTCACCGTCGCCGCATCGGGCCGCTGCCTCGAGTTGATATCGCCGGCAGATTAACCCCCACGCCGGATTGATTGGTCAATTTCGTACTTTGACTCGATTTGACCCGTTCGGTTGATTTCGTCGATTTGCCTTCCGTTCGAGCTATCGATTCGATTTCGACGTAATCCAGGTCCGTACTATGAAGTTAATAGCATTTAGAATAGATTTAATGGTTTGGATCGTTATATGTGTTTATGCTATAATTTGGCTAAATTGGTTAATTGAATTAAATTGATTGTTTGAATTTAATTGTTGAAGATTGTGAATTGACTGAACAGGTTTGACTTTGACTTGGGTTAGGTCATGTTTGACCTAGGCTTTGACTGGGTACTCTGTTGTCGTAGGTTTGACCGAATGGTGGAATCCAAACTTTAACGAATTAGTTAAGTTAATTAATTAATTCTAACTGGTGAATAAGGTCAATTGGTTTATTGTGTCAAACATAGAAACTGGCCAACGCTCGGGCGGCTGCAGGGCCTGGCCAGTGAGGTTAAGACGTGCACGAGGGTCTGCGATCTTGGGTTTGAGGCCATCGCCCAGGGGATCCTACCTCCACCGAATTGAGGCCATCTTCGGTATTACGGATTGAGGCTATCTCCGACATAGGGAATAAATGTTAAATTGGTTTGATTTTGATGAAAGTCTAAATTGGTTTGACCGGTGGTCAAAGAGTCAATGGGAAACCCGTAACACCTAAATCATTTTGAAAAGAAAGAAAATAAGTTGACTGTTGGTCAACCGTCTAAAGAACCAAATGTAAAGTTGAATTGATTTTTATTAAAAGGATAAACACATGCACGATCTTAATTGTTGAATTATTATATTTATTCTTGTGCTTCAATGGAGTACCACTCAGCGTCAATGCTGAGCGGATAGCGTTGTTTTCTTTTGCTGTCCGTAGGTGATCAGACAGATGAACCTAGAGCCGATCCCAGAGGGCGTTGAGGAGGAGATGTACGATGGCGTGACTGTCACTTTAATCTGTTGATTATGTTTTATTCAATTAACTTTAATGCTTATTACGTTTTCGGGCAAGATCCCAAGTTGTTTGACTTTAAAAAGGCTTCCGCATTATTTTAAATTACTCCGATGGATTCTTATATGCATGGATAGAATGTTTGTTTAAAATTGTTTTGAAAATGTCGCAAATTCGGATACCAATTCAGTAGCACACCGATCCGCTGTCTCACGGGTTTGGGTCATGCGGGTTGGGGTGTTACAGTAAATACATTTTAACTCTTATTTTGAGAATAAAAACATGAAAATCTTATTTTACTATATTTTTAATGTTTTATTCTTACTTTAATTTTTTCCACTTTTTATCAAACAATATGCAAGAAGAAATGCTTATTAAGGGAGTAAGCATTTACTTACTACTCATATAAAGGTCCCCTTAAAATGTTGTGAATCTTAGATTTATCAAAGAAACACCCATATTTAAAAGTTGAGTTCATTTTGAATTTTTTCTTTTGACTTTTTATAGTCAATCATGATTGAACTTTAACCTTAATTAAATGATGCATTAACTAGATAAAACATTTTAAAAAAATATGTTTTTTACAAAATAAATGTAATAATTTTTTTATATTAATATCTAAATAAAAATTTATTTAATTAATGGTCAAAGTTTACCAATTTTGTTTGCGTCTCTGGTCACCTCTATGCAAATTACTTTGAATAGTAGGTTTATTTTTGAGTAAATTACTCAAATAGGACCAAAAGAGGGCCCTTTTCCCAAAAGAGGAGTAGTTCTATTTCCGTCCACATGGCACAGAGTAAAAAGACCTGTAGGTCCTCCTATTTAGTCTGTAATTAGAAAAAAGGGAAAATATACGCTGTTTTACGGGGAAGCGCGAAAGTGAAGGCGAAATAGACGCCGTAGGTGATACGCTGCACAGCAGGAGTTCCCAAGTGTGTCTCTACTTCTCCTGCATGCAGATTAATCTGCTTATTGTAGAATAGATCTAGGATTTTGTCACTAGCAGTTACGGCATTATCAATTTGAAGTCAATCAGAAGCAGGGATGACGACGAGGAGCAGTGCAGCAAAGAAAACGGCGACCAGAATTATGGTAGATGACAACGATGATTTCGTGGACAAGATTCCAATAATACAGACCAGGAATTTAGTGAAAACCACCGCAGGGCGAGTAAGTTCAGAATGTGTAATTCATAGTGTTTTATAATGTTATAATGCCTGAAATTAGGTGGAAGTATACAGCCGTGCATATGTGTTGTTTGCGAAAATTTCTGTGGTGTTGCAATTACATGTACTGCTATACGTTAGTTTTGTACCTTAGTTTCTTGGGAATGAAGGCCTGGATTTTGGGTATTGTCTGATTTTTAAAGACTTTGTAGTGGTCTAGTTAATGACTTTATATGGATGAAGTTAACTGGAGGACATTAAGGTGTTTCATAAATAAGTGTTGAAACCTGGTTTTTAAAAACTTGGTATTGAATGTATTTTGGAGAGTTTTGGATGTCTAATTGCAGTGATTTTAGCTGGACTAGTGTGTTTGTGGTTCTGGATTTGTTTCCATGGATTTTGGTAGAAAAGTTTTTAAATTATGAAGAAGTGTTATAATGACCTGGTTCTGATTTAAGATGCAAAAGATAGCAAGATGATAGGGCTAAAGACTTATTACTGTTTGGATTGAGGATTAATGTCTTTTTTTACTTGCAGATTAAAGACCTCTGATGGGCCTAAAACATATTTATGAACTTTTTAATACTTGGGATAGTTGTTTAATGACTTATTGGTATGTTAAGAGGTTGGTTTATAATGTGCTTAATCTGGTACTATTGCTTAATGCCCTTTTATTGGAAGATGTTGTTTTTGTGCCTGAATTGGTTGTTTCCGTTAGATTGAGAATAACATTTCAGTGATATGAGCGCATCTCTGATTGAGGGGTTTGTGTGTTTATGATGTTTTGTTGGATAATTTGCAACATGCAGGTGTACAGAAGGTTGTGTGATGAAGAGATTTTGGTAGGGAAAACAGGGCTTAAGGTCACCTGTTTTTGTAATCTTTGTGTTGGTTCGACTACTGTTAAGGGTGTGGTTAGTGCTTCAGAGATGGCTGAACTGAAGAATTCCGCTTTTGGTATTTTCTTTAAACTTGGGAAAATTAAATGGGTCAATGGTCAGTTGTTGATTTTATTAGCTTTAAATCATGTGGAGCCCATTAATAAGAGTGGAGAGGTTGATAGACTAAACTTTCACATTGGAGATAGGATAGTGGAGTTTAAGAAGACAGATTTTGCATTGATTACTGGGTTGAGGTTTGGAAGGGAGAGTAGGTTTGAAGATAGTGACCTGGCTAAGGCAAACGACATAAGCACAAGGTACTTCAATGGGAAAATGAGCGTGAGTCGTATAGAAGTTGAAAATGTGTTCAAAGGTATCGCGAATAGAAGAGATAAGGAACAGTTGGATGCTGTGAAATTGGCTTTACTGAACATCATTGTAAACCATGTGGTCGGTAACTAAGGGTTGACAAAGATTCCAGCACTGTACATGCATCTTGTTGACGACCTGGACCGATTCAATAAATTCCAGTGGGGAGAGCATCTGTGAAATGACATGGTGGAAAGCTTACGCAAATGTTCATCAATACTCAACACGGGAGAACATTGCCGATTTACATTTCCGGGCTTCCTATTTCCACTATAGATTTGGGCGTTTGAGACTTTCCCTGCTTTGAAAGAAAATGAAATATGTGTTGTGGGAGTGAAACGGAGCAAATTGTGGCCAAGGGCATTACGATGGGAGACGGGGGTGCGCCCAATGCATGACCTACTGGAGGGTTCAATTTTCGGCACGGAAGAGGTGAAAGTGATTCCTTTGCATTCAGATACGTCAATGCTTTAGTATAATTTGAAAGTAACTGACATTAATTTTTTTACTGCAGGAAAGTGGTCAATGGGATGAGATGGTTGCCACGACATCGGAGAAAGCGATGGAGAAGATTGCAATGTTATTCGCACTTGGAGATTCAAAGAAACATAAGGGTAATAATGGCAGTGGTGAGCGCGTCGATGAATCGTATGGGGCTGGTCGAAGGAAACTGAAAGGAAAACTCCATTGGGGATGTGATGGCACAGTGAATCATGAGGAGATTAATGTTCAGCGAAAGGAGAAACGAAAGGTTGTCATTCGGAAGAGGGCACATGTGAAGAAGATGGAGAAGAAGACGAAGAGGTCAGGAAGTGGTACTCCAATAGGGACACGAAAGAAAGCGGAAAAAGATATGGGAGACGCTCGTGAGAATGAACCTTCCTTAAGGGATATAATGACGGCAATAGTGCTTATGGAAAAGAAAAACTTGAAGATGCGCATGGAAGTTACTAAGTTGAGAATTGCATTTAATGCCCACACCCGTCTTCTGAATGGGTATATATCGAGGAAGAGAAATGGTAAGCAACGGCATTCAAGTAAAAAGCGCACAACAGCGGATAACAGCATGCCTAGCTTTGATTTAGGATTTGAGAGTCAGGAGAACAATGATGGCACAGAACATGATGTGGCCGATGATGTTTGGCAGGAGGATATCAATATGGACGCTGAGATTGGGACCCAACCAGGTTTGTCTGGTAATGACCTGCACGATCCGTTGAATGACATTAGTACACAGGAAGTTGAGGGCAGATGGTTGAAGTCATTACATGGATTGGGGCTAGGGAAAGATTCTGAGAAAAATGGTGACAAGCAGGAGTGTGACAAGGGCTCACCGAATATGGTTAAAGACGTCATGCAGTCAGGCAATGTGGGCAAGGACGTGACTGTTGAGGATGTTCCATGTACTGGTGTGGACAGACCCAAAGAAGCATCACCAATGAATGGTCAGGAAAATGTAAGTAATTAACAGTAATCTAATTTTAGGGATGCAAAGAGTACAAGACTATTAAACGATACATATGTAACATAATGTCCTTTGTAGGATATTGAAGTAGATGTTGCAGGATTCACCGACAAGGTCGAAACCGCCTCGCAAGTAATAGAGGTTAATGCTGTAACATTCTTTAATCTGATATGAGTTGTTCTCAATACCTATGCTTTTAAAGTTTGCGTTATGTATGAAGGCTATTCAGGATTTACCCGAGGATGCAATTTTTTCCCCAGTAGAGGAGAACCTGGGTGAGAATTATAAGAATCCAAAGGATGAGGTGAGTTTGAGAGTTACGTTAATGTTCCCTGTTGCAGAGAAAGTTTTTGTTATGTTAATGAAGTGGTAAGTGGAGTGGATGTGATGTCTGTACAAGACTGGCGGTATAAATATCTTGTCAAAATGAGGTAAAATGTAGGTAGTAAACGGCTTCTAGTATTTTAATGACCATACATATAAGGTTGGGAAAAGCATGCCTAATGACCAAAAATAGGGGATTGAAATAAGGACAGTGGACTTAAGGTCTCCTATATTATGTTTTAGGTTAATGACCAAAGATGAGTGCGTATGTCTGGCAATGCTGGAATAATGACCAATGCAGGCTTAATGACTTCATGGGAAACGGTTTGAACAACCTAGCATAAAAATATTGACTGTCAAAGGTTTAATGACCTTTAATACATGTGTGGTGCACTAAACTTTTTGTGTTTTAGTCCTATTTAGGTAAATTTTTCGTTATCATGCGTGACAAATTTTGTGTATAGGTGTTGAGGTCGGGTACTGGCAGTGACTTGCTAAAGGGCATGTGTGAAGAGGTTAAGGATTCCAAAGATGATGATGAGGTGGTGAATGAAGAACCATGTACACAGATTGTGGTATGTTTTTAGTGTATAAATTTTGAATATGACTGATAACTGTTAGCCATTCCCTTGATGAGGAATTATACTACACATTATCCCATAGTCTTGAAATTTTGAATGATTCACAGGTGTATGAAGCACCGATGGCGAGTGAGGCACCACCAGATTTGAACTTAAAGCAAAAGAGGCCCTTGAAGTGTCCAGACCGATTCACTCCTGATGATTTAATGGTGCGACATAAAACAAAACGGGTGAGAACAGAGAGTGCTCGTGTAGTGCGATTTGGGGGGTATGAAGATGAGTTCATGGGTCCATTCCCATCAGACCCAAACGAGATGCCTGCTCAGGAGGAGTTAATGAAGGTTGATAAGTTCATGTATCAAGGACTTTTGAAAAATCACATTAAGGCATCGGGGCGCAAGTACAAGGCGCATGAGGATGTGCTTGACCCAAGTGAGTATAAGTTTCACTATGGCGAGGAAGACACACTAACAAAGACCTGGTACTACAACATCTTTTTCTCCTGGGGATGGCTTTCAGATACGGTAAATATTAATAGAATTACTGTAGTATGGTCGTAAAAGCAGCTTGGTGTACTATGTAACTACTACACATGTTTTGGTTTAAATGCAGCATCTAGATGTCATATTCTACTACCTTAGAATGAAGGGAGTAGAGTTTGGGTTGGAGCAACGGTACACGACAACAGACACCCCATTTCTTGCATTGTTGAAGACATTATGTGGGAGGTATATGAAGAAGGAACTAACCATTGAGGAAGCAACGCGTAATAAGACAGTAAGAAGCACGATCATGGGAGGGAAGATGGAATATGCTCGACCGTGGCAGAGTGCATATTTTGTGTACATGCCGCTGAATACTGGGAACCATTGGACATTGTTGGTGTTGGACATTAAGCAGAAGTTAATTAGGTCATATGACTCGAGCACCAGGAGAAATGATTCAAAAAGGAAGCTGAAGCCGTTTCTGCCATGCCTCCAAATGTTCCTGCCAAAGATAATGGATAAGTTGGGCGTGTATGACGAACGGGAGGAAGGTCCAGTGGGAGATGATGTCATAGCAGTTGAAGATGGATCGTGCTGCCCCCAACAGAACGACGGGTATGATATACTTTGAGCTGTGTAATGTATTATGCTTTCCATGTTTAATAATGTTTTGGTTTTATTTTGGATTGGCATTGGTCTAGTTGTGGGATGTTCGTGGTGAAGATGGCTGAATTTCTGATGATGGGGTGTGATGTGGGGGATATGGATGATCATGAAATCGCTGAATACAGGAAGAAAATGACAGTGGAGTTGTTGGCATACTGTGCCGTCTAGGTGTAAAGACTTTTTTAAACTTGGGCATACTGACCTATTCAAAGTCCTATTTTGTTGCGAATGTGCATGGATTATGGAGACATCTGTTTTTGTGAATTAGACATTCCAGTTAGAAGGTTGTTTTTTGATAAATTTGTTGATGGTATTTGGCATGTTATAGACGTGGATGGTTTGAAAAATATTAAGATTTGGTTTTTTATCGAAGTAGTGTGCACTTTTGGGTGAAACTATTGCTGTGGTCTTTACGATCTAGGCACATTGGGAATGCTTGCAAAAGTTATTTATGTTTATTACAGTATTGTAGTGTTCATTAGTGTTCTTGATATTTTAGAGATAGTTAGGGAAGCAAGTAAAGGATAGGGGCTGTGGTTTTTCTGCATATATGAACACATGCCAACGATGTTGATGAATGGTGTTTTCTGGTCATTAAAATCCTATTGAAGTACATAATATTTAAACTTCTTAAATATTAGGTAATAATGTCTCACAGGAGCTATGATGTACAGTGTTGGTTGACATGAACTTGTAAAGCGACTAATAGAAAATGTTCAACAATCATTCCTTGGGTATGAATGGTCATATGGTGATGAAGTCATTAAGCTTCAGTGTTATGTAAGCAAATAGCTGTAATGTGAATAGTGGAATGAGAAACCGGCTAACATAAAAAATGACCAAAATGATTTAAAATGTGTGTTAAATGAATTCAAAATGTGTAATAATAACAAAAGAGCTTGTTTTAAAGAATCAATGAATGAACGGTAAAACTAGACTAAACAAATACTTTCTTTGAAAAAAAAATTCTTGGTAATGTCTTGATATGGAGTCAATCCCTATCTACAGTAATGGGGTTAGTGCACGTCTTCCTATTGTGGCCCGTAGATTTGCATCGTGAGCAAGTTTGGCGCTTAGCATGTTCACCTTTAGACGAGATCCTTCGCTTTTTGGGCCTTCCGGGGGGACGTTTGTCACATGATGGTGGGTGGCAAACAACCTGTGCAACCTCATCGGGGACAACCCAAGATTCTTTAGATGGGATGGGGTGTATGATTCCAGAATATGTAGCTCTCCATGCAGTTGTGGTGTAAAAGGTTGAAACGTAATCATAGCAAGACAAACCCCCTCGACAACAAGTGGCAGCCACGGCATGAACACACACAAAATGGTCCAGCTGGAATTCGCAGCAAGTGCACGTCCTCTTTTGAAAGTTCACCACAAACGAGCGACCATTTTTGTCAAGTACAAGGAACTCGAAAGCACAAGCTGGCCTTACCTGGAAAAGTAAAGCAACACTATAAGCTCATAGATTATGAGTGAGTTATACTCTTAGGAGATGTGGTCAAAATAAGTACATTAATGCATGTGTACGAGACGTGCGGGTGTACGAATATAAAAGTGATATCATAATGACCTAGAGGAGTGTGCGCCTAAAAAAATAATGCCTAAATGAAACGTATAATAAGTGATGTCTTAATGACCTAAAATAGAATGATCCTAAGTGGTTAAATGAAAGACCATGTACACATTGTTAATGATTATTTTGTGAATTACTGACTTATGATAGTGACCTGAAGTTATGTATACCTTATGCGCAGTTACTGACTTCGCACTACGTTCCATGAATAATGACCAAACAAATCTGATTTATGTGCAGAGTTGATTTAATAGTGGCCAAGGGTATAGCCGACCGATGTGGTCCTAACGTCTTCAAATTCAAATCATGTTAAAGCATGTAGTGTAATATTGACGTTTGAAATACGATGGTGATGGTGATGTAATTAAGTTATCGAGAATATGAAGAATAATATTAGAAAAGAATAAAAGAATTAAACTTACTTCCATAACAGCTAAAGCGGAATGTAGTTCAATAAGTTCCGACTCGTAGAACTTTGTTAAAGGTGATGACGTTGAGTTTGCCAATTCCCTACGCTCGTGGAACCACCTTTGGGTCCTGCCCATTAGGAAATCAACAAGTTGTAAAATTGGGTATTCACGTGGGACAGCATCAACATTGTTCATGGACTCTGCAAGGTTAGACGTCATTATAGAATAACGTTGATTTGAGCATGATCTAGCCCACTTCTCTCTCCCGATTGCTTTGAGGTATCCACTAATCCTGGGGTCATCGCTGTCCAAATACTTCAAATATTGGTTGCACTCGGCTTCTGAAGCTGCCCTTGCAGCGCCATAAAACTTCCAAGATAATGACTTTTCAAATCCATGGAAATTAGTCTTGATGTTTCCAAATATGTGGAATATGCAATGGCCGTGCCCCGCTTGAGGGAAAACAGATTTAACTGCCTTAATAATTCCATCATGCCTGTCTGAGACAATATATTCCACAGGACGGTGTTTGAGAGCTAGCTTAACTCTTGATAGAAACCAGTGCCAATTTGCATCATTCTAGGCATCACACACACCAAAAGCTAGTGGGAATATTTGGTTATTCCCATCCCGCGTAACTGCAGTTAAAAGTGTCCCTTTGTAATAGAATTTCATAAATGACCCATCAATAATTAGCACTGGAACACAATGGGGCCAGCCTTCTCTCCAGGGTGCAAGAGAGATGAAAAAATACTTGAACAAGTGGTCAGGTGTAGTAGTGAGCTGAATCAGAGAACCGGGATTAGCATGATTGAGCATAAAACACATGGATGGCAAGGCAGCATATGATTCTTGAACTGTCCCAAAACAAATATCCAGAGCCTTCTCTTTAGAAAACCAAGCCTTCTTATAAGTCATTTCAATTCCATGCTCCCTACGCATGTCGGAAAGAATAGATTTGGGGGGGTACGGCTCCGTTGTTGCATCACAAAATTTGTGTTTAACAAGCTCTGCAATAATGTGATACGTAGCTTGACGTGTTTTGCCTTGGCGCGCATCGATGGGGCATTGATGTTCACGGTTGTACCTAGAGGGAAAAACACATGAATGATATCATTAACATGCAGAATTTGTGAGGGTAAGAAGATGTATTACTTTGTTAGTAGGTGATGTTTGGTTCATAAAAGAACATAATGTCCTGAATAAGGCAGTGGCATGTTACGGCATTAACAGATATAGGCATTAACATGAAGCATTTTTAAGTCATTAACATGGATTGGGAGTAGACCTATGAGGTCGTTCAAAGTCTGTAAAAACCTAAAGTTTGTTAGCTAGAAGATCATAATGTCCTGATAAGTCTGTAGAAAGCTGATGTTCAATACGTAAAGCGAACATAATGCCCTGATAAGGACGTAATCAGAATAAGGCATTAAGCAGATAGGAATTTTCGCAGTCATAACCGGAGAATGGAAACGGATCTATGATTTCATTCGAAGTCAGTAAAATAGGTAATTTATGTTACCAAAGTGATCATAATGTCCTGATTGGTCTATAAAAGAGGCAAGGTTTGATAAATAATAAAACATAATGTCCTAATTAGGACGTAATCAGATTAAAGCATTAACAGAAAGCATTTTTTGATTAATTAACATGGATTGGTTACTGACTTATAACGTCATTCGTAATCAGTAAAAAGGCTGAAGTTTATGACATAAGTGATCATAATGACCTGATTATGCTGTAAAAGGGCATTAATGACTGGAAATCATTACACATCATATAGACAATATAGAAACCAAATGCAAAAGGATTTAAAATGGAGGCAGAACGCACCTACGAATCTGGAACATCTCAACACCTGGTAAACGCACGGCCCGAACAGCCCATGTGCAACGAGGAAAATCCACACAGACAACATGAAGACGGGATTTTTTGGATGTTCGAATCCGGTACTGGAACTGGTTAGAAATTGCTAACATCTTCAAATGGATATCAAGATCCTTTTTGCTGGCATAAATGGCATGAACAACAATTCTAGTAGGATCGAACCGAGATGTAACGTGCATCTCCTTCATTGTGGCAATGTCTTGCTGAGACATTACATAACCAGACGGGTTGGATTGAAGGTAGTTCATGCAATCAAGGTTGTAGTTTGGACGTTATTCTCAGGAATTTCATCTCCACGAAATGTGTCGAGTACAAACCCGGGCGGAAATCGCATTTGTGATGGTATAACGCCTTCATCCCAAATGCACAAGGTTTGGTTTGCTCCAAAATCAGAGAGAGAGCCATCTGATTCTGTATCTTCGCAGCCGCTTGAATTGGAGACGGAATGATGACAAAGAAGAGGTTGCTGTAACTCCGAAAGGACTAAACCTCCTTTAGGAGCGACAATTTCAGAAGAATTACCTATTTCAACACACAAAGGGAATTCACGTGTACCACAGTGAATGCTCTTCAACCGAATGTATGCATAAAGGCTCGTATCATCATCAATCACAACATGAGTCGAGCATGAATCAGACATATGTGAAATCTTAAAAACTGAATTTTCATAAGAGGATGGTACCGTATCACGAATGACCTCCAACAAATCAGTGAATGATGACTGAAGCGGAATGTCGATCTCATATGCATGTGTGTAGGAGAAGCCACCATGACCGCCCCATTTTCCGTCAAATTGCAACAGACAATGGATGGCAGCCAGTTTTGACGATACAGACGCAGGCAATGAAGCAAACATGGTGTTACGCTACTGTGAAGGCACGAAGAAACTTGGTGGTGGCCGACTCTGCTTTGGGGTAGAAACCTAAACCAGCGGGAGTTGCAGCGCAAGTAAAGGGATAATGGCTAAAAGGTGGGAGAAGTTATTAATCATTATCCTGAAAAAATTAGGGAATTAAATAATAAATAAAAGCAGTGTTTTCCGTACGGGAAGGGTAAAATTGGGTGCACGAACAAAAATAAATCCTATTTAAGAGAAAAAAAGATACAAGTCCTATTTAGGAAAAACACACATGTTTGGCTCCTATATGGAACAAATTTTACTTTATTTTTTTGGTTTACATTTTATTTGATTATTTCTATAATTTTTATGAAATTAATTAACCTTAAATTATATTCACCCTACAATTCATGTTCGGTAGTTGAATACTTATTGCTTTACATTTTATAAAAAAAAAAGGTTATACACTACGATAATGGTTGATAGTTGGTTTGATTTCATAATGAATTCTGGAGTTTATATATATCGATTATTAATTTAATACAGTATACAATAAGTTTTTAATTTTGAGTTAATGTTGGTGGTGATCTTTTTATAATGAAGTGTGTTAGAGTATATAAAAATCATTCTTACCCATAATCACAAACTTAAATTTTTGGGTTAGGAAATGCATCCTAACTTTATAGGCAAGTGATTAGTTTTACCGAATATTCTACCCGTTCTTCTCCGCTCACCAAAACTTTGACATGGTATCAGAACCTTGATGACCAAGATGTCACAAGTTCGAAACTCACCGCCACTGAGTTAAAAAAATTAAGTTTGCACATGCAAAGCTCAAAGAAATCACACTTGCACATGGGAGGACATGTTAGAATATATAAAAAAGTATTCTATAGCAACAACTACAAGATTAAGCTTTTGGGTTAGAAAGTGGATTTTACCTTTAAATGCAAGCAATTAATTTTACCCGATATTCTATTCGTTGTTCTCGACTCACCCGAATTTTAACAATTTGTAGTTGATATTTTTCAAATTTGTGATGTGCAATTATTCTTTAAGTATTTCTTCATTTATAATTATTTGATCGATTGATAGTTGTTACATTGTGAAATTGATCAAAGTTCTGATTTGGATTCATTTGAGAAACTTGAACATGTGATACAAGTTAAGTTTAAATTCAATCGAGCCTCGATTTTCAACTAGTATAAGTGTGTAACTAGTTCATTTCCAAATCTACTTTTTGAAAAAGTTGGTAGGAAGTGTATATTTCTTTAAAGTTTATATGAATTTGAGAAATAAAATTTTAGATTATAATTAAATGTTCAAGAGAATTTAGAGTTTAATCTTTCAAACAACGCGTAAAATCTTTTTTTCTAATTTAGAAATAGAAACACATGAGTTTTTCAATGTTAAATTTTAAACTTTAGAGTCTATAGGAAAAATTATCTCAAATAATCTCACCTTTTCGTGTTTTTTCAAAATTAATCCCAATTTTCACTCTCACTAGAAATAATCTCACCTTTCCGCATGTGTGCGAGCTTTGGGTCACCGTTAAAAAAACTAACGGTCACTTAATGGAAATTTTAAAAAATGTTTGTTTTTCACAAATAAATGAAAAGTGAAATCATTTTAGGTAAATTCTTCCTTTTTCGTTTTTTAATTTCTAACTTTAAATTTAAATGTATTTTTATTTTTATTTTTGGAAAAAAATACCAAATTTAAGTGTCTTTAGAGTGAAACTAATTGTTTTTTTCAATAACCAATAATATGGTAATAATTAGAAAATAAATTATTCTAAACAATAAAGCTAATTTATTAACTTTATAACTAACTACATTTTTTTGTAAGTTGCATTTACTGTATTTTTTTTGAGCTGCACTTCAAATTAATTTTTGATATTATATTATTATATTATTATTATTATTATTATTATTTCATAAAAAATGGCACTATAAAACTTATGAATATTTTTCGATAGTTCTATATAAATATTTTTTGTGAAACAACATTACAATAGTTGTGAAAATAACACAACTATTTTTCTCTAAAATAGAACTTTTTTTTATAACTCACTACATTTTCTGATGTATTGCAATTTTTTCATGAACACTCTGAAATATTTATTGATAATCTTATATTGCCAATAATATTTTCTTTCTAAAATGGAACTACCCAATTTGTGATTTTTTTATTATTCAATACAAATTTTCCCCCAAAATAGTAATTTAAAAGTTGTGAGAATGACATAATATTTTTTTCTCCGAAACGGCACCCATATATTTTATAAATCACTACAATTTTTTTATTGTAATTTATTTCTTGATCGATACTCTGAATTGTTTTTAATAATTCAATATTATATTTTTCCAAAACATTTAACAAAATTTGTTAATCGTTAGACAAATATCTAACAAGAGTGTATTGTTATATTTTTAAAAATATTAATTTTAAATTTAAAATTAAAAAAGTAAAAAGTAATTTTTCCTAAAATAATCACATCTTTTATTTATTTGTGAAAAAACAAGCATTTTCTAAAACTTTCGTTAAGTGGCCGTTAGTTTTTTAACGGCGACCCAAAACTCGCACACATGCGAAAATGTGAGATTATTTCTGGTGACAGTGAAAAGTGAGATTATTTTTGAAAGAACGCGAAAAGGTAGAATTATTTGAGATAATTTTTCCTTTAATATATTGAAATTTTGAATAATTTGATAATATGGATTACTGTAGTTTAGAATTTTACATTTTAGTTTTGTTTAAGAAATCCAAGTACAATGTTAAATTAAATAAAAAGCAAAAAACCAGTTCATGAACCGGTGCTATCTCCTTACATTTTAGTTTTGTTTAAAATGACCCGACATTGTTCCGAATAGAGACCAATCTGGTATCAAATTAAAAAATGAGTTTTCAAATGAACTTTATAAATTTGGGTATTTCTCCGGTGCCCTTGTAAAGTGAGAGGGCATGCATGCCCCTCCACCCATTGAATGCCATGTGGATAAATGGGCATGAGTCATATTAATATTTTCCACATCAATTAAGTTTCTGAAATTGCTAAAAGGCCCATAGTTTTGCTTCGTTAAAACTCCCCCAACCCCCATTCGCCGTTTTTCTCCGTCTCCGTTTATCACAGCTGCCCCAACCCTTCTGCCGTTTTACTCCGTCCCAGTTTTTTTCGTGAGACTGATGCACAAAATGTCATGGACTAAAACCATAGACTTGTCCCACATCGGTTATATGGGTAATTGATGTGGGGTTTATAGGCCAAATGGTTCCCTCATCTATCAGACTACTCTTTTGGTTTGGGTTCCATTTGGTCCGTAACTGAGACCCGTGAATTTTTTTCGTTGCAACTGAAATAGGTGTCTCCTTTTGCGTGTCTCTTCTTCGTCTCCTTCCTCTTTTTCTACCTCTTTGTGTTCTTGATTCTTAATTACATGTAGTGTCCAATTTAGATTTTGATTTAGTTATTGCTCTGTTTTGATATTTGAGCTTCCAATTTTTTCTTTTGGGGAAACACAACTTTTACTTTCAGTTTTTAAAGCCTCAATTCTTCTATGTTTGATTTTAATTTCTATTTCAGGTCCCCTTATTTAATTTAGATTTTGAAATTTCTAAGATTTAGGTTTACATCTGATTGATAATGCTTAATTGAAATTGAATTGGCAAGTTTTAAAAATTTAGGGTTTACCTCAGCCTGAAAATTTATTTACTTCTATTTTATTTGTGATTAATTAAGCTGACTTTTCTGGTTTGATTAATCAAAATTGATGTTGAATTTTGTGGCTTGGTTCTGCTTGATAACCAGAAAAATTTCAAAAACATAGGGTCTTTAAATTTCTATACCTTTACTGGTTTGGAAAATTTATAATTGAGGTCGCTACACTATTTTAAAATCCTAGTGATGTTGATGTAATTGCCAATACCTTGTTGAATATGTCCCTCCTCAACAATTGCGGTTGGTTCATGTTAGGATTAGTGAAACCACAAGTTTGATCACATATACGAACACTCAAATAAGAATAAGCAAAGTATTTGCACTGTTGAGTGCTATGTCCTTCCACTAAACAAATTTCACACTTAAGCTCTTCTTTTTTCATTTCATCAAAATAATCACATATCTGAAATATCCTACACACTTGCAGTGCTCTTTCTTGATCAGATTTGGAAAGGGCAGAGTATTCAGCGCAGGATTCCATATTTTAGAAAACAGATAGTACAAGTGAGGTCAAGAGAACATACCTCAGCTGCTCAACTTACTCAAATGTATTTACTAGCCCAGAACTGAACCGAAACACGATAACAGACTATTCCAAGCACACAAGAGAATCAAACAGATATGTTCCTTTTTGAAAAACCAAACAGTAGCTAAACAATAGAGAACAAACACACAAACTTATCAAACATAAACAAAGTAAAACAACTTAAAAGAGTGCTAAGAACAAACAAGTGACTCTCCCCGTTGTATATGAGTAAGGGGATTCCCTACTTGCTTCAGGAGTTGGAGGTCTATTTTCGTTTACATAAATGATTTTTTTATTGTAATTTAGTGCCAATCAATTTTCAGGGAATTGATGTATAGAGTATGCTACAGAAATCAATTTGCTTTTTGTGTTAATCTCTTTGTGATCTTGAATGTAGTTTAGCATTACTCTGTGTGGAAGGCAATTAATAGACTAAAAGTGACCAAATTTCAAAACTGAATTGCTTCATGAAATAGGCTCAACCTTTATTCAGCTTAATTACTGCTTTATAGCAGAAGAGAATATTCGAAAAAGAAAAAGAATAGGCAATCGATAAGAGTTATTGATTTCTTTGCTTATTCTGACCCTCTCCTTACTATGGGATGGATTAGTTGCTCTGGTGGTATTTCCTTGTTCATTATGGCTGTGTGTGTGGTCTTATTTGGATGCTTTGTATGGTTGCTGATTCTTGGAAGTCTTTTTCAGAACAAAAGCCATTACTCAGCTAGGGTTATGGAGAAGTTAGGGTATTATGGGTGCAATCTTCCCAATTCTTGTATGTTTTTTATATGTGACATGAACTACAATCTTTACATCAGTATGATCTTAGAGAATATCCAGGTTTTGCTTCATTAGTGCCAGCGCTGGACAAATCTAATTATGTGTCCCATCCAAGTTGCTGTGGTAATAAGTTAGGCCGGCCTCTAAGTAGAAGCTGAGCATACCTGATTCTGTGTCCCATCCAGGTTTTACTTCATAATATATTTTCCTAACCTTGGTGGGTGTGATTTTGAGTAGTCAGGTGTTGTTGGCCTAGCTTATTAGGTGCATTGTGAGTTTCGTCCTACCCGTATGGTGCATTTGGGTTTTTTTTATTGTTGTTTGTTTCATCCCATGGCATTTGGTCTTTTTGACCTGTTTGTGGCATTTGGTCATGCCCCTGGAGTAGTATTTTCTTATTTGTTTGATCTTATGTGGCATTGGTCATGCCATAGCTTAGTTTAAATGTGTTTGTAGTTCTGACCTGTTTGTGGCTTTGGTCAATCCGTATGATAGGATCCCCTTATTCCTTTCTTTGTTTTCTTTGTACTCCTTGGCCGGTTTGTCTTCCCTAGGAGGGGTTGGATTTTGGCTTTCCTTTGGCCTCTCTCACCTTGTAGCGATGTGGTATCTTAATAGGGTGACATAGAGTTAACCACTTTTTCCATGCTCATTTTGGCTTTCGTTTGGCCATCTCTCACCTTGTAGCTATGTGGTATCTTCATAGGGTGGCATAGAGTCGTCTTCTCTATCACTTCTGTGTCATATAACATCTGGATGGAGCTCTTACACCTTGCCGTGCTACAAACGAGATTTTCCCTCCTCTGGTAAGACTAAACATTTGTATTATAATACTTTGTACTAACAATTATTATTATTATTTTGAAGATGCATCTAAGATTCATATGTCTAACAAGATTACTCAATGCAACCACCTGCCCACAACTATTCTTTCCTCTCGGAACCGAGTTTTTTGCATCTGTACTTTTAGGTTGGTCTGCATATTGAACTTTTTTGGGACATTGCGCCTAAGTATATGCTGAGGATATAGATTCGGCTGAGGTGTGCTATTTGTCATCAAACTTTTGGTTGGAAATGCTGATTCAAGGCTGATTGAGGGTGATCATCAGGCTTATACTGCCAAAATGTTATATGCTTGAAGACAAAATGACGACAATATGTCATTACTACACAGACTTATGGGTTTGATTACATGTATCTATATTTTTCATTAGGTTCTTGTTGAATGTCTAGGACATTTATTGTAATCTTTTTTTTGAGAGGCTTCGGTTGGGTCCTCTCCTAATGTACTCTTACTTTTTATTAGTAATATTTCTTTCTTAAAAAGTGTGTGCAAGAACTTTACAGGAGAGTTTTTAAAATAATGTTATTATTTTTTTGGGTTAGACACTGAATACTTATTCACGGTCTACAATCCTCACCTTACACATCGGATAAAAATGACTTTACACAACGAAAAGCATTTGATGTATATTCAACCGATGGGAAAGGTGCCGACTTTATAGAGTGGATAAATATCCATTGTCTATAGTATAGACATCAAATATTTATCCGTTGTCTAAAGTTAGCACCTTTCCCATTGGCTAGATGTAAAGCGGCTATATTTCAATGTGTAACGCTAATTTATTCGATGTGTAAAGTATATTCTCTACTAGTGAATTTTGATGTTTTGTAGCATAAAAATTTTGTTGGTTTGGAATTGAATCATTTTTTCAAAATTATCAAATCTCACATTTTCAATTATTTAACACTACAAAGAATTTGAAATTCATAATTTAGACCCCGTTCCGTTCAACTTTTTTTCTTCTTATTTTTTCTTATTCTTATTAAAATTAGATCAGATCACAACAGATTTATTTAGATCGGATCAGATCGAATCAGATCAGATTAGATCCAATTAGATCAGATCAGTCTAGATCAAATTCAATAATATCAAATCAAGAAAAATATAAATAATAATATTTATATTTTTAAAGGATTAAATAATAATTACTATTATTTGATTAAATCACATTACTTTATTTAAAACTACAACTACCTAAATCTTAATTAATATTATTGTTTTAATTATTATTTTTGTTATATTATTATTAGTATTATTGTTCTTATTATTATTATTGTTATTATTATTATTATTATTAGTATTATATTTCAGCTACAAACCATTATTTTTAATAATTGCTTAGCTTATAAGATAGCATGGAAGCAATGTTAAAACTTAAAAGTTAGTGTTTTTCATACTTTAAAAAGAGTTATTTTAAAATACTTGTTTATAAAATAATTTTAAAAAACTTAGTTTTCAAAACCATAAATACTTTATACTCAAAAAAACTTGCTTTTAACCTTTAGGATGATACCATATACACAAGGGTGAGTTTATGACGAAATTCATAGAGGGGAAAGGAATATTAGTGTTTAAAATTTTATATGTTCTTTAATTTGTGGCATGAAATATATTACTCCCTCCGTCCTATAATGATCTTCCTAGAGCACTATTCCAACTTCACGGGAATTTATATTTATTTGTGTTTTTCATGGCCTATATGATAAAATAAAATATTCTTGTCACCACTTGTTTTGTTGAACTTTTGGTGTAGTTTTTAAATATGTATGTTTTATTTTTTATTTCTATATACCAATATTTAAATAAAATAGATTGAAAAAACTTGGGATTTTTCTTCGTTTTGCGAACCGGGAAGATCATTATAGGACGGAGGGAGTATTATGTAATATGCATATAGAATGGAATATTTTTGTAGAATAATATCAATATTTTCTAACATTTAGTTATTTTAATCCTGATTATTTAGTTTTTAAAAAATTAAAAAAGTTGTAATATTGAAAAGATGTTTAATATTTTTAAAAAAAGTTTAAACATATCAATGATTACCTATTTTTCTTATTTTACTTTTTTATGTATATATGAATTGTAATACTCTAAAACTATTAAATTTTGTAATAATTTTAAGTTTAATTTAAATCAAATTTAAATTCATTTACACTAGATCTAATTAGATAAAATCAAATCCAATCAGCTCAAATCAGATCCAATCATATTAGATCAGACCAATGAGATAAAATCAGATTCAATCAAATCAAATCAGATTTAATCAGATTAGATCAGATCCAATCAGATTAGATCAGACCCAATACGATAGCGATATCGTTAACTTGGTAACAAAAGACATTGAGTAACATGGCTATTTTAAGATAGGTCAATAGTCTGATAGAAAGAGCTTGACAACATACATATGCATGCCATAACAGAACTGGAATTCATTATCTAAATCTAATATTCTGAAATTAAAGCGAATCGAAAAGTTAGAATTCACTCTCTAATTATTTGTTACGAGTGGTTGTGTTATTGTTATGTATGTTAGAGCTGGCAAATCGGTCGGTTAGGTTGGATTCGGGTTTGGTCATTTCGAGTTCGGGTTAATTCGGGTTCGGGTTGAGAACTACGTATCTACGTATTCATGACCAGTGTCATCGGGTTTGGGTCGACCCAACGGTTGTGACTTTGGTTTTTTAAATTTTTTAATTAACATTAACACTTATGTTTTCTATTAAATAAAGTTTTAATATCAGAATAAATGTATTAAATATATTAGATTATTTTATTATAAATTCTGAAGTAATTTTTAGATATATAAATAAATATAAGAAATTTAAAAAATGCTTAAGATTTGTAAAAAAATAAGATAATTATGCAATATCATTAAAATTTTGTTTGAAAATATAAATTAATACACTAAAAATGAGTTGTAAACTATATGATTTCCAAAAATTCTTACTTTAGCGGGTTGGTCAGGTCGGGTTCGGTCGAGTTTGACACTTTATTAGCGGGTCATTCCAATGAGCTATAATATTTGACTAGATTTTAGTTTAATTTGTTTTGAATTTGATAAATATTGGATTTAGGCTACTTCCTGTTCGCCTGATCTGATTTGATATTGTATGATCTGATCTGATTGTAGCAATAATTAAAACTATTTCTAATGTGATCTGGTCTGGTCTGGTCTGATTATAATGGATGGATATCCAATATTTTCCTAGGACTGTATATCGGTCCAGGTCCAAATAAAGGTATCCGGGCCTTATAATAGTGAAAGATAATACGAGAATAGTATTTGACAGTAATGGAAATATTGCTCATGGAATGGGAACCCAAGCCGGCTATCCTTCCCTCTATTCGGTCCACTAAGAGATCGGAATCTCAAGGATCTCCGGAATATCTTTTATTATTACTCAAGTATTTTCTCTCTTTATTACAAGATGATCCGTCCTCTCTTAATCCGTCTATCTTTTATAGGCGCTCCCCATCCACTATCTCATTCAAATAATCACAGTGGTTGGGGAGGATATTCATGCCAACCTTGCTTTCTCCGGGAGGGATGTATCTCATCTTGAAGCCATCCACTGAAGGACAAACCTGTCCGTCCATCTCTTATCCCCTTTCCTTCGTCCGTCCCTTTCTCCTCGTCCTTGTCCCTCTTGTTGAGGGGCGGCCTACCCTAATTTCTCCATATGATTCCTTCCTCTTGGTGGCTTGTTCCTAATGGGCTGGGCTTCAGCCCATTCTCAAGCCCCAATTCTCTTTCTTTCCCTATCTTTCCTCACGGACAACTTCCCTTGACTGGCCGAGTATATTTTCTCTGGGCCGGACCCTCCTTTTGATGGACGGGATCTAAGTTGGGCCTAGGCCCACTTTGCTGGTATTCTCTAGATG
Source organism: Cuscuta australis (assembly GCA_003260385.1). Lineage (NCBI taxonomy): Eukaryota > Viridiplantae > Streptophyta > Magnoliopsida > Solanales > Convolvulaceae > Cuscuta > Cuscuta australis. The sequence continues at coordinate 1,274,606 of NQVE01000067.1, forward strand.
GGATCGGTTCCCATCAATAATAAAAATAAGTAATAAGCAGGAAATATAAGTTCAACAGAACGCTGCCTTAATTGGTCTTAGAACGGTATGAAGTTATTTCCCATACCGAAAATCCTCAATCGAATATATATACTAATATATAATAAATGCAATATTTCTTTTAAAATTATTTTAATAATTGATAAGTTGATTTTTGTGACATATTAAAGTTTAAATTAAGTGTGTTTGTTTTCATCCAAAATTGAACCTGACCATCTCGAACCAAAAATTTCAAGATTGGGGTCGGTACGACGTAAAATCTCATACTGACCCAAAATATTTCATATGATATCAGTATGAGCTTAATATCGTACTCCCTCCGTCCACCTAAGATCTTCCATTACGCGTAGGAGGCTTGATCGACTTTATTTTCAATTCAATTTTATTGATTATAGGATTAAAATTTTAAAATAAAATTTATATAGTAATAAACTACATAAAAAGTTCTACAAACTAGAGGTCACAAGACTATATTATTTTACGAAATGACTAGTAAAAATAAACAAACAAAGTGAGTGAAGCTTGACTCTGTGAATAGTAACTGGGAAGATCTATGGTGGACAAAGGGAGTATTATACTGTACCATATTCACCCCCACTCTGTATATTTTAGTGAGAGGAGGAATTTTTATTTACTCTCTCCATCCCTAAATAGATTACAATTTTTTTTCTCTACTTTCGATAACTTTTGTTTGTTTACGCAATTTCATTAAGTATTTAATAAAGTAAAATATTCTTATCACTTCATGTTTTGTTGAACTTTTGACGTAATTTTTTAATATATAATTTTTATATCTTACTGATATACCAATTTTTAAATAAAATGATTTAAAAAAGTAGAAAATTTTACTCCTTAACCCACAATTTGTAATCAACTTGTGGAGGGGGAGTAAATAAAAACCCCAAATCCGAATAGGACTCTTTGCCGTGCCCTGCTATGCTACAGACGGATTTCTTCCCTTTCTTCATTACGTTTCAAGTGTCAACATGAATTCTTCTTGGACTCAACCTCACACAATTGCGCATTATAAATAGTTCTTATTGGGGAGGTGTTTACGATTTCCAGCATGAAATTGCAAAATCATCACGAATTTCACCTTCCTCCCAATTCAATAGGTAATCCTGATTTTCCATATCTTCACAACCTTTTTAACTGATCCTAATTTCATTTATTTTAATCCTTGTATCCACAACTTTTTTTCATTGCGGCTCACTAATTTTTGCTGTCAATTTCATAAAGTTTTATGCTAATTTCATCCTCGCTGTGAATTTCATAAAGTTGTATATGCTAATCCTTGTATGCTAATTTCATTCTTGCTAAGAATTTCTTATAGTTTTTCTTTGAATTTCATAAATTTTTAAGCTACTCGTTGTAAGCAAATTTCATTCTTGTTTTGAATATCATACTTTTTTTATTCATTTTCTAGAATATATCATTTGTTGTAAAGAAGATACAGATTAAGCAATTGTGTTGTGTGTTTTCATTTGTTTTTCCTAGAAGATGAGTATATCTGATTATGTGCTTCTTCTTGAGGTGTGATTTTCATGCGAAACAAAATCCCAGATTTGAAGTCTTCAAATTAGTATTGGTTATGTTAATTTTCTAAAAAGAAGTTTCTGTTTATTTAATGGGTTTTCAAGAAAAGAATTTGTAGTCTACTTTTTACTTATATTTTGTCTTCCATTTGTTACCCATCCCTAGGATGAAATTGAAGGGAATAGAATGTCATATAGTACTCCAGTCCCTTTACTTATATGTCTCCTGGCAATTTAAAATCATTCAATTTTAAAATTTACTCTTTTTAATTGATGTTAATAAATATCAATGCCCAGACTCTTTCTTGCAGACTAGCAACCTCATGGCTCCAAAAATTAAGAAGTCATTGTATTTTCTTTCTCGTATCCGTGCAGAGAACAATCAATTGGCTAGGAAAAGACTTGCACTTAGAAAAAGATCCCCTTCAATGGAAGAATTTAAGGAAAACATCAAGAAGGCTTCTTTGATTGAATTATCGTCAAGGTAATGCAATACAATACTTTATCATTCTATTTATTACTCCTGTGCTATTGACAGTAGTGGCAACTCTAATCATATTTGCATACTCACAGTGGCTTTAATAGTAATTGTCGTTGTAGAGTTGAGGTAGGTGTTAAACTTAAAACTGAATTTGGGAAGATATTATTGTATATTAATTATTTATTCCTAAGCAGATGTGAAAGTGTTCCCAATCAGAACTCCCCTGATAAAGATGAAGTCGATAGTCCAGACAAGAACATGGTAAGGAAGCGTGAATATGTTATCTGTAATCATTTTCTAAATTGTGCACCTATTAATTTTTATTGTGTTCTGTTAAATTTCAAAGGTTACAAAAGAAGATTTTGTATTGCTTAAGGAGTCAGTACATGAGATGTCGAAGGTTGTCACCAATCTGAATGAGGTTATAATGCAGATTGGTGCTACAAGCCGTCTACAACAGGATACATCTATGAAAATCTCTCTGCCAAATGATAATCATATGTTGGCAAGTAGTTGCAGGCAGTTGTTCGTTCCTCGTGCAAGGGGAAAGTCAACAGATTGTTATATTAACTACAACCGGATGAACACCCCGTTCTATGATGGGAGATCAATAGGGATTACTATACCCGAGGTAAGTATTTTTGGCTTACACATACAAATATCATTCCAATGAGGTTCATGAAATAATTATACTTAAGCGCTATTAGAGAATAACGAGTTCTTGAACAATATCGTAATACTAGACAAAGAACAATATTGACCAAAAAGTAACAAAAACTTCGAATTCATAAATGCACAAAATCATATATGTAGTATATTACCAACAAATGCTGCTATATAATCTCAATGACCTTAGAGAACTTGCGTTATAACTAGTTTTCTTGTAGTGGATACCAATTCTTTTCAGGCCTCCGACAAGGATGATTTTAAATGAAGTGGAAGCTGGAATTGTTGCATATGTTTTTGGCCGCAATAAAGATTTTGATAGGTACAAGTTCTGAACACTCATATAAATTCGTATTACGCTTTAATGGTACAATGTTTAAGACTGATTCACGTAACCCTGTATAAATGTAATGTCCCTAGGGAAGAGATCCTGATTGAAACAAACTACATGACGGGAAAAAGGGAAGCACTTAGATCTCTTATCCCCAACGAAATGATAGAGGGAGAGGTAACTGATTGTGTTCTTGTTTTTATTTCGTATGTTACTAAGGAGTAGATACGAATACCAAAAGCTGTTCTTAAATACGCAGGTAATGTCTTTGGTTGCTTGCATGCTTTCTTTTCAACAACAAGAAACAAGGTGTTGGTTCTCACCACCGGTCTTCGCGGTAACACATCCCACAAGCCTCTCTTGTCTAATCTAATTCCCAAATAAGAAAAATAATTTATATTTTCATGATTCTATGATGCCAGCAATTTGTTCTTAGCTGGACTCGTTCTCTGGATAGGGTCAAGGAAATTTGAAAGGATACTTTTTTTGGCAAAGTTGATGGATTAAGAAAGGTAACAATTTCAACTCATCAATCAACTGTTGTGCTCAATTATTAGTATCCGGATCAATATTATTACTATAATTAGTACAATTATTATTACTATTAGTAATTTTTATTATTATTACTATTATTAAAAGAAACTTTAAAATTGATGTTAAAAATGCAATGTTTATGTAGATATTTGTACCTATTAATGATGGAAAGCTTCAATGGTTTCTCCTCGTCGTTGATATTATAAGAAAAGAACTAACCTTGTTAGATTCTTTAAAAAGCCCATCGACATTCGACAAAAGGAAGAGGATTGTACGCCTACTGGGCTTTTTAAAGAATCTAACAAGGTTAGTTATTTTCTTATAATATCAACGACGAGGAGAAACCAGTGAAGCTTTCCATCATTAATAGGTACAAATATCTACATAAACATTGCATTTTTAACATCAATTTTAAAGTTTCTTTTAATAATAGTAATAATAATAAAAATTACTAATAGTAATAATAATTGTACTAATTATAGTAATAATATTGATCCGGATACTAATAATTGAGCACAACAGTTGATTGATGAGTTGAAATTGTTACCTTTCTTAATCCATCAACTTTGCCAAAAAAAGTATCCTTTAAAATTTCCTTGACCTTATCCGGAGAACGAGTCCAGCTAAGAACAAATTGCTGGCATCATAGAATCATGAAAATATAAATTATTTTTCTTATTTGGGAATTAGATTAGACAAGAGAGGCTTGTGGGATGTGTTACCGCGAAGACCGGTGGTGAGAACCAACACCTTGTTTCTTGTTGTTGAAAAGAAAGCATGCAAGCAACCAAAGACATTACCTGCGTATTTAAGAACAGCTTTTGGTATTCGTATCTACTCCTTAGTAACATACGAAATAAAAACAAGAACACAATCAGTTACCTCTCCCTCTATCATTTCGTTGGGGATAAGAGATCTAAGTGCTTCCCTTTTTCCCGTCATGTAGTTTGTTTCAATCAGGATCTCTTCCCTAGGGACATTACATTTATACAGGGTTACGTGAATCAGTCTTAAACATTGTACCATTAAAGCGTAATACGAATTTATATGAGTGTTCAGAACTTGTACCTATCAAAATCTTTATTGCGGCCAAAAACATATGCAACAATTCCAGCTTCCACTTCATTTAAAATCATCCTTGTCGGAGGCCTGAAAAGAATTGGTATCCACTACAAGAAAACTAGTTATAACGCAAGTTCTCTAAGGTCATTGAGATTAATACACAATAATATCTTCCCAAATTCAGTTTTAAGTTTAACACCTACCTCAACTCTACAACGACAATTACTATTAAAGCCACTGTGAGTATGCAAATATGATTAGAGTTGCCACTACTGTCAATAGCACAGGAGTAATAAATAGAATGATAAAGTATTGTATTGCATTACCTTGACGATAATTCAATCAAAGAAGCCTTCTTGATGTTTTCCTTAAATTCTTCCATTGAAGGGGATCTTTTTCTAAGTGCAAGTCTTTTCCTAGCCAATTGATTGTTCTCTGCACGGATACGAGAAAGAAAATACAATGACTTCTTAATTTTTGGAGCCATGAGGTTGCTAGTCTGCAAGAAAGAGTCTGGGCATTGATATTTATTAACATCAATTAAAAAGAGTAAATTTTAAAATTGAATGATTTTAAATTGCCAGGAGACATAAGTAAAGGGACTGGAGTACTATATGACATTCTATTCCCTTCAATTTCATCCTAGGGATCGGTAACAAATGGAAGACAAAATATAAGTAAAAGTAGACTACAAATTCTTTTCTTGAAAACCCATTAAATAAACAGAAACTTCTTTTGAGAAAATTAACATAACCAATATTAATTTGAAGACTTCAAATCTGGGATTTTGTTTCGCATGAAAATCACACCTCAAGAAGAACCACATAATCAGATATGCTCATCTTCTAGGAAAAACAAATGAAAACACACAACACAATTGCTTAATCTGTATCTTCTTTACAACAAATGATATATTCTAGAAAATGAATAAAAAAAGTATGATATTCAAAACAAGAATGAAATTTGCTTACAACGAGTAGCTTAAAAATTTATGAAATTCAAAGAAAAACTATAAGAAATTCTTAGCAAGAATGAAATTAGCATACAAGGATTAGCATATACAACTTTATGAAATTCACAGCGAGGATGAAATTAGCCCGAACTCGAAATGACCAAACCCGAATCCAACCTGACCGACCGATTTGCCAACTCTAACATACATAACAATAACACAACCACTCATAACAAATAATTAGAGAGTGAATTCTAACTTTTCGATTCGCTTTAATTTCAGAATATTAGATTTAGATAATGAATTCCAGTTCTGTTATGGCATGCGTATGTATGTTGTCATGCTCTTTCTATCACACTGTTGACCTATCTTAAAATAGCCATGTTACTCAATGTCTTTTGTTACCAAGTTAACGATATCGCTATCGTATTGGGTCTGATCTAATCTGATTGGATCTGATCTAATCTGATTTGATTTGATTGAATCTGATTTTATCTGATTGGTCTGATCTGATCTGATTGGATCTGATTTGAGCTGATTGGATTTGATTTTATCTAATTAGATCTAGTGTAAATGAATTTAAATTTGATTTAAATTAAACTTAAAATTATTACAAAATTTAATAGTTTTAGAGTATTACAATTCATATATACATAAAAAAGTAAAATAAGAAAAATAGGTAATCATTGATATGTTTAAACTTTTTTTAAAAATATTAAACATCTTTTCAATATTACAACTTTTTTAATTTTTTAAAAACTAAATAATCTGGATTAAAATAACTAAATGTTAGAAAATATTGATATTATTCTACAAAAATATTCCATTCTATATGCATATTACATAATACTCCCTCAGTCCTATAATGATCTTCCCGGTTCGCAAAACGAAGAAAAATCCCAAGTTTTTTCAATCTATTTTATTTAAATATTGGTATAGAAATAAAAAAATAAAACATACATATTTAAAAACTACACCAAAAGTTCAACAAAACAAGTGGTGACAAGAATATTTTATTTTATCATATAGGCCATGAAAAACACAAATAAATATAAATTTCCGTGAAGTTGGAATAGTGCTCTAGGAAGATCATTATAGGACGGAGGGAGTAATATATTTCATGCTACAAATTAAAGATCATATAAAATTTTAAACACTAATATTCCTTTCCCCTCTATGAATTTCGTCATAAACTCACCCTTGTGTATATTGTATCATCCTAAAGGTTAAAAGCAAGTTTTTTTGAGTATAAAGTATTTATGGTTTTGAAAACTAAGTTTTTTAAAATTATTTTATAAACAATTATTTTAAAATAACTCTTTTTAAAGTATGAAAAACACTAACTTTTAAGTTTTAACATTGCTTCCATGCTATCTTATAAGCTAAGCAATTATTAAAAATAATGGTTTGTAGCTGAAATATAATAATACTAATAATAATAATAATAACAATAATAATAATAAGAACAATAATACTAATAATAATATAACAAAAATAATAATTAAAACAATAATATTAATTAAGATTTAGGTAGTTGTAGTTTTAAATAAAGTAATGTGATTTAATCAAATAATAGTAATTATTATTTAATCCTTTAAAAATATAAATATTATTATTTATATTTTTCTTGATTTGATATTATTGAATTTGATCTAGACTGATCTGATCTAATTGGATCTAATCTGATCTGATTCGATCTGATCCGATCTAAATAAATCTGTTGTGATCTGATCTAATTTTAATAAGAATAAGAAAAAATAAGAAGAAAAAAAGTTGAACGGAACGGGGTCTAAATTATGAATTTCAAATTCTTTGTAGTGTTAAATAATTGAAAATGTGAGATTTGATAATTTTGAAAAAATGATTCAATTCCAAACCAACAAAATTTTTATGCTACAAAATATCAAAATTCACTAGTAGAGAATATACTTTACACATCGAATAAATTAGCGTTACACATTGAAATATAGCCGCTTTACATCTAGCCAATGGGAAAGGTGCTAACTTTAGACAACGGATAAATATTTGATGTCTATACTATAGACAATGGATATTTATCCACTCTATAAAGTCGGCACCTTTCCCATCGGTTGAATATACATCAAATGCTTTTCGTTGTGTAAAGTCATTTTTATCCGATGTGTAAGGTGAGGATTGTAGACCGTGAATAAGTATTCAGTGTCTAACCCAAAAAAATAATAACATTATTTTAAAAACTCTCCTGTAAAGTTCTTGCACACACTTTTTAAGAAAGAAATATTACTAATAAAAAGTAAGAGTACATTAGGAGAGGACCCAACCGAAGCCTCTCAAAAAAAAGATTACAATAAATGTCCTAGACATTCAACAAGAACCTAATGAAAAATATAGATACATGTAATCAAACCCATAAGTCTGTGTAGTAATGACATATTGTCGTCATTTTGTCTTCAAGCATATAACATTTTGGCAGTATAAGCCTGATGATCACCCTCAATCAGCCTTGAATCAGCATTTCCAACCAAAAGTTTGATGACAAATAGCACACCTCAGCCGAATCTATATCCTCAGCATATACTTAGGCGCAATGTCCCAAAAAAGTTCAATATGCAGACCAACCTAAAAGTACAGATGCAAAAAACTCGGTTCCGAGAGGAAAGAATAGTTGTGGGCAGGTGGTTGCATTGAGTAATCTTGTTAGACATATGAATCTTAGATGCATCTTCAAAATAATAATAATAATTGTTAGTACAAAGTATTATAATACAAATGTTTAGTCTTACCAGAGGAGGGAAAATCTCGTTTGTAGCACGGCAAGGTGTAAGAGCTCCATCCAGATGTTATATGACACAGAAGTGATAGAGAAGACGACTCTATGCCACCCTATGAAGATACCACATAGCTACAAGGTGAGAGATGGCCAAACGAAAGCCAAAATGAGCATGGAAAAAGTGGTTAACTCTATGTCACCCTATTAAGATACCACATCGCTACAAGGTGAGAGAGGCCAAAGGAAAGCCAAAATCCAACCCCTCCTAGGGAAGACAAACCGGCCAAGGAGTACAAAGAAAACAAAGAAAGGAATAAGGGGATCCTATCATACGGATTGACCAAAGCCACAAACAGGTCAGAACTACAAACACATTTAAACTAAGCTATGGCATGACCAATGCCACATAAGATCAAACAAATAAGAAAATACTACTCCAGGGGCATGACCAAATGCCACAAACAGGTCAAAAAGACCAAATGCCATGGGATGAAACAAACAACAATAAAAAAAACCCAAATGCACCATACGGGTAGGACGAAACTCACAATGCACCTAATAAGCTAGGCCAACAACACCTGACTACTCAAAATCACACCCACCAAGGTTAGGAAAATATATTATGAAGTAAAACCTGGATGGGACACAGAATCAGGTATGCTCAGCTTCTACTTAGAGGCCGGCCTAACTTATTACCACAGCAACTTGGATGGGACACATAATTAGATTTGTCCAGCGCTGGCACTAATGAAGCAAAACCTGGATATTCTCTAAGATCATACTGATGTAAAGATTGTAGTTCATGTCACATATCAAAAACATACAAGAATTGGGAAGATTGCACCCATAATACCCTAACTTCTCCATAACCCTAGCTGAGTAATGGCTTTTGTTCTGAAAAAGACTTCCAAGAATCAGCAACCATACAAAGCATCCAAATAAGACCACACACACAGCCATAATGAACAAGGAAATACCACCAGAGCAACTAATCCATCCCATAGTAAGGAGAGGGTCAGAATAAGCAAAGAAATCAATAACTCTTATCGATTGCCTATTCTTTTTCTTTTTCGAATATTCTCTTCTGCTATAAAGCAGTAATTAAGCTGAATAAAGGTTGAGCCTATTTCATGAAGCAATTCAGTTTTGAAATTTGGTCACTTTTAGTCTATTAATTGCCTTCCACACAGAGTAATGCTAAACTACATTCAAGATCACAAAGAGATTAACACAAAAAGCAAATTGATTTCTGTAGCATACTCTATACATCAATTCCCTGAAAATTGATTGGCACTAAATTACAATAAAAAAATCATTTATGTAAACGAAAATAGACCTCCAACTCCTGAAGCAAGTAGGGAATCCCTTACTCATATACAACGGGGAGAGTCACTTGTTTGTTCTTAGCACTCTTTTAAGTTGTTTTACTTTGTTTATGTTTGATAAGTTTGTGTGTTTGTTCTCTATTGTTTAGCTACTGTTTGGTTTTTCAAAAAGGAACATATCTGTTTGATTCTCTTGTGTGCTTGGAATAGTCTGTTATCGTGTTTCGGTTCAGTTCTGGGCTAGTAAATACATTTGAGTAAGTTGAGCAGCTGAGGTATGTTCTCTTGACCTCACTTGTACTATCTGTTTTCTAAAATATGGAATCCTGCGCTGAATACTCTGCCCTTTCCAAATCTGATCAAGAAAGAGCACTGCAAGTGTGTAGGATATTTCAGATATGTGATTATTTTGATGAAATGAAAAAAGAAGAGCTTAAGTGTGAAATTTGTTTAGTGGAAGGACATAGCACTCAACAGTGCAAATACTTTGCTTATTCTTATTTGAGTGTTCGTATATGTGATCAAACTTGTGGTTTCACTAATCCTAACATGAACCAACCGCAATTGTTGAGGAGGGACATATTCAACAAGGTATTGGCAATTACATCAACATCACTAGGATTTTAAAATAGTGTAGCGACCTCAATTATAAATTTTCCAAACCAGTAAAGGTATAGAAATTTAAAGACCCTATGTTTTTGAAATTTTTCTGGTTATCAAGCAGAACCAAGCCACAAAATTCAACATCAATTTTGATTAATCAAACCAGAAAAGTCAGCTTAATTAATCACAAATAAAATAGAAGTAAATAAATTTTCAGGCTGAGGTAAACCCTAAATTTTTAAAACTTGCCAATTCAATTTCAATTAAGCATTATCAATCAGATGTAAACCTAAATCTTAGAAATTTCAAAATCTAAATTAAATAAGGGGACCTGAAATAGAAATTAAAATCAAACATAGAAGAATTGAGGCTTTAAAAACTGAAAGTAAAAGTTGTGTTTCCCCAAAAGAAAAAATTGGAAGCTCAAATATCAAAACAGAGCAATAACTAAATCAAAATCTAAATTGGACACTACATGTAATTAAGAATCAAGAACACAAAGAGGTAGAAAAAGAGGAAGGAGACGAAGAAGAGACACGCAAAAGGAGACACCTATTTCAGTTGCAACGAAAAAAATTCACGGGTCTCAGTTACGGACCAAATGGAACCCAAACCAAAAGAGTAGTCTGATAGATGAGGGAACCATTTGGCCTATAAACCCCACATCAATTACCCATATAACCGATGTGGGACAAGTCTATGGTTTTAGTCCATGACATTTTGTGCATCAGTCTCACGAAAAAAACTGGGACGGAGTAAAACGGCAGAAGGGTTGGGGCAGCTGTGATAAACGGAGACGGAGAAAAACGGCGAATGGGGGTTGGGGGAGTTTTAACGAAGCAAAACTATGGGCCTTTTAGCAATTTCAGAAACTTAATTGATGTGGAAAATATTAATATGACTCATGCCCATTTATCCACATGGCATTCAATGGGTGGAGGGGCATGCATGCCCTCTCACTTTACAGGGTACAAATTTTAATCCAAACCAAATTGAACCGTAACGTATTCAAAATACTACAGGATGACTTTGCAAAAATAAGAACAAAAAATTCTATACCAAACCATTATTACTGAAGGAATAATGCTTGGTTCACAAATAAAATGTTCACAAATTTCACAAACTTACTAATTTTGAACTTCAATAAATAAAATTAAATAGTCTACAATAATTTTAAAATGAAAAGTTAAACTATAAATAGTAAGTTTGTAAAGTTTGTGAATATCTTGTTTGTGAATAGAGTGCTCTTACTGAAGTGCTAAATTAATCAACTAATTTTACATTTTGGGTGGATAGAGTTAAGTACTACAGATATATCCTAGTAACATTATGCTCTACATGTGAGATTGTGTGTCTAAAATTATGTTTGGTTCAAGAAAATTGAAAGAGAAAATAAAAAAGAAGGAAAATATTTTTATTTGTTTGGTCAGATAGGAAAAAAAGAAAATAAAATAAGAAGACAAATAAATTAAAGCTCTATTCTTTGGGGTTGGAAAAATTAGCTTCCAACATCTCCCAGCAGAGTGCTTATGTAGTGCACCTTGGGTGCAAACCAATTTTGTGCACCTTCTTACATGTTTTTTTTAAAAATTAAAATAAATGCTCATTTAGATAGTTACAATTTGCTTATTTCCCTTGTATTTAGGTCCACTATAAAATTTGCCCTTCCAGTGGACTAGTGGAGTTTCTTCCAACATTTTCTAGTTCCTTCCAACTCCTTTTGCTTTCTTCTAAAATGATTTTAAAAAAATATTTATATATGATCAATATAAAATAAAATTATATATCCAAATTTATAATCTATCAAGTCAAACACGACAAGGATGAGTTTTTTAATCTAAAATTAGATTTTTCTTATATATTTATTTAGGTGATTATTTTATACATTTTAATTCTTTCAACATTTTTTCAACTCTTTCCAATTTCTTCACTCATCCTCCTATATACAATGGTAAGAGGCTCTTAGGAATAGTGTTCCCGCCTTTTTCACCACCATCGATTGGGCCGGACCTTGCTGCTGGACTTGGGCCGACATTGGAGCTGAATTGGGCATGCTGCTGACAGTTTTTTGGGTTGCGTTTGACGGCTTGGTGCGGAGCTCCATAAAGCAATGTAATAATGCTTTATGTGGAAGTGTGCCATATCAATGTTTTACATCTTATCAATTTAATAGTTAGATTTACAAAATCCAAGCATTTAATGTGCTTAAACTTACTTTCTTTTCCCAAATAATATATATACACCTCTTTCCATCCAAACCAGTGATATTAACATACGGAGTAAGCTTCATATATACCAAAAATATGGCTCAAAATTCCGAAAACAGGTCCATGTCAATGTTCACTCCAATTGCGGAACTCAACAGCGATAAGAATTCTTGGATTCTCATGTTGAGGGCTCTTCGGGTTTACTTCGTTCCTAAATGGGCGAAAGGTGGAGATTCCATGGAGATCGTCTTTCACGATGAGCATGTAATGTATTCTACAAGTTATTACATTTGTTTTTTTTTTCAACCCAAAATTCATAATCTCATTTTGTATACTTTTTTAGGGGACTAGGATTCATGCACATCTTGCTCGGGGGGAAAAAGAGAAGTTTGAAAAGCAAATCATTGAGGGTGGTGTTTATGCCATTCGAAATGTTTTTGTCCATGACAATTATCAAAGGTTGAAAACTGCTAGCAATGATAAGCTCTTGGGTTTTTTCAAAAAGACCGAAGTGAAAACTTTAAATCGGAATAATTTCCCCCGGATGATGTTCGACTTGAAGCCATTTTTAATTCTTCAAAGTCAACCATGTTTGAATGATCAACTTCTCATTGGTAATATTTCTTACAACTTTTTTTTAGTCTTAAGCTTCTTTATGAAAATAATGTGTGGCCGAAACAAAATCTTTGTCCTTCAAACAAAATCCAGTATTGATACATTTACAAAATGACTTATGCCGAGACAGATTGCTTGACCAATTGCTTTTTTATACAATAATAATTAAAGTATAAAAACATTTACGAAATTATTGATGCATTTTATGATTCGAAAGTATTGATGGATTTATGAAAGTATTTATACATTTTATGATTCGAATATTAATATACTTATATACATTTTGTACACATTTTATGCTTTAAAATGTGTACACAACAATATGCCGAGACAGATTGGTTAACCAATTGCACAATGAAATATGTACACAAATACATAACGACACACACACATAATCATAACAAAATATACACATAGACAAATTTCATTGTGTATATTAACCAATTGCACAATGAAATATGTACACAAATACATAACGACACAAACACATAATCATAACAAAATATACACATAGACAAATTTCACTCTAGAACATGTACACAAATGCATAACGAAATATAAATGTGATCAATTATGGGAATAGCTAAGCAATTGCTTCAGGTATTAATTCTTACTATATTTTAATTGAAACGATCCAATTGATTTTTTTTCAAAAATAATCTAATTACCTTCATGCATTTCGCAAATGAATTTTTATTTTTCAATATTTGATCCAGTACGTAACCACAAGAATTGTTATGCAGACGTGATTGGAAAGATTGTTGCCCGAACCAAGATTCAAACAAACTTAATCAGGGGCAGAGAGCAAAAGTTTGTGGAAGTTACTCTAGAAGACCATGAGTAAGCTAAAATATTATACAAAATATCAGCGGTTAATTAAATTGAAATAATAGATTCTAATTTGGTCCCCGTTATGCTACTATAGGGGGAATCGTATGGGATGCACCCTCTGGGGGGAATATGTTGATCAATTTCTGGGATGTTTGACCCAGAATGCCCATGAGCCGGTTGTCATGCTGTTGAGTTTTTGCCACCCAAGGCGTTATAGGGGTAAACTAACTATTTACATTATTTCGTTTTTGCCACCCATGGTGTTATAGGGGTAAACTAACTATTTAAATTACATCGTATGTTTATAGGTGCTGTCACTGTCTCTACTGCGTTTCATGTTACAAAGATGTTGTTCGATGGTAATTCTGATGAGGTCACTGGATTTAGAGCCAGGTATATTAATTCAATATGTATAAAAATGAACAATGTCCATTGTTTATATTTACTAATCTAATGCGTTGTTAAATGGAACCAGGTTACCTCCACAGGTGGACGAAGGTAGTATCGTTCTAAGCGGTGGAGCATATGGGGAAGAAGGTGTTGTGAAGACTACCACAATCAAGGCTCTATTGGACACCACAAAGGTCAAAATTTAATAATTAGAGTAAAGCACTACAATCTAAACATTTGTTGCATACAGTTATGTGACTTTGAAAAATGACATGTATGAACACTTCTTCCTAATATAAAAGAAGTCAATATTGTACATTTAATGTACAATGCACTTATTGAAATGTATCTTTGTTGTATGTGCAGCCTGGCCCCTACTGGGTTGTTGGGAACATAGCATCGATTCATGACTCGGGTGACTGGTGCTACTTAGGGTGCACTGATTGCAACAAAAAGGTCATTCCTGATGGTGATAAATTCAGGTGTTCAGGTTGTGACTTTACCATGCCGCATGGAGTCTACAGGTAAACTAAATTAGAGAGTGTTTCAAGTGAATATGTTCCCATAATTAGCAGTAAGTTAAAGATCACATGACCTAACACCATTATTTATTGGTTCAAGGTCAATGTTCGAGTATATGATTCGACTGGTCATGCTTCGTTCATACTCTGGGATCGGGAGTGCACAGAACTTTTGGGTGCAAGTGCGTTTCTACTAAGGGAAATCATGCTCGAGATTTGAAATACATCAATATTTTTTTAAACAAATAAAGTTAGTCTAAACTAATATCCCTGATAAATATAATTTTAATCGATTTTCTACAGAAAGAGATGGACCCGAATTTCCTCCCTGGTGAACTTAATCGGTTGCTTGGTCTACGAGGGTTGTTTCATATTCAAGTGAAAGCCGAAGAGGGGAGTCAACACTGGACTAGACCAAGAGCGTTTGGAGTTAGATCTTTGGTCACAGATTCAAAGATCTTGAGCAAATGTGAAGACTTGAGTGTTGTCGAAGATGAAGGAATTGATGAAGAAAGCGAAGGATTGTGGGCATCTCTTGAGGATTTGAGTCAGAAAGTTCATGAAGTGGTAATATTTTTATCACGGTTACGTTATCCCAAAATTTTTAAATTTATACGTTACTAATTAAAGTTGTGTTTTTATTAAGTTGGTTCGAGTGATCCAAGCTCCACCCAGAGTGTCAACAACAAGTCGAAAAGAATTGGTGAGTTGGTCAAAAATGACTCGGTGAAGAGAGAGCTGTTTGATAAATCATCTACTAATGAGGCCAAGAAAACCAAGAAGGATCCCGCCAGCCTGTGAAGCTTCATGAAATGTTGTTAGTTTTAACCACCTTTAACAACCTTTGTTATTTTTGTTAGTTTTTGTTTTTTGTTGGTTTCAAAAGGTGGTATGTAATTCCTAGGTGATGTCCTAGAGTACTCTGAATTTGTCTTTTGTCGTCATTTTCTACTCTAATTAATCAAGAATTATGTTATTCTATTTGCGTGACACTTTGATTTTAAAACATGCGCGTGGGAAGGTGTCATTTGAAATTTGAATATAGTTGTTGCCTAAAAGCTTAAATCAGTATGCAAATTTCGAATTACTATATAGTATGTTGCCTACAAGCTATAGGTAAATTTTAAAAGGGTATGCAAATTTTGAATTACTTTTTGAAATCATTTTATTTATAAATTGGTATATCAATAAGCTATAAAAATTACATATTAAAAAACTAAGTCAAAAGATCTACAAAACATATTTGTGTATATAAAATTATTTTTCGTGTAGAAATGTATAGTGTATGAAAGAATAAATACATTGCGAAAAATTTTTTAAAATAAATATTTGGTACATTGAGAAAAAATATTTAGGGTAAATTGCAAATATATATATATATATATATATATATATATATATATATATATATATATATATATATATATAAAATAAGATTGCTCTATTAAATGAAACGCAGCTATGGGCTCTAAGAAGATAAGTATTGATTACTTCGTTTACAGTGTAGAATTTAATGTGAGGGGTACATGGAATATTACCAAGCATGCTTGGTGTCCATTAATGACCAAGATTTGGTAAATCTAACAAAAAAAACGTGAAGCATGCAATATAGAAAAATGATCACTAAATCTAGGTGTGTGGCCCAATGTAGGATTAATTGTCCAAACGTACCACATATATATGTATATATATTTTTCTTTCAACATTTGTTAAAAAATCATATTGTATATTTTGCTCTCAAAAAATACATAATAGATTTATTTGCAGTAAATAGAGTATATCTATAGTAAGAATTTATAACATAATTTTGAAGAGTACTTAAAAAGTAAAGTAAGAATATATAAAACTTATATGTGTGTGTGTGTGTGTGTGTGTGTGTGTGATACGAAATATAAAAAAATCATACTTATGAGAATGACACAAAGTTTTTTTTGAATAAAAACAGAAATTAATTATACTAAATGACCTAATTATGGAAATATATTTAGTTAATTTTAAAATTGTACTTGAAGATGTAATCGAATTAAATACTCCGTAATTATTAAATTGTGTGGGGCTCTAAGATGATAAGTATTGATTACTTCGTTTACAGTGTAGCATTTAATGTGAGGGATACATGGAATATTACTAAGCATGCTTGGTGTCCATTAATGATCAAGATTTGGTAAATCTAACAAAAAAAACGTGAAGCATGCAATCCTTTAAATATAATATTTGAGAGTTGAATTCTCAGAATTGCGACATTTGGCGTGATGACTGAAATGTTTTTTGACACCTAATCAGCCATGTCATCAAGAGAATTGAATCAAACTTTCCTTCGACTAATTTATGATATAATATAAGAAATTATGTAACTTAATAAAATTATTGAAACATAAATATAATATTGCATAAAATAAAAATTAATAATGGAAAAAAGAAAAGTTTCTTTTTTAACTAACAAAATTTTCAGTAAAATTTTACCATAATATTTTGCTCGGACTCCAATTAAGCTTAAAAATTAGTCAATTGAATAAAAAGGATATTAAATCATTTTTATAGAAAACAAAAATAAATCAAAATAAACTAAAACAAATTAAAAATGAGAACTTTTAACATTTAGTAATAAAATTTTGATCTAATTATTATTATAATAACTTTATTTAATATAAAAAATACTTCGTAACGAATAAAATTTCACATATTTCTTCAAAAATTATATTGACTACTGAACTTAAAACAAATAAAATTTTCTTTTCATTTACAACGTAACTTATAATGGTAGATAAGATACACACTTCACCTATATATTAATTTCACATACATTTAATATAATATTTAAAAACTAGATCAAAATATTCTTTAGAAAGAAGAAAAAGTTGAACACAAATAGATGATTAGTTAATTTAAAATATATTTTTTCAGTATAAATTTTAACTTAGTGCAGATTTAAAAAAGTTATTTTTTTAGGAAAAATGTACAATTTTAATAATGATTAGTTTATATTTAATATTATTCTCATACAAACAGAATATGTTTAAATTAGCCAAATATATAAATATAATGAACATAAAAAATTAGGAAAAATATGTAACTTTTTTATCTTTTCCTAATCCTAAATATATAAAAATGAGACTCGGGTAATTAAGAACTGACATGTGGCTTACTCATGAGCCTCTTTTTAACACCTAATATGTCACATAGATTTTGATGTGGAAAATATGAAATTAAAAGTTTGGTAAATATTTCTGAATCTTTACATATTAAATTTGAGAGTTAATTTCCTAGAATTGCGAGAAGTGACGAATCTACATGGCAACATTTTAACAGATCACCGGCCACCTATTAACGATTGAATGACATGGCAATTTTAATCAAAATATGAGTAGATCCAATTTAAGTTGTATATGGAGTATATGTCTTATGTACAGTGTTGCTATAATTTTTTGGAAAAAAATTACTCTGTACCAGAATAAGAATAAACATGGAGAAAATATTGTAATAAAAATACATTTTTTTCCTCCAAAATAGGAGTTACCAAATATTAAGAGATTTCTTAGTTTCAAAAACAAGATATTTGTAATGTATTTCTACCGAAAGACAAAATTTGTTCTGTATATTGGTGTTTAAGTATACAAAATTGACAAGAAAAGTCAATTGAGAAGATCAAATCCAAACACAAAGGGAGTATTGTTAAAGAAATTAGAACAATACATGAAGTTTTATGCAATTGAGTGAGAACAAAAATTCTTTTTAAAAAAATTAAAACATCAACTTCTAAAATAATTAAAATAATAGTATAAATTTTTAAAATCAACTTCTATAATAATAGTTACATTTTTCACATAAAATTTTAAAAAATTATCACATAAAAATAATCACATATATTTTACATACCAAAATTTTTTCACTTGATATGAATTTAGTTTCAAAGAACAAAACAAATATAGTTACAAGGGTTTTCACAAAGAAAAATTACAAAAACATTTAAAAATAATCATAGGTATTTCACTTTTGACTTCATTGAAGTCACAACAAGCACTTTTTAGAAAAACACAAAAAAATATTTGCATGGGATATAAACAACAAAACAATATTTGCAAATAAAAGGGAATAACATATTTTTCATTTAAAATTTGAAATTTACTAGCTTAAACATGAGTGGCTAATAGAAGGACACAACACATTAAGATGCCCCTAAATGTACAATTGAGGTAAAATTATAATTATTATTACGGAGACCTAAATTAGCAAAAGGCTAATCCAAAAGGGTCATTTTGAAAAATTACTCTTCATTTAAATGTTGAAAATACCTAAATTTTCCCCATTGAACATTCATTTAAGAAACATATACGGAAGACACTGAGTGAATAAATTTCAATTATAAAATACTTCATAGATAATTAATGCTTAAAAACACTGATTTGGAAAATACATTATTCGAAGAGACTATTTCGAGATTACACAAAGAAATTTATAATTTATAATTAGGTGACTAAAAGACTTAAGACTATATTTTTTAAGGAATAATTATACGTGTCATGATTATGTACTTTATTTTTAGACAAATGTATAATCTGTCTACTATGAGATTGACTTAATGCATATCTTACATAAAAGTTTTGTTTATGGCAAGATGACTAATTGTAATATGAAATAAAAGTATTTCCATGCAATTTGATTATTTTAAAATATTGAATTTTTAAAATTAACAAATTAAAAAAAGATTTAATAGGACTTTTAAACTTTATCTCGGTAACTTGGTTTACTATTTTTAATTAAAATAATCTTATATTGTAACTTACAATTTACTCAGTACATACTTATATTATTATTGTGTTAGAATTCAAAATGTTTATAAATAAAATTAAGAAATTTTGAATGAGAGAGAACTTACTTTCTACGTTTTCATTTACGCAACCGTACATGGAAACTTCATAAGATGATATTTTATGAGACGTCACAGATTTATGCAAAGAAGATTGTGACAAAGAAGATCAAGGTGTGGAGGGGAGCGTGAGAAGATTTGTGACAATGAAGATTTAGGATAATCAAAAAATTAGGAAAAATTGTGCAGAAAATCCAAAGTGCAGTAGCTAATAAGTTCGAGACTTAGTTACATGTTACAACCACATCAAAGAAAATATAATTTCTCATTTGTAACTATTTGTATTTTGATAGAACATTTTATATCTTGACCAGAATATTATCCCGACAAAATTATTAGAGCACTAAGATTTTAATATTTTTTAAAATAAATGTGGGTGAGAAGAATAATTGATTCTTAATATTTTAAAATTAAATTTTTAATCATAGAGATTTACGATCACTAATTTAAGATTTTGTTTTTTAATAATGCAAGAATGAATAATAACTTTTTATAATCATTGGGGGGTAGATAAGGATTTTGGATGAGAAGAATCCTATTTTTTTAATTACTACCTCTGTCCCTGAGTATTTGTCCAGTTTTGACTTTTCCGACTAATTGTTTTCAATATTTGACTTAGAAATAAATAAAATATATATTATATATTAAGTATATAAAAAATATTTTGAAAATGGATGATATAATAAA